>CAMZMU010000089.1:35650790-36100787 GCA_947311845.1 Poa pratensis | reverse complement strand
TTCTCCATGACCAGGACGGCTGAGCTTGGTGGTATATTATCTGAAGAGTGTATTATTTCTGCCACCCTTCTCATCCAGTGGCGGCTTGATTCGCCTTCCCTCTGAATACAACGCTCTAGATCTACTATATTGCAGAGTCGCTTGCAGGTTCCTTGGAAGTTTTTGACGAAAGCATCTTTCAGTTTTTCCCAGGTATTTATAGAGTTGGGGGGCAGATTTTGTAGCCATATGCGAGTCGCGCCCTCCAACATCATGTTGAGGTATCTTGTGCATATCTCTTCTGAAGCATTTAAAATACTGATCCCCATCTCGTAGTTGTTTAGCTAGGTGGTAGGATCCATGCTGGCGTTGTAGTTTGCCACCTTGCGTCGTCCTTCGAAATCTTCAGGGAAAGGTTCCGATCTGATCTTTTCAGTAAAACACGCCGGGCCCTTGAGTCGCGAGGACAAAGCTGTGGATGTGCCAATGGGGTTGTTGACTTCCACGGGCCAGTCTGCATCGTTGGCATGATAGCCCGTGCTTCCGCGGCTTGTTCCTGCTGCCTCTGCGCGACTCTTGGTATATCCTCTAGTGGCCTGCTTTGAATGCTTCTTTCCGCTGCAATCCCGTGGCTGGCCGGTACGGTAGGCAGCTGCCCTTCGGCCTCTGCTCTGTTGGCCTGTTGTAAGACACCAGTGCTCAACATCTGTATCGCACGCCGTGCTTCAGTGTTGATCGGGTCGTCGCCTGTTGGTACCATTTGTGTCAAGATATTAGCCGCGGCATACATGTTATCGACGGGGCTTTGGTAGTGGCCTTGTGGGGTTGTTGCGATGGCAGTTGCTGGGCTTCATGGACAATCGTAGGTTCCACAATTCTTGCGACTGGTTGGACTCCAGCTCCTGCAGCTGGAGTGGGTGGGAATTCTACCGTTGGTTGAGTCGCCCGCGCTTGTGCCTGCGAGTTAACTTGTCCTTGAGTCGCGGCGAGCGCGGCTATCCTTTGCCGTTCCTATTGGATTCCTTGGTTCACCTGTTTGAGCCTGTAGCGCTCTTCTTCCATCCTCCGAACCTCGTACAGGAGCTCGGCCCTGGCGGCCTCTATTTCTGTTGCACGGACGGCAGCGTTTGCGGCTGACACCGGGATAAGTAGCGGGTTGTCGGGGGGTGCCGATCTTTCGGCTTCTCCTGCAGTTCCTGACGTACTTGCCCCTCCGGCCATATAGACCCCAATTCGTGCCGCTTCTGGCACTGGTGCATAGTCCCAGTAGCTTTCTTCAAAGGCGGGTATGATGGACCCAAATTCTTGCGAGTCCATGCTCTCCACGGACTCTTCTTCGTCTTCAGCGACTTCTTCTGCTGAGTCGCCCTCTTGGGCTGAGCTAACAGATCTGCCACCGATGAAACCGACGAAGACGTTGATAGATCCAAACGGATGACGGACCGGTTTCCAGGTAATCGGCTTCCGGTCCCCAGCTTGAATCGTCAATGAGAGGTGTGCCGTCAACCGTGATGACGCGGCCGACAGCGAGAACTTCAGCTCCTTTCATCGATCCTGCGCGGAACGTGACGCTCTTGACCGCAGGCCCCACGGTGGGCGCCAACTGTCATGGGTTTGTCACGTCAGATGTCATGGATGACTTCGTAGGTGTGGGATTACGCGAGTCAATCGTCTCCGAGCTTGGGATCGCAGGAACAAAGATGAACACAGATTTACCCAGGTTCGGCCCCTCAATGTGAGGTAAAGACCTACTTCCTGCCTACCCTAGATTGGTATTGATATGATATGTGGTGTTACAATGGAGGCGATCCGATCTCGGTACTCGCCGTATGAACTAGGGTTCGAGGGCTTGATAGCTTGACCCCGTCTAAGTCCTACGAGTCTTCTTTATATACACAGAGGGTCGTCAGGTTACAAGAGTTCTACACGAAGCCAATTGTCTTTCTTGTCTTCCAAGGCAAGTTAACGCCGACCTTCTGGAACCTTCCTTTGATACGCCGCAATCCTTGGTCGGCCCATCTTTACACGGCCCAACAATAGCGTGATCATTAAGTCGCTGTTTTTGGCTTTGAATAAGTCGCGGGTTAATTATTCCCCCGACAATATTGCCATGGGCGTCCAAGAAGCAAGTGACAAACGGACATAGGCACAACATCACAATCAACGGTATCTTCATATGCTCCAATCTTGAAAGACACTTGTACCATCTGTTGGATCTTGACGGATCCGAAATCGCTCAACCATTGCACATGGTATGGGTGGGGATGCTTTTTGAACTTCAAGTTAGGCTTATCACAAAGCTCTTTGCCAGCTAAGTTGTGTCAACTTCCACCATCGATGATGACCTTGATAGACTTTCCATTGATTCCCGCTCTTGTTTGAAACAAGTTGCATCAAGTTGCATCTTTGGTCTTCTTCTACTTGGACATTGGCGGTTAATGCTCTTGCCACAACCAATGAAGGGTTGTTATCGCCATCGCAATAGATGTCATTGGAGTCTTCTTCAACATTTTGTGTTGCGGTGGCTTGGCTCAAAGCATGGTATTCATCCTCACTCATCGACTCATATTCTCCCATGTCGTTGACAATCATGACCTTCTTGTTTGTGCACTCAAAGGATTTATGTCCTTGTCCTCCACACTTGAAGCATTGTAATCCTCTTGTGTCGGTGGAAGATCTTTGAGGTGTGTTGCTTCAGGGAGGTGCCTTCTTGAAAGGTTGAGTAGCTTGAGTGGATGGTGTAGAAGCTCTTGGAGGACCTTTAGTGTTTCCTTGAGGAGGGGCTTGCGCGGATGTAGGCGTGGATGATGAAGGCTTGTTAGCGAAGAATGCCTTGGCCTTGAGGTATTTGAGCTCTTCAAGCATGTGACGCTCGGCCTTTGTAGCTTGATGGACTGGCTCAACCAAGGTGGCATAGGGTTGAAATTTTACAATCTTCTTGATGGGATAGTTGAGGCCATTCATGAAGCGAGCCATTGATTGCTCTTCCGATTCCACAATATTGGCTCTCATCATGGAAATTTCCATCTCCTTATAGTACTCATCAATGGATTTCAACCTTTGCTTCAACTCTTGCAACTTCTTGTACAAGTCTCTAGTGTAGTGACTTGGCACAAAGCGCGTATACATCGCTTCCTTCATCTCAACCCAAGTGTTGATTGGTTGTTGGTGGTTGTCCACACGTGAATCTTGAAGTTGTTCCCACCACAAGAGAGCATAATATTCGAATTCCATTGATGCTAAGGCAACCATCTTGTTCTCGGAGTAGTTTCGAACTCGGAAGATCTTGTCAACCTTAAGTGCCCATGAAAGGTATGCTTCCGGGTCACTTGTTCCGTAGAACTTGGGCATGTCAAAGCGAAGGTTGTTCAAGTTGTCATCGTCATCTCGACGGTTTGGAGCTGGGAATGCACGTCCACATCTCCTTTGGTTGAGTCCATCACCAAGATGTTGGTTGGATTCCGCATCACTTGATTCGGTGTGGTTGTGGTGATGATGATCATGCGGATGCTCTTGGCGGTGACGAGGTTCATGGTGAGGATGATTCTCGTGGTGTTGACGAGGCTCATGGCGAGGATGATTCTCTTCATGGTTTTCATGCGCACGATTGTTGTGGCATGGCCTTGTAGGATGGCGATGTCGACGGCCTTGGTCCCCATAGTCATGCGCACCCAGAACACCATTGTCATTGGCCAAAGGGTCTTGACGATCTTGATGTCGAGGTGGTGGTGAAGGAGTTCGTTCATGACGTCCACCATTTTGTCGATGTTGTTCTTGATGTCCATTGTCATGGTGCGCTCTAGGCGAAGGTGGGTGTTCCACTTCATGGCGATGTCGATCATGTGCGTCGCGCCTTGGAATGTCTTGACGAGCTTGTTGCGGTTCATGATGCGCATGCGTGGTTGTGTCGAACTTGAGGTGCTTCTTGTACGGTGGGAGCCCGAAGAAGAAGATCGACATTGCGCAAGGTTGTTGATAGCTTCGGTCACGCGCGCCATTTGGTCGTTGAAGTTGGCTTCTTGTGCTTGAAGACGGCGCTCATAGCGACCTAGCCCATCACGAACAAGGTGTCGTAGGCCCACGAACTCGTTGTGTGTGACATAGCCATTGTCACCTTGAATTCCTCCATGGATATCATCCTCCGAGCTTGAGCTTCCGTTTGTACTTCCCCTAAACATGATCTCAAGAACAAGTGAAATGTGTGGAAATGGAGAACCAAGAGAAACTATATCGTAAGAATAGAGTTGCTTGACGAAAACGAATCTGGTTCTAACACCCAACACACACACTTATGGGGATAGGAAGGTATAGTGTCTAAAGGAAACAAACAAATCCAACGAAAAGTATATTGTAAAGAGTAGAGAATAACACAATGACCCAATTGACGAAGAACAAACCAACCACACAAATGTTACAGAACAACGGAAACACACACACACACACACAAAAGATACAATGGGGATAGTGTGACCAAAGGGCGAGCACTACGAAGATACTAAATGATGATCCTAACGAAGACTACGTGCTCCAATGTCACACCACCGCAAGAAGGACACTAGTTCAATTGCTTGTGTAAGGGCAACTAGATTTGCACAGGTGCCAACCTTTTACTCTTCACTAAGCATTCGCAGTGTGCTACTCACAAAGGATGAAACTTGTCACTTTTTTATATACAAGCACAAAGAAAAGTAACTAAGCTGCGTTTTATGAACTATTACTACGAAGGTGACACGATTGCAATGCCCGCAATATCAAAGAACTAGTCCAATGGGATAGGTACACAAAGGAAGAAGGGTTTACAATGGAAAAGGATTGAGTCAAAGGTGTCGTCACTTGATGTTGATCGTAGAGCGGTTGCGGAAGCTTGTCGACTGTAGACATTAGCACCTCAAAGAAAGACTCAAACAACAAAACAAGATGCCAAAATGAAATGAGGAATAGGAAAAATTTGTGTAACAAATCGTGCCTGGCGGTAGTACCGCTTTCCTTCCCCGGTAGTACCACTGACCCTAGCGGTAGTACCGCTGGTCAGATTCCTTTCTTCACATATCGCGATTTGGGGTGGAAAAGGCAACGAAAAATCCTCAAATTCGTGGGAAATTGGCAAAAATAGGCTTGGAAACTTTGAACAAAGGTGGAGGAGGTCCTTAGGCAACAGATCCGTGGATCAAAACTACTCCAAACGCAACAAATCGACAGATAGGCTCAAATCTAAGAAAGGCTATTTTTGGTGGAAATTTTTGAATTTTTCAAAATCAAAGAAAAATTTGGTGGATTTGGGGATGGAAACACAAATCAATCCGTGTCAACCCAAGCTCTGACACCATATGATGCGGGTAGGGTCCCAATTATCACGGATTGAGGGCGAATGAACGAAGAACGCGATGAACACGAAGAACACAAGAGGGAAAAGTCAAACACAAGATAACTAGCAAAGCAACACGGACGAAATCAACCGATAACAAGTCGCCAAGGGCAGCCCCCGATTCTCAATCTCCAAGCAACCTTACTCTTAGGATTGTTTCTCTCACCGGTCAATCCCACCGGTCCAATCTAGTCACTCAAAGAGGAAAGATTGACAAGTAATCGTAACTACAAGAAGAGGCCTTGGAATCCACTAGAGGGATCTTCTCCACAAGGGGAGGTCTTGGTTCATCTCCACAAGGGGAGGCCTTGATTCATCTCCATAGGAGGCAACACCAACAAGGGGTGGAAAGGAGCAAAGCTCAACTCAAGTCTAATCTCAGTCTAACCCTAGAATCGAAGAGGTGAAGTGCTATTTATAGCCTTAGTACAAAAGAGGGGTACTAGACCCGAGTGGCCGGCCTGGGAGCCGGCCTAGGCCGGCTGGGAGGCCGGCCTGGAGGCCGGCAGTCTCTGGCGTGTGGCCGGCCTGGGAGCCGGCCTAGGCCGGGCTGGAGGCCGGCCAGACTGGCTCCGCCTCCTTCTTCATCTTCTCCTTGACCATCTTCTTGGGTCTTCTCTTGGTCATCTTTTCCATCATCTTGGACCTTCTCTTGCTCATCTTCTCCACTGCATTGCGGGTCGTCATCAAGGTGGTTCCTGAGTATGTACAAGGTACCGGCATGAAGTAGCAAACCATTCAAAGGAGTATCGAAATCACACATAGAGAGGAGCGAGGTCACCTTTTCATGAAGTGCTTTGACTCTTGATCTTGTCATGGGACCATTAGGTGTTGTTGGTGTGGTGTGCCTAGGTTGCACTACATCATGCATCTTTCCCAAACTGCAGCCTCGCAGTAGATCTCTCTTAATCAATTCTGCCATACCTAGTTCACTCATATGTCCAAGACGCTTATGCCAAAGGTTAATTTTACTTGAATCATCATGAGAAACAGCAGAAACAGTACCAGCTAAAGTGCTACCTCTAAGGACATATAATTTAGCAAAATTCATATCACCAACCAGAACAATGAGAGAATCTTTTGATACCTTCAGAGTCTGTTCCTGCTGGTATACTTGTACCCGTCACAACCAAGGGTACTGAGCGAGATCAAATTTCTCGCCATGGTTGGTATGTGTTTCACTCCCGTCAACGTGTGTGTCATTCCATCATGTGTCTTGATCTGAACAGAACTGACACCAGTAATGTGACATTTGAAAGGATCGGTATGGCCACCTAGAGGGGGGTGAATAGGTGCTACTCAATGTTTAGCTCTTTTTCGAATTTAGGCTTGGCACAAAGTTAAATTCTCTAGATATGCAACTACGGTGAATTTACCTATATGACAAGTTAACACTAGACTAAGCACGATACAAGTAAGAGCTAGCAAATAAGGAGTAACCAAACGGGAAGCACGCGGAGACAAGGATGTATTCCCGAGTTCCTCCTTTTTAGGGGAGTACGTCTCGTTGGAGGGGTGTGAGTTTCAAACTCAAACGCCACAAATGACCTCACCCTATTCTCCGATGAACCTTGCCCAAAAGCTCGGTTCACCTTCCACTATCGGAATCCTTCAAGGCGGAATCCGGAGCCCTTACAACAAACTTGAGGCTCAACCCACAAAAGGATTGGGGGCTCCCAAGCACCACAACACTTGCTACACAAAAATAACAAGCAAGTAAGTACAATAAGATGCCGAGGTTTTCCTAGTGGAAACCCTAGGCTCGAATCGCTCAAGTGAATGAGGGGAAATGAAGAACGCTTTGGTGAAGTAGTAGATCCGGGCCTTCTCCTTCAATCCTCCAAAGATCAACGAGTTTGGGTAGAGGGATTGGGAGATCTAGTGATTCTTGAGCTTGCAATAATGGAGGACTTCAATTCTGGACGAGCTGAATGGCTGGAGGTAGGTGGAGGTACCCCTCCTCGAAATATGGCCGTTGAAGAGTCTGGGAACCGGATAATCCGACTCAAGTTAGAACCGGATAATCCGACTGACCGGATTATTCGATTACATCCAGGAAAAACCGATTCAAAATATCCGGCTCCCTGCAGTACCCTTCGAGTTCTATTCCTTAGCCATTTTTCTCTTTGATTCGCCAGAACCAGATAATCCGATAGACATCGGAATTTCCGATTAGGAAATATCCGGCTACCTCCAGTAGCCTTTGCGTTCTGGTCCTTAGCCGTTTTCTCACTTGCTTCGACTGAACCGGATAATCCGGTAGACACCGGAATATCCGGCTACCAAAAATCCGGCTGCTCTTTCCTTCTCACTTTTTGGTGTTGATGCACACAAGCTTTTATACAACAGACACCTGCATCACTTAGCACCTGATTAAGATCTCACTAGTGTTGTTAACTAACACACAAAACATAAGGGATCACGAAATGCCCTTTCAACATTGTTGGTCATTCTCACACGCACGAAATCTCCAGTCTGCACTAACTCATAAGAACTGAACCAATCTTTGTTACATCAAATATGAAACGAACATGCAGTATCTAGAATCCATTCATCCTGACGAGAAACACATGCAGCAAAAACAGCTAGGCATTCGCCATCAGAACTACCATCAACAACAGCAGCCTCACCGGTATCATTACCTTCATTATTTTTTGGTTGGTAAGTACCTTTTCTTTTCTCCTTGTTATGCAACTTCCAACAATCATCAATAGTGTGATTACTTTTCTTAAAGTACCTGCAGAACTTGTCTCGTCCTTTAGACTTTGAGCGACCTCTGTCACCCTTGCTCTTATCTCTGTTGTTGTGGTTGTAGTTGTTATCTCGCTGCTCAGGCCTGCCTCGGACCTACAGACTTTGAGCGACCTCTGTCACCCTTGGAGGACTCCTCCTCCTTCTGTACCATATCTTTCATCTTTTCCCTGGTAACCAGGGCCTCATATACTTCCGCAGTGGTTAGTTCATCATGGCTTAACAGTATGATATCACAGAAATTTGCAAAAGAATTTGGCAGCGAGCACAGAAGTAAAAGAGCTAAATCTTCATCATCATATTTTACCTCCATCGACACTAGGTCGGAAACGATCTCCTTAAAGACCGATAAGTGATTCATCACCGAACCACCTTCCTGCAACTTGTGCGTGAACAACTTCATCTTCACGTGCATCTTGCTGGTTAGATCCTTGACATGCAGATCGACTCCAGCTTAACCCACAACTTTGTTGCGGTTTTCTCCTGCAGCACTTCCGCCCCCGCACCCCCGCGAAGTGGGCAACCGGAGATGGGCCAAGCCTCCGGCAAACGGGCCTCCGCTCCGCTTCGAAGTTAGCCCCTATCTTCATATGAATTTGGATCACCATAAAACAACACTAATAACGATGAGATTTTTTTTGTTAGTGCTAATAACGATGAGTTGATGGTGCAAAAACAGGTCTGGACAGAAACGCTCCCTTGTGTCACCTCCTCCAGGCAACAGTGAAGGAAAGAAACCCTGGGCTTTGCGGGCCACCACCCCCTTCCCTCTCTCCCTCATCCTCGTTGCCCGCAGAGGCGCTGCCAGACAAGGTGGGGGATCTTGCTTCTCTGCTCCTCGGGTAGCATGGAGCACTAGCACATAACCCACCATTAGAGTCGGTTTTTGGCCATAGGACTGAGTCGATTTCCACTTCCTATTATGATCAGACAGTACTGGAATCGCCTGCTCTGCCGGGTATCAAAAATACCCGGCGAAGGCTAAATCAAACTCGGAGATGGCGTAAGAATACACACTGATATCTGCAAAGTATGTACTTAGTTACACTTACAAGTGAATCATTATTTTACATTCCCTTAAAAAGTCATAGGATTAAATCGTTATCTTCAATATTCTTCATCACATAGATGATATAATCCTCTACAACCCTTCTTGTTGATCGATGCTTCGGTGCGAAGCAACCTGAGGGTCCATGAAGACTACTTTTTTGGAATGTTGCCTTGGCATGTATTTCTAAAGCACTATTACAAGTCCAACAAGGTCGCATGCAAGAATGCAAAATGCAACAATAACTAGGCCATTAATGCATCACTAGATCTTAATCTTGAGAAGCGGCAGTTCATTCTGACTGAACAACTCACTTCAGTTATTTCCTCAAGCAACCCGAGTTACGGCCAACCACTGCATGCATCCATAAAAAGAAATCATGCCAAATAAGCAAGCACATATCGGAAGTTTTTAATAGAAGTCAATAAATTGATTCAGATGAAATGAGCTTTCAACCAAAAAAGCATCTTAAATATTTGAAGGAGCAACAACTAGAAAAACTATATGTTATGTTCATATCTTATTATGGAACTAAAATAATCCTCAATTGAATGGCATAAAAAGCAAAAGAAACTACACACCATTTAAAAGAATAGCACATTTTTTAGAAATAAAAAGGTTTACATACTTGAACATAATTTTAATTCTCGTGTATCACCATGATCAAACAATTCATTACCCCCTAACATAATACAAAGAATAGCTTAACTATTTAGAAATAAAAAGGATGACATAGTTGAGCATAATTAAGTTCTCGTCTATAGCCGTAATCAAACAACTCATTACCGCCTAACAGTAAATACATAGCAGTTCATAAGATAAGAGCAAGTGTAATGCATGTCATTTTTATCTTACTGAATTGCACATCGTAACAAAATAGGGAATTTGAGGCTATTATATAAATAAATACCTGGAACAGCCGCATTAATATAACTGGAGATCCTACTAGTGCAAAATTCAAGCGAAAAGTCCAAGCTTCTTTCAGTTTCAATAGTAGCCATAGCTTGTGCTCTTCTCTCCCTCATGTTAACAGCAAGAACCCATGCCTTGGGGTGCAGGAATTTGCTCCGTGTGATCAAGTAAACAATACCTTCGTCATCATCAAGGCCAAGAACCGGTTGACATGTGTGCAAATTCTGCAAGTTGCGCCCTGCATCCTCACTGATCTTCTGTGCTTTAAGCAGCAACCCACAACGCAGCATTTCAGAATGCAGCGCTTCATCAATGCTGATGTCAGAAGCTTCCACGGTGCAGTCGATTTCCCAGTCATTAGTACGTACAGTCATCTAATTTGGAACAGAGTGAGTAGTAGCGATCTTTGAGTTGGTATACGTGGTGAGTGTCCAGTCATGGATTCTGAAGTCGGGGCCGTCGGTTTCAAGATCATTATGAGGAAGCACTCGGTGCCCAGAAACCTGCAACTCGACCAGGCAATTCTCCTTGGTGACGACAGCAATGCCCCGATAAGGCTTGGGACAGCATTCAAGACCCTCATCCGGGTTTGACAGCCTCTCAGGCGTCGGCGGCGGCATCGGCACACTGCGGAGTTTAGGGTTGTCGGAGAGCACGTCGCAGAGCAGGATCCCACGCCAGAGATCGACCCAACCAATGGTGCCACCCGCACCTCCGAGAGTGATCACAGTGCTTGTGACATGGTTGAAGAGCCTGTAGGCGTTGTCCAGGGATCGGTACCAGGAAGGGATCCTGTGGCGACTCCAACAGCACATTCAAGGTGGTTCATTCCCAGTCCATGGATTTGAACAGGTGGAACTGGAACTCGGTACCTGTCCTAGTCGAAGAGAGAACGCCGACGGTAAACTGGTCGTTGCTCTCGGAATGAAGGCCTGCCTCATGGTCTCGAAAGAAGTCATTCTGTCGCGCCCGAGGCTCGTCCCCGCCTCTTCCCTCTCTCCGCCGCCGCCGGCGGGTGCTGCCGGGCGTTGCCCGTGCGGGGCCAGCGGCGGCGGCATCCCCTGCTTTTCCCCGTCGTCGCAGGATCCCAGCTCGGGAGGCAGCGTCCTGGCGGCGGTGTTGCTTGGCTGCCGACGTGCCGGTGAAGGCCGGATGGCGGCGTGGCGGAGACACTGCTGCTTGGCAGCGGTGGCGACGGTGTGCGCTTGGCCGACGGCGCCCAGATTTGGGCCCGATCTAGGTCTGGGCGGGCCGATTCGAATTTCGATCTGTCGCTTCCGGTTGGGCCCGTAGAGCAGCTCGTGATGGGGATGGCGACTACGGCACCGGCGGCGGCGGGAGCTTCACGGGCCCGTCTGGGCACGGCCGGGCAGGGTGGCCCGGTGTGCTCCTGCTGCTACGTCCGGTCTGCTACTGCCATTGGCGGTGGAGGTTGTTCCCTCCCACGCGGTTGCGGTGTTGTCGTCCCCTTATCTACGGCTGGTTCTTTTCGGTCCGGCCGGTCTCGTCGCGTTTGCCATGGTGAGACGTCGTGGATGACCCCAAAACTGTTGGCGCATGTTCACGGGCGCGAGCTAGGTGGAGTTGACGGTTTGTCGGGATGTGGATTGCCGGGGTCGGGAGAAATCCCAGTCGGCTCTTGCCGGCCTCGACGCGGTGACGTCTCCGGCGCCGCCATCCTTCTTGAAGGGTGTTGGGTGTATCCCACACTACCCTCCGTGTACCGGGAGAAATCCTAGGATCATCCGGGCAGCAGCGTCGTCATCGTCGTTTTCTTTCTTGAAGGTGTTGTTTGGTACGCGGCAAATCGGCGACTTAGGAGTGTGGTGGGAATCCTCCGGTGGGCGCGACGGTTGCGGGCCATCTTCGTTTTCGTCAATCTGACGTTGTTAGCATTAGTTTCTTTTCTCTTTCTTTTGTTTTTTCTCTTGGGCTGACTTGTGCTATTTGCCCTAGCAATGGTATCACAGTTGTATTGGGTGGTTGCTATATTAATATAGCGGGGCGCAAGCCTATTTCGAGGAGCATGGTCTCGAAAGAAGCGGGGGGTCAGGGTTAGGGAGCAGCTTGAGGGATGGGTCGCTCCGGCCGGTGGCCCTGTAGATCAAGTAGTCTTTTTTTTTAGATAAGAGGGTGCGGGTCCCCGGCCTCTGCATCAAAGTGATGCACACAGCCATCCGCAATTATTCATCAAAGCTTACAAGTTACAACATTGATCAAACCGAAGTCAGCCGCTCGGCAACAATAAGTCGCTACAACAATGATGGGGGTGGCTATGATCAGAGCCGCATGCCTTGACCTCCCACCTACACGCATCATCTACAACCGGAGTACCGGTCCAGCAGACCCTCAACGCACACCGCTTGCGCGCGCTACAGAAGTCGCTTCCGCCGTCTTCCTCGATCCCATCTTCAGGCAAAGATCAACGTCATGACCATGCAAGGCCAGCCGGCGACATCGCCATGACGCCAAACAGCACCACCTCCCTGCCCTCGTCCAATCGCACGCATCCATGCCGAGACCCCACTGCACCATGCTGCCGAGTCACCATTATCGATGCGGAAAATGATACGCCGCTCCACCAGTAGACCCCTCCGGGCATCCCGAGTTCCAAAACGATCCCCCAAGAGGGCACACCATAGGGTGATGTCATCGTCCGATCTGGAGATCCAGATCTAGGGTTTCCCCTGGAACTATGTGCAGAGGCGGGAGATTCGCGGCGACGACTCCTTCAGCAAGGCAACGACACCCACGGGTGCCGCAGTCGTCGGCCTGAGCCCGGCTTGCACCGGCCGCCCTCCTCACCTCCAAGATCTGCCAACCAAGATGGCCGGGATCTGAAGGGAGAGGTCACCATGCCGCGATGCCGATCTGCCTAGAGGAGACCTTCACACCAGCCGCCGCACCGCCACCAAGAGGCAGCAGCGCCGTGACGCTGGTGGGCGCGCCACACCCCGGCCCATAGGATTCCATCCGCGCCGGTTCCCATGGGCGGAAGGGCGAGAAAATGCCCCGCCGCCGCCGGCAACAACTGGGCTGCGCCCAGTCACGCCCCTTGGCGACGGCGAGGGAGGAGGAGAAGACGGTGGAGGTCGCTGGGGGGAGGAGGGGAGGCCCTCCCGCCGCCGCGCGGAGGCGGCGCAGGAGGGTTACGGGGGAGGAGGACCTGACAAGAACAGAGCGTGGGATAGATCAAGTAGTCACACATCTCCTGCTTGACGCCTCGGGTACGGGACCAGAGGTTGGTGCGGGCAGGGTCTGGGGTTCGACCACCGATGGCGACGCGGAGGGGAGGAAGCCCTCCGCCGTGCAGACTATGCAGGGTTTCTGGAGGAAGACTTGGCCGGGACGATGGTGCACGATCAGGCGGGAGGGGATCGGCGGGTGGGCGGGGCATAAGGTCACCACGATCGGCTGCTTGCTGTTGTTCCACGCTAGGGCAGTCGTGTAGTTGAAGTCGGAATTGTCGACGATGTCCGCCTGGGAATCGAAGAGGATCCAGGAGGGACGATGGTCCGTGGTGGCCATTTTTGGATTCGGTGGCAGACCGACGAGGTTCGGATCGGATCGGAGGAAGAGGACTGCTGCTCTGCTGGAGGGTTTGGGGTGGGGAGACTCCGAGTCCGATACATGCGCCAGATACAATACTGCCACACGAAATAAAACAAAACAAATGTCTAATCTGAACGCCAATTCTACTCGGATTAGTACAGTATTAGGCAACCGTAACCACCCAGATTACTGCTAGTAATAATCCGTCTCGGCTCGGAACTCTGCCTCTCCCGCCGTGTATATAAAGCTCAACACCTTCCACCCGATACGTACGTACTTTTCATCGCGTAGAGTCGCACTTGCGGAACACGAGCGAGCTTAGTTCTGCGACGTCGATCGCAATGGCGCTAGGCATGGCGGTGGCTGGCGGAAGCGGCCAGGATCAGGCCGAGGTTGCGCTCCCCCAGTCGGCGAGCGGCACCGGCCCGGCGCAACAGCTTATGGAGGCGGTGAGGAAGAGCCAGGAGGAGATCCCGAACATGGGGATGGACGAGCTGCTTGCATACCAGGAGAACCTGCGGGCTCTCAGGCTCCGCGTGCTCTAGCGGATCAAGGAGGAGGAGGAGAAGGCCGCAGCGGCTGAGCAGGCCACGACGCCGGAGCCACGCCGTGCTTGTTGATTGTTTCTAGGTTTAGGCGGGATTCTTTAATTCTTTATTATGGTTGTGATTCTTTAATTCTTTTTTTCTCTCCGATGGATGTGTTCATGTGTAACTACTATGGTTGTGTCGAACTGTCGATATGTAATATTTCTCCATTTATTTAGTTTTGTGAACAAGATATATTTGGCTTTTTATTCAGTGCTATTAACGATGAGTTGATGGTGCTCAAGAAATATATATACGATTATATGGTACCCGTGTAACGTTCGATCGATTTCGATCAAACACAAACTAATACCGATTCAAACCCTAATTCTCCAATTGACCCACGTCGTGTTTTAGCAACGAATTTCATCCTTTTCACCGAATTAAATCATTCCCCACTATCTTCTCTCTCCGAATCGCACAAGCTCCTCAAGCACAAGTATCCCAAGGTGGAACTCCACCAAATCGGTGTGGTGCGAAAGAAGAGAGACGAGTGGGGAACAATTCAACCTGTATTGGCACGTGAGCAAGAGAACATCAAGGACTGTGGGCATGGATGCAATGTTAGTCGAGCCTGAAAATGGGTTGGATCGTGCTGGTAGCGAGAACACACTCTGTTGGTTCTGGTTGGCATCCCAATCACTAGCCACGCCGCCTTATCAAATGGGGAAAATCTGAAATTGAGTAATTGATAAAATTATGTGTTTGCCCTAGTGGTTGTCTATAAATGTTAAGCTAGTTCGAGCTTTAGTAATTTAAATCCAGACACGTGGTGCCTTCTGTCTAACAAAAAAGTAAATTGTCAAATTGGGTATGTTTTGACACAATGTAATGTGTTTCAGGTAAAATGTAGCAGAAAATTGTAAATAGGTAAGCACTATCAGAAATTCACAAATAGGCTAAAAGTTTGAATTTACTCTTTAGGTTTAGTCAATCTTTAACCATATTCCAAGTCCTTATGTTGTAACGGCATCAGAAGAGCATGTGCGCCGCTGATTCCTGCTCATGGCAGCCTAGGAGGCAAATGTCGTACATTGGCTATCCCTGTACTACCGAGACGATCCACCATCCACTACCGGTTCTTTATCGCCGACATGGAACATGTTAATTACAACTACGTTTTTGCTGTTGATACTTCCAGTTCAGTTTAGTTGGAAGGGAAAATAATTAGACATGGTAAAACGATACTGATGTTTCATTCAAGTAATGGAACAGGGAGACGAAGTGCATCTCAAGGGTCTCGATGTATTTTTCATTTTTGTTGAGGTGTTTTGTACTGTTCGGTGTTTCTTTTAATGTTAGGGTCCTTTTCGCAAAAAAAAAGTAATGGAACAGGGGCGGTGCCCTTTCACTCTAAAAATAATAATTAGATATCGTCGGAGGCTCGGAGCGAAGTTAATCGTGTGTTATTCACTCACCTTGTTCACATCGTGTTATCGGTGTACGTAATAAATCGTAGTAGACATTTTTTTTTGTACTCTGTCAAAATCTAGTTACTTTTCCCTCTATATGAATTGCCATGATAGATGTTAGCAGAACTGAGATTAAAGGACGCATGTGCTACTGGATTTCTTCTTCGTTATTTAAGATGGTGATATTAGATAGAGCATATGCATATTCTAAAGTAGCTTCAAGTAGAGTGAAGCCAAATTTACCCTCTATCTATCCAGATCTCTCTCGCTCTCTCTCCCTCTCTTGCTCCATTCCTAGGCGCCATCTTGGGGCGCTAGCTCATGCTCGCGGAATGCTGCAAACAGAAACCAAAACACGCAGTGAAACAACAACAGTTAGAGATGCTAGCACAAATCGCATGGGATTAGAATAAAGTACATGGTTAGTTTAGCATAATTCTGCCATATGTGCTAAATAGCAATCTTTTTTTTTTTGAGAATACAGTAGCAATTCTTCTGATGTGGTAATTACGCACGTACGTGTTGCAGTCGAAGTCGAGGGAGAGAGGGAACGGCAGGGGCGAGCCGCACGTCGCCGGGAGGTCGCGGATGGCGTCGCTCTTGAGCCCGTCGACCCGCGCCGCCGCCTTCTTGACGCACTCGCAGACGAGCCGCCGCTCCGCCGTGCCCGTCGGCAGCGCCCTGATGCGCTTCACGCCTTGGCAGCACGGGGCGGGCGGCTTCGCCTCCTTGCCGGTCACGTACTCCACGCAGGGGAGCAGGTTCACGTCCACCTCGACGCAGGTCACCGCGCCGTGGCCTACCTCTGCCAGTAACGCTACGGCCAGCGCCGCCACGACAGCCGCCACCATGGTGCTCTTCATCTTCTCTAGCTAGCTAATGGCCGCTGGCTTGTGGTGATCTTCTCTTGAGGAGCTTGTGAATGATCATGGAGTGTGGCTCTGGGTTGGGCCTTTTATAGAGTGGAGAGCTGGAGTCTGGAGATGCATGGTGATCCATGCCAAACTCATTCAATGCCGTGTGTGTTTGTGTGCCAAGAATGGATGAGATGGTTAGTTTGTTACAATGCGACAGCAGAAGTCGATGCTGTGTATGAAGCCCACGACAACCTTATGTAACAGAAGGTGATGCTTGGCAGCTACTATTATGTCATGGCTGTTCGATCGGCAAATAATTCAGTAACACTAACATAATTGCATGCATCTATGAAGTAGATCAATTACTTACTCAGAGATTTCATGAGAAAGATTTGATTAATCACAGCTGATGAACGAAAGATCCAGAGAAGAGGGGACAGTTCATGATCAAGAAATCATTCAAATCATTGTGTTAAGTAATTATCATAGTGCATATGGTATTCGTTCACCATTTTTGTGGTAGTTATAGGATCCGTGTTTTGCTCGAGCTTACATCTGTATGCCATGGCTAGGACATGAGCCATAAATCTGCGGCGGCAAGCGCGGTTGAGCGGCGGCGATGAGCGGCTTGGCCTTGGGCATGGTCATCCCGTAGACTTCGTTGGTGTCAATGTCTTCCGGGCGGAGGCCGTCCGGCGGGGACCAGTCGAAGCAGTGGAAGAGCCTGGCGAGCGCCATGAGCACCAAGATCACGCCGAGCGGCGCCCCCGGGCACTTGCGCTTCCCGGCGCTGAAGGGCAGGATCTTGAAGTCCGGCAGGTGGCTGATCTCCACGCGCCCGCCGTCCGCCGGGAGGTGCCTCTCCGGCCGGAACTCCTCGATGTCGTCCCATATGCGCGGGTTCCGGCCCAGCGCGTGGGTGTTGATGAAGATCCTCGTCTGCGCCGGGATGTCGTAGCCCATGATCGTCGTCGGCTTCAAGGACTCGTGCGGGATCAGGAACGGCCCCGCCGGGTGCATCCGGAAGGACTCCCGGACGACGCAGCGGAGGTAGGTCAGGTGGGGGAGGTCAGACTCCACCACCATGCGGCTGCGGCCGACGACGGCGTCGAGCTCCTCCTGGATCTTGAGGAGGACGCGCGGGTTCTTGATCACCTCGGCCATCACCCACTCGTTGGTCACTGATGAAGTGTCGGTAGCAGCAGCAATCATGTCCTGCGTATACACATGGAGGATTTGGTTTAAGCAGATTGTGAACTTTCAGCCTGGTTTTTCTCACACTGGAAGTCACATCCGACCAATAATAATCATAGTAACATGTAATGTAGTATGATTTTGTTTTTCGGGACCTAAGCATGTAGTCAACATAATCTACAACAGAAATACCATGGTGGTTTCCTTGGTACAAGAGACAAATAATGACAAAATCCAAACTTCTGTTAAAAAAAAAGGTAGATTCCAAGCTCTGCTGTGAAATCAAACAGTGCATTTCCTACTCTGTTCCAAAAAAGACAGATAAAAGAACTTTTTTGTGGCTCGCTTTTGCGGATATGATTGCACAGCAACTAGGAGGTCACATTCAGTTTCTAGAATAGCACATGCAAATGTTGACAGAACACAAAGAAAGTGTAGTCTAGATTAAAAGACCAGACTAGCTTAAACGAAATGAACTGAGGGTCTATAACAATAGTAACGAAACCTAGGTCACATTCAGTTTCTAGAATAGCACATGCAAATGTTGACAGAACACAAACAAAGTGTAGTCTAGATTAAAAGACCAGACTAGCTTAAATGAACTGAACTTGAGGGTCTGTAACAATAGTAAGGATACCGGGGTCACATTCAGTTTCTAGAATAGCACATGCAAATGTTGACAGAACACAAAGTGTAGTCTAGATTAAAAGATCAAACTAGCTAAAATGAAATGAACTTGAGGTCTCTAACAACATTAAGGATACCTGCATTAAGGCTTTGATCTCCACATCATCCATGTGCTCATTCCCATTCTCACCAGGCAAGGAAAGCAGCACATCAACAAAGTCCATCTCTTTGCTATCATCACCATCTTCATCAAGGGATGCACTCTTCCTGACTTCCCTTGCCTTCCTGTGCTCATCTATTATCTTCTGGTGAAAATCATCCACCTTCTTCTCAACCTCCCTCATCTTCTTCTCGCATCCATATGGATCGAGCCACCTCCAGGCAGGCAAGTAATCCCCAAGATAGATCAGGCCCAGCAGAAAGAACAGCTCATGGGTGATGTGCATGAACTCCATCGCTTCACCAGGGCCTGCTGACTGCAGCCCAAAGTACTGCTTCCCTAGTAACATTCTTGTAACATTGTTCATCGAGAAGGCCCCGAGAACCTCTCTGAGATTCACAGGCTTCCCTGACTCGGATTTAGCCCATACAAACTGACAGAGGTGCTCAGCTTCCTCAGCTCTGTGTGCAGCAAAAGATTCGAGCCGCTTAGTGGTCAGCAGGTGCTCCATGCAGACTCTCCTCATCCTCTTCCAGTTTGGCCCCAGTGGAGCAAGAGCCACATCGCCGCACCCATAGGCAAGGTGAACAGCAGCCAACGTCCGAGGCCGTGAAGCAAAGACCTCATCTTGCCGGATAAGTATTTCACGGATGACTTCAGGGTCGTCAGTGGTGATAGCATCGATGGTTCCAAGACGGAGATAGACAAGGGGGCCATACTTGGTGCAAAATCCAGCAAAGTCCTTGTGGGGAAGAGGACTCAATTGGAGAAGGTTCCCAAAGATTGGCCATCTTGGAGGTCCAGGTGGAAGCCTTAGCCTCGTCCTGTTGAATCTTCTCCAAAACACTGCAGCAAGGATCCATGCACATAAGATGATGGAAAGAAGAAGAGGATCCATAGATCACAAGAAGATGGAAATTATAGTCGAATTGCAAATGTTGTTCTATTTATGGGATCTCATCAAGCTTGCCGGTGAAAAAACGTAAGTGATAAAGTTGAAGCGAATTGGTTAGAGTATTAGAGTGGTCATGAGTCTTGTGCTGATCTCTACGGTTAAACATCTCACCTAACATCATATAATAAATGTCATGGTCTTGACATGACTAAGGTAGGGATGCAGAGAACATAAAATGCTCAAGGTGAATACAGAAAAGAACTAGGATAACATAAAGGTCATCAAACCTGGCAACAGATCATTTATTCACAATTTTTTACTCTTTCCCACTGTTATCAGAAATTGACAAATTCTAATTTTACAAAAAAATAATTAGGCATGAACACTCGAACAGCATCTAGGAGTTTGTTCAGAAAAACCTGTCATTATGAAGACATAATATATCTAGCATGCAAATCTTACTCCAACATCTACCATGTTGATAATATACCAACAGAGATAAATCATGATTACAGAAGAGAACTTGGAGAAATCCATCCTTATTCCTTCTGAAACACAGCATCTAACTCCCTGTTGTAAAGCACTGTTCCGAATGTGCTTCTTCCCCCTTATTCCCCATAAGCTTATCTTACGAGGTTGCGAACTATTAATGCTGAAAGGAAAGCTCAATAAGAAATAATCAACCAATTTACCTTGTTCATACTTGTCTCTTCGAATCAACCTTAAGCTTCGCTCAGTGGAGAACCTTGTTGGATTTAAGAACACAGCAGCCAGCAGATTCTTGTTCTTCAGTACTTCTCTATAGCAGATGAGCTGTGTCCATAGGATCCTTGACCTTCCAACTGAGTAAAACAGGGACTGAACATGTTCATGTGACTTCTTTCCGAAGTCATCTCAGTTTCGATGCCACAACACTGTGTATGCAGACAAGCACAGCATGTCAATGAAATTACGTCAACCCTTGGCATTAGAGCAGTTGCAGCATAGTTTTATATTTTTTGACTTGACCTGCCAGTTACCTAAAACTCTAACTCTAGAGGTGTTCACTGTATGCTCTGTTTTATGCTACCTTATCATGTATAATAAGGCTATAGCCAGTGTTTTTACTGGCCATGTTGGACAACTGTAAACCTTTTAGCATTGCTTCATCATCCTTCAGCCCTGCAGAAGAGAACATGTTTGACAGGACGGTGTAAGTTGTTGCATCATAAGGATCCATCTCGAGAAGCTTCTGTGCTGCTATTTTTGCATAAGCAAGATTAAAGTGGAGACTACTAGCACTGAGCAAAGCTGCCCATGCATCAGAATGGTCATTCTGGGGCATGGAGTTAATCATTTCAAGTGCTTCGGCTAGGAGGCCTGCACGGCCTAAGAGATCAACCATACATGTGTAGTGGTCAGGGTTTGGTTCAATGCCATAGACTGATCTCATTGACTCAAAGTAGTTGTAACCTTGTTGAACCAAACCAGCACGTGCACAGCCAGTCAGAATTCCCAAGAATGTCACATGGTTAGGCTTGAGGCCATCATTTTGCATTTTGGCAAAAAGATTAAATGCATCTTCAGTGTAATTATGTTGGCCAAATGCTGTAATCATAGAATTAGTAGCGATAAGACTTGGACTGCTAATGCTTGAGAAAACACGATAAGCCTCAGCCAACTTTCCACACTTTGCATACATCGATACCAAAGAAGTGTGAACAGGAGAGTCAAATACCCATCCCATGTTGATTGCATAAGCATGAGCTTGCATTCCCTGATTCAACATTGTCAGGCTGGCCAGAGCACTGAGTAGACAGCTAAAAGCTATTGTATTAGGTTTGCACCCTTCCTGTGCCATGCGACAAAACCACCGAACTGTACTTAAATAATCTCCATTTGCAATGAGGCTAGAAATAACTGCAGTCCACGCAACCTCATCTTTTCCTGGCATTTGCTCAAAAGTTTCAACAGACTCCCTCATCCATCCCCTGTTAGCAAACCCAACAACCATCAATGTCCAAGAAACAGCGTCCTTCTCAGGCATTAACTTGAACAGCATGTGTGCTTCTTCGACCATGTTATGCTGAACATAGCCTGTGATCAACGAGTTCCATGATACTATGTCTTTCCACTTCATGCAAGAAAATGCCCTTCTAGCATCAAGCATCCAACCAAACCGGGAATACAAGATGATTAATGAATCGCCCAAGAAAACATCCATTTCAAACCCCATTGCTATGATCAAACTGTGAATCTGAACTCCTTCTCTGACAAGGCTGGCCTCAGCACAAGCGTCTAGGACAACTGAGAGTGTCGTTTTATTAACCTGAACACCCGCCCTTCTCATGTCCAGGAACAGCAACAGACCATCTCTGTACATCATATGCTTCACATATCCACGGATCATCGAGGTCCACGACACCACATTCCGCTCCGGCATGGTCTCAAACATCTTCCTTGCCTCTGACAAGTTTCCATGCTTGCAGAGCCCATCGACCACGGCGCTCCACGATATGACATCCCTCACCGTCATTCCCTCGAACACCCTGAGCGCCATGTCAAGCTCCCCGGCCCTCAAGTACCCAGCCATCAGCGCGTTCGAGCCTACTGGGTCACGCCACCGCGACGGCATTTCAGCATACACAGCCTCGGCCTCACGAAGCATCCCTGCCCTGGCGAGCCCCGAGATGACGGCGCCATAGGACACCGCGTTCCTGGCCGGCATCTTACAGAAGAGCGCGTGGGCGGCGGCTGGCTGCCCTGCGCGGAGGTAGAGGGAGAGCAGGGCGTTCCAGGAGGCGGCGTTGCGGCGGGGCATATCGTCGAAGACGAGGCGCGCGGAGGCGACGTCCCCGTTGTCGGCGTAGGCGGTGAGGAGCGCGGTCCAGGAGATGACGTCCCGGCGGGGCATCCGGTCGAACAGCTCCTGGGCGTCGCTGAGGCGGCCGCGACGGCCGTAGGACGTGAGCAGCGCGTTTAGGTGGGCCGTGTTGGGACGGCGCGGCGGTGGCTCCTCTACGTATCGGCCGGCAACGCCGGTGAGAGTGGCGGTGGCCGAGGCTCTTGGCAGTCGAAGTCGCAGCGCAGCCATTGTTTTGGACCGGGCGGAACCACCGTATGTGCGAGTGGGGCATGAACACCGGCTGCCGCCGGAGAAGGGACAAGTCAACTGAAAAGTAAGGGCACATTTGGTTCAAGCATTAATACTGACATCTCCATATTTTTGGCAGTCACAAACAGTAGCCACTCAAGCTCAGGGCATTTGGTCTCAGCAACACTTTTCAGAATCTTACCTTTCAGATACTCGTTTTTTCAGTTCACTTCTGAAACCACGGTTTGCCAAACTCGTGGCAAAAAAGTAAAACAAACTGTGAAAAGCAACTCAAAACATGCCATGCTTCGACAAATTCGAAGCCACAGCTTGTAGGTTGGCAAGATCCTATACACTGGTACAAATATGTATGCATATCATTAACACCTCTGATGGTGATCTCAATATCAACAATTGCACATGTTTTACTTTCTGCACTTATGTCATTTATATAACACAATTTGCCTGATGTATGTACATTTGAGTTTGATTCGATGGTTCATGCGCAGGCACGTTGGTACAAGAACTCCTAGCGATGTGATACCCCACCGTGTGAGGGGGAAGAAGATAATCGGTAATTATTAATGGGAAAAAAATCTATGATGATTTAACATCACATGGAGACGAGACGAGGAACATGAGATCATTTTGTCTACCATAAGAACAGTCATACTCCCTCCGTTCCAAATTAGATGTCTTCCATCTGAATATCTTGATCACATCCTCTACGTCAAAATGGGATTAATCTCCCTCAAAGAAAACTGGGATCAATTTACAACAGTGGCATGTGTCAATGCTATGGAGATGACAGAACGTAAATCAGGCAAATGTATGAAACCAGAGGGTTGCAGCTTCCTACCTAATCTTCAAGCTTCAACCTCACAACAATGTAAGCTCTTCAATCGAGCTAGCGGAGCATCAGCCTCTAAGCTATCCATAGGTGATTCATGTCAAAAAATAGAACACCAGCCAGCCAAACTCACCGGCTGGGACAGAAGGAATGCTGACTACCAAGTGAATGATAGATCGCATCTCGCTATCTGTAATTGCAGCAGGATGGGCGACCCCGGACCAACTTCTCCCACAAACATAGCATTTGCCTTGGTGACTGATAATGTGCCGTGTAGTAGTTCTCGAGGCAACCGTAC
Organism: Poa pratensis; assembly: GCA_947311845.1. Lineage (NCBI taxonomy): Eukaryota > Viridiplantae > Streptophyta > Magnoliopsida > Poales > Poaceae > Poa > Poa pratensis. The sequence continues at coordinate 36,077,227 of CAMZMU010000089.1, read as the reverse complement.
TGGCAGAACTTCCAGCTGTGAGAATACCTGACAGGCATAGTAGAATTGAACTTCTCCACCCATAGCCCCATACTTACATCCTCCATCTTGAAAAGCTGCAAGGCATAGCCAAAAAGTAGAGTGTTTGACATAACACGATACAAGTTATCAAAAGGCAGTACGTAAGATCAATGGAGGCTCACCCTTAAACTCTGATTGGCATGCTGAGACACGATGAATTTCGCTATGCCACCAGAAATCACATAGCCGGGACCGTTTGCATAAGGCGGGTAGATATCTTCAGGCCACTCCTGCATTTGATATGAGTAGAGACCATAATGAAGATGGTGGCGCATATGTCGGCAACACAAAAAGGATTTGCAATAAGCAAAAATACAAGTTCATGGTGGGCATTTAGCAAGAACAGCCATTTCCTAGACTTAAAGTAATACCACATAAGTGGTCCACTCGGCCTTTAAGAAGGCAGTAAAACACAGCTCACAAATTTGTGAGACTAACGTTCTTGGTTAAAAAAAAAATCAGATAAGCAGTAACACATTAACTCACGAGGTTGCATGAGCTCCAAAGCAATAATAAATGAACTTTGAACAATCAACTGATTAACTTAGGGCTATTGCTTTTAAAAAATTATAATACCTCCTCCGTAACTGCCCATTTCCCAGTTCTCAGTGGTCTATGCAAAAGGTTAAGGTTTCCCATATATAATGGTTTGTCCAAGGAGTACATCTTGATGTGTCGAAGAACCACATCTACCCTCACAAATGTATCGTCGTCGCATTTCATGACATGGGCAGCTGTCAAGTTCTGGGCCTGCAAGGTGATATGATGAGCAGATGTCAGGTTCGTCATATAATTCACTGTGCATAGCGGCTAGTATTCATGTAACTTTCATGATACCCATAGACTATAATCCCTGTTTGGAGGGCTCCGCTTCTCCGATAAGTGACTCACGAGGAGTTACATGAAAGGTAATCAAGCTCCTCACTCCAAAGTGGGTTCCATGCCAATAGTTACTCTAGCAGCAACTTTTTTGGTAGGGCAATAAGGCCATTACCATTTATTGAGTACAGGTTTACAGCTTCTAGTTGGCATTGGAATGTCAATGGCATAACTGCAGCAGAAGTCTAACAGAAGATGATGATAGCAAAGAGGGTCTCACCCCATACTCGCAAATAGCGATCGTCTTAAGAACTACCAGTTCATAACGATCTATGAACGGCAAAATGACAATATCTCCAAAGTACTCCGCTTCTTTCTTCAGCATCACATTGACCTCTTTCCTAGAATTCTGCAACCACAATTTGTGATGAACAACATTACGGCATGTATTGATTTCCTAGAGAACATTTTTTTTTCCTTTACGACATGATAAGCATGCTACTGAAGTACTGATATTTCCCATCATTGGAGTGCATGTGGTAAACAAGATAATTAAGTAAATACTGTGCTAATAGTTTTTTTCACTACGATGTAGTAGGTAAAATTATAAGGCTGGTGAAGCTATATCAAATAATTATAGCAATCAAAGCATGAACATGAACAGTATATAGCCAGCATAACCCTCTGCATACAAGAAATTTTACCCCAAATTTTGATTGTGCGTCTGTATCAGATCTGTGGCCCACATATTACAACTTGTTTCTTGTACTTCCATAATTCCATTATTCCAATACACACTGATCATGCCAATAAAAAAATCTAAAGATGCACAAGGCAAACTAAGGACAAAGACACTTTCCGCGAAGATATCATTTATTTTGAATGCATAATTTGCTTACCAGTGCAACAAAGAATCGTGCTACTACTTTAGAAGACCTAATCTCTGAAGTTTGCATCCAAGTTTTTCTCACAGCCATGCGTTCAGCAAAATGATTCGATGCCGAGAGTATTCCAATAAAAAGGTAAACTGGACCACTTGGCAGTGGTTGGGACCTCCATTTATCTGACATCTCAAGGACTTGCTGAAGCGAAAAGCTGGGATGGGACATGGGAAGAGCAGTGGCATAAACTGAATGGACATCCACATCGCCCTTAACATATAATCCTGTTGCGTCTTCAAGAGTGAATCCCTGGAAATTATCGCCTTTACACATTAGTGTTTCTTCTAAATATCATTATAAAAAGGACAGCAGGACGAACATATATAAAGAACATACTGGTCGATAAGGGAAAGATGTCACGTGGCGACCACCGACATATATGTGGAAACCTTCAACTCCAGCTTGTATTGTAAGAACAAACAGCCTGTCTTCTACAAAGGGGAATGGCCATGTCATTGCCGGTTTCTTCGCACGCCCTATGAACCTCTTTAGCCATGAAGTTGTCTTGGATTCTTTTGTGTCAACGATATCATCGCGTATCCACTTTTCACATTTGGTGAACCCATCGACTGTCCAAAAAGATGAAATTGTAGGTTTTAGCCAAATATGCTAGCCTGAGGATAAAAGGACATATTGTTACCAGAGGAGCTATCACCTTAAGGTTTTCATTTTGCAATAGAAAGTAGGAACTAAGATGAATATTCCAAAAAAAATGACAGTTTGAATAAACCTTCATATTACTTCAAAATTTTAGTCAATAAGGTATGATAGGGGAAGCACACCTCCAATGCATAAAGGAACATAACTTGTGAAAAGATAAAATTAACGGCTTAACAAAGCAGAAATAACAACAATAATCTCAGAAGTGCCGGACATATCATATCAGGTAATATTTGGACGGATGTGAAAGCAAGCACTTCCCGGCAGAAGAAAATCTCCCAATAGGTAAAATCCCAATGCAATTGCAAGAAATATTCCATACTCCATAGAGCTATTCATAATTCTTTATAATTCTGACATGCTAACGCATGGTAGATATTCATGTACTGATGAATAATCATAGAAATTGTATGTCTATATGGAACTGTGATTATTAGTGGTACTAATTTAAACAGATATTATTCAACAGTGAGACGCACTAAAGCTCTAACATTGTAATCTCATATACATGTTAAACAGAACTCTACCATAGCAAAATGGCAATGTCCTCAAAATTTAAGTCCCAGAGTCCTCATGTGTTGGGCTCTTTGATACTTTGATCGAGTAAATAATAGCCATTCCATCCATGGGCTAGAACTGAGAAGCAGCTGTAGTGGTTAACTGATCCTCATAACGCTACAGCAGCAGTAATGATTAACAAGTTCTAAATAGAAACATGGCAATATGGCTTTAGGCTGGCAATACCTCTGCATTAATTTTGACAATGCAATTAATTTGTCTTGCCATATCTCCACTAGCAAGTAGAAACAATGCTAGTTCGATAACCACATAACTAATAGTAACAAATAACGACGGATGCTCCCTTAGAAAATAACGCTGTAAGATGCAGGCTAGGATCGAAGAAGAACACAGTGTACCCTTATCTTCGTTGTCCTCGGGAGGTAAGCCGTCACAGCGCTGCGCGGCGCCCCACTGCATCCGGTAGCAGGTATTGTGCTCGATGATGGGGCGCTGGCTCCAATCCCCCCTCAGCCTGGGGTTGAGGTGCAGTATCCTGGGCGGGTCCTCACCATCGACAGCCCGCAGGCCCTGCAGCTCGACCATGAACTGCGAGACGTGCACGGTCCCGTCCCCCTGGCGCATCCTGGCGAGCTGCGGCACGTACTCCTTGTGCGCGGACCTGGGCGTGCCGACGACGGTGACGGAGGAGCCGGCGGCGAGGCCGCAGGGCAGGAAGACGACCCTGCCCCGCGCGCGCACGGACACCGCGGCGGGGCACTTGTCGGTGGAGGCGGCGTCGGCGGCGGCGAGCTCCCAGGGGTCCCCAGCGAAGGCTGCGGCGTCCTCCCAGGCGGTGAGCCCCAGCGACCAGGCGTCGTCGGCCATGCGGTCGAGCGCTGAGCGGTTGCGAGCGGTGATGTCGGGCAGTGAGACGCGGTCGTAGCGGTGCCAGAAGGGCTGGACCTGGAACAGGGTGGCATTGGAGGTGGCTGAGGAGGAGGTGCCCGGGAGTAGGAGAGGGGGCAGGTGGTCCGCGGAGGACGGGGAGGAGAAGGCGGGCTCGACGACGGCGAGGTCGAAGGTGGCCATGTCGAGGACGCGGCGGAACTTGAGGGAGATGAGGATGAGGTAGGCCACCGCCGCCGCGAACACCAGGTGCGACGGCCGCCACCGCCGCGCCATTGCCCTCGCTCAGCAGCCCGTAGCCAACCCCGCTCTCGCCCCACGCCGTGGGGGGGGGGGGGAGACGGCGATCTCTGTGGGGTCAAGCGGCGAGGGCAGGCCGTCGCGCCTGCCGCCGGCGAGCGGCGGCGGGAGTGCGCCCGGATCTAGCGAGCGGGGAGGTTGCGTGGGATCGGAGGCGGGGGGCGGAGTTGGAGATGCGCGCGCGTGCGTGCGCGGAGGTCGGAGAGTGGTGGGGGAAATGGAGAGGCGTCGTGGCCGCCCGGCGCCTGCTCGTGATGCGGACTTGTTTTTTTTCTGTCTGGTTTGGCTCCGGCTTCGGAGTCCACGCTTCATTGGCTGGCCGGTCCGGTGCGATCCGGACCGTCCTAGCCAGCCACGTCTGACTGGCAGTGTAGCCAACTGAGATGACGTTTCATGGAAATTAGAAGTACACCCCGCGCGTTGCAGCGGTATCATTTAAGAAATTTAATAAAACGCATGAAACCTGAAGTTGACTAAAGAAATATGCAAGATTTAGTTAATCATGATAGTAAAGACTAAAAAATTTAGACATCGAATGTATTTGTGGTTTATAATTTAAAGATCGTTACGATTTAGGAGTGTATCTGATTGATATAGATAAGATTGTATCAACGGGTTGAAAAAATAGATGTTGTGGATGGCTTGCACGAAGATAACATGCACATTGCCTCATAATATTTCTAGAAACTTTTTGAGTGAATACATATAAAAGAACCCATAATTTTAAATAACAGCTATATGATTTTCATCATTGAAAATAATTGGCAAAAAATTCACGGACGAAACTAATTTCGGTGTTCTACTTGCACATAATTTACTTGTGTAACTACATAGCAACATGGTGTGATCTTATCATTCGAACTTAAAAAACTGATGTGGACAATTTGATGGGCTAAAAAAGATGATGTGGATGCTTAGATTATAGATAGAAAATAATTAATGGATGTTAGTGGGATGACATGGACAATTGATTGGCTAAAATAGCAAGTGATGTGGATAGCTTGCATGTTGAGATAGAAAAATATTAACTGCACTTAGTGGGATTTTGCTTTATAAGAAGTATATATCTCGAGTGACATATACAAAGTTGATAGAATACAAGTAACAGAAAATTGGGACCATACAAACAATTGTATTGTTGCACCGCAACTATAGCACACCCACGTCCCTCATCGTCGTAAAAGAAGAACACCGACAGTTGGTACATATTTTGATGTTGAGAAATCCCTTGTTATTAGGCATTAACGACCTGCGATAACCACCAGCCCCGTAGACTGGATCTAGCATGATAAAAAACATCGGCCAGAGTAGCCCTCTGAGCCTCTTCAACACGTGAACTAGGGTCGACACCATCCCACCCTTCAACAAGCGGCCGGATCCCTCACTGTTTTTCATGAATCCGCAACAGTCAACACCAGTGTGTCTTACGTCTAGGCATGGGCAGCCCGAACCAAGAAAACTCGGGCCGGGCTCGAAGCTAAAATTCCAGCATGTTGTATATTTTGTGCTGACCTCAGGTATGGCTAGTCTAGCCCAACCCGAACCGGCCAAAATTCCTCTTTTTTGTCCATTTGGGTCAACATTTTTTACTTTTATAACCATGCTGGCCCAACGAGCATGCCTATCTAGGGGATGAATTTTGCTGGCTCAAGGAGTTTGAAAGGATCGTAAGACACCTAGAGGGGCGTGAATAGGTGCTACCCAATTTTTAGTTATTTTTCAGTTTAGGCTTGACACAAAGGTAAATTCTCTAGATATGCAACTACGGTGAATTTACCTATATGACAAGTTAACTCTAAGCAGGCTACGAGATACAAGTAAAGGCAAGGTAAAGAGGTAACCGAAAGTGAAGCACACGGAGATAAGGATGTAATCCCGAGTTCCTCCTTTTTTAGGGGAGTACGTCTCGTTGGAGGGGTGTTGAAAGGGCATATCCTTCCCCAAAGTGTTTTGATGTTTGTTGACAACACACTTAGATGTCTAATGTGTGTGCTAAAATTGTGCAAGAATGTATCAGTTTATGTTGCACAGGTTTTGTCTCAAGAAAAGGAAGAAATGCTGACTTCTTTGCATCAGCCGGTACTACCGAGTCCGTCCCGGTACTACCGGGTGGCTCCAGGTTTTAGCCGTGCGGAACTACCGCGGTCAGTACCGTATCCAGTACCGGACCTCAAATAGCGTTCTGTACTCGCGCGGTTTTTATCCGGTAGTAGCCCCGGTAGTGGCGCGGTACTACCGGGTAGGGAGCACTACCGGACCCGGCGGTCCGGTACTACCGATGCGCGCCTGGGAGGAGGCGTTGACCAGTCTTCGAGATGCCGTCAAATCCCTGTCGGTCGGTACTACCGGGCGAGGCCCGGTACTACCGTTGCGGGCTGTTTTCAGCTTCAACGGCCAGATTTCTGGGATTTCTAGTTATTTATTCCCCTCCACCTACCTCCGGCTCCCTAGCTTGACCACATTGAAGAACTCCATTATTGCAAGCTCAAGAATTGATAGATCTCCCAATCCCTCCACCCAAACTCGTTGATGCTTGGAGGATTGAAGGAGAAGCCCCGGATCTACATCTTCACCAAGCCGTTCTTCATTTCCCCCTCATTCACTTGAGGGACCCTTTGCTAGGATTTCCATTGGGAAAACCTAGCCTCTTATTGTACTCACTTGTTGTCTTTGTGACAGATTTGTAGCTGTTCGGGAGCCCCCAATCCTCTTGTGGGTTGTGCCCCGGATCGTTGTTGTAAGGGCTCCGGATTCCGCCTTGAAGGATTCCGATAGTGGAAGGTGAACCAAACCTTTGTGGTGCGGTTCATCGGAGAAGAAGGTGCGTCCGCCTTTGTGGCGGTTGAGTTTTGACCTTCGTGGTAGCTCACACCTCTCCAACGAGACGTACTCCCCTAAAAAGGAGGAACTCGGGATTACATCCGTGTCTCCGCGTGCTTTCACTTCGGTTACTTCTATCCTTGTTTATAGTCTTTACTTCGTGTATCTTGTTTAGTTGCTTGCTTGTCATATAGGTAAATTTACCTTAGTTGCATATCTAGAGAATTTACCTTTTGTGTCAAGCCTAATTTGAAAAAGTACTAAAATTGAAGTAGCACCTATTCACCCCCCCCCCCCTCTAGGTGTCATACGATCCTTTCAATTGGTATCAGAGCCTCGGCTCTCTTGTTGGGCTTAACCACCTAAGAGAAGTATGACACGAAGTGAGGGTGATCCCGTGGATGACCAAGCCACTACCGCATCCATGGCCGATCTCAAATTGATGGAGACATCTTTGATATCGTCCATGGATACCAAATTTGCCGAGATGCGTGAGTTGATCACACAACTCGCAAGTGGCAAGGTTCCTAAGGAGACCACCCCACTAGATGACTCCGCTACCTCCCATGACGGTGATACCGAGGAGGGAAAAGGGGAAAGAAAGGGGTTGAAGATAAAGAAACCGACCCTAAGAAATCTTCCACATCTACCACCACTCCCGAAGGTGGGAAGCCGGAGTACCATGGGGTTCCCTTTGTGTACTCTCCCGACCCACCTATCCATCATACTCGCATAAACCCTTTGGATCCACCTCCTAAACTTAATGCATTAGCTTTTGCTACTTGGCAACACTTAATGAAATCTCATATCAAGAGTTCCTCTATCGAGCTTTGGAGGATCATTCAAGAGGGATACAAGGCCGTGAATCCTAACAACTTGACAAGAAGAGAGGTGGCCGAGAAACAACTCAATGCTTCCGCTCTCCACATGATTGAACTTGCCGTTGGAGAAAGTGGTCTTCATCACATTCAAAACGTCTCCACCGCCAAAGAAGCATGGGAGTGCCTTGAGGTGGCATTTCTTGGAAATGAAAGCATGAAGAGGAATAGATTTGATGCTTTGAACAATGAAGTCGAAGGCTTCTACATGCTTGATAGTGAAACTCATGAAGAGATGTATGCAAGACTCAAGATTCTTGCCCAAGCCTTCTTCAATGTTGGGGCAACCTATGTGGATGATGCTTGGATCAAGAGGAAGTATGTGAATGCACTCATGCCCTTCGAGCCCGTTGACTTGAAGGCCCTTCAAGGAAAATTCAACTACCTTGAGATGACATCCAATGAAGTTATGCAAGAGATACAAGCCTCCAAGATTGCCACCAAGAATGCTCTAGACAACCGTGCTAGGGCCATGGGAATGAAGCAAGGTCCCTCTCTTGCTTTGAAGGCCAAGGTTGTGTGCCTTGATGAACATGATGGAGTTGAAGCATGCCCGAACAATCTTCCTCCCGATGAACTTGAACCAGCCCTCCATGGTCACATAGCTCTTGCAACAAGGACATTTTGGAATGACCCCTCCAAGGCAAAGGCTCAACTTGATCGAACAAACAATCCAAGTGGGAAGAAGGAGTTTGCTAATAGGATAAAGACTTGCTAAAATTGTCATAACAAGCATCACTTCATCAAGGATTGTCCTTATGAGAATAGAGAGCAAAACGGTGGAAGGCTTGTCCTCAAGGGCGAATCAAACATGATACAAAAGAAGCCTTTTGTCAAGAGGAAGCCATTCTTCAAGAAAGCACCAAGAATTGTATTGATGACTCAAGAAGAGTACCCTTCCGAGGATTCCGAAGAAGAAGAAGAACCCACTCGTGAGGTGGCCGCTTTGGCCATTGTATCAACACCACCTTCTTCTCTCTTCGAATCCCCCAATGAGAACCTCTCCATCAACACCGCTCGTTGCCTCATGGCTCACGTCACCGAGGTATCATCTTCTACTCCCAAGACTATGCATGAAATAGATGATAAAACTAGTCTTGTGGTTAAGAAAGAACTTGTTGCTTCCGATACTATTGTGGCTAACTTGCAAGGTGAAACTAAGGCATATGTTGAGTCTCTCTTGAGACAACTTGATGCGGCCGAAGAAATCCTTGATGACAAGGAAAAAATTGAGAGAGAGGATTCTCTCACCATAGCATCCTTGAATGCTTCCATAGAATCCTTGAATGCTTCTCTTGAAGAAGAGAGTGAATATAGAACCTCTGTTGAGGAAAGAATTGAGTCTCTTGATGATAAAAATGATGAAATAATTGCTAAAATCATTAAGGATAGAGATCATGTCTTTGCTAAATATAAATTGATTAAAAAGGAGAAAGCCGAGTTTGTGGTTGCTAATGCTAGACTCCTTGAGGATGTGGAGAAACTTAACAAGGCTCACAAGGCCTTGGAAAGTACCCACTGATGGCTACGTGTTGGTGAACCCCAAGAGGAAGGTTATGATGTAGACAGCAGAAGTTTTCCCTTGAGAAATCTACCCAAGGTTATCAATCCAGTAGGACTTGACGATCTATTGGAAGGTTGTTGATGTTGACTCCCCCTGGCGCTAGGGAGCTTGCACCAACGTGGAATCTGCACAGACACAAACCAGAACTTTGCCCAACACGAAACAGAGAGGTTGTCAATCTCTCCGGTCTTGCAGAAACAAAGAGTTAAACGTATGGTGTGGAAAACAGCAGGAAACACAGCAAGTAACAGGAAACAGATGATTGCAGCAGGTTGTGTAAACAGTATGAGGAAATTGGACCAGGGTCCACAGTTCACTAGTGGTGTCTCTCTCAGAACAGATAACTAGCATGTTGGGTAAACAAATTACAGCTGGGCAATTGACAAATAGAGAGGGCATAACAATGCAATACATGCCAAGATGTCTACTATGAAATCTAGTTGGGCATTACAACAAAGTACATAGACCGTTATTCCAACCGCATCTATGCCTAAATAATCCACCTTCAAGGCAGCATCCGCATCCTTTCAGTATTAAGTTGCTAACAACAGATTATTGCATGAAGTAAAGTGTGTAATGTAATCAATACAAGTGCCCTTGGACACTGCACCAATGTTTTATCCCTAGTAGCAACAGCACATCTACCATCTTAGACCTTTCTGTCACTGATCCAGATATCTAGAGACTGAACCCACTATCGAGCATAAATACCCCCTCTTGGAGTCACAAGCATCTACTTGGCCAAAGCATCTACTAGCAACGGAGAGCATGCAAGATCAAGAGCACATAGATAAACAACTTGAATAAACATGGTATCAATATTCATCGGATCCCAGCAAACACAACATCTAGCATTACAATAAGATGATCTTGATCATGTTAGGCAGCTCACAAGATCTAAACATGGAGGCACAAGGTAGAGAGACAACCATCTAGCTACTGCTATGGACCCGTAGTCCAGGGGTGGACTACTCACGCATCACTCCGGAGGCAGGCATGGTGATGTAGAGCCCTCCGGTGATGATCTCCCCTCCGGCAGGGTGCCGGGAAGAGCTTCAGAACTCCTCCGATCTGAGATTGACGATGACGGCCGCGACGGAACTTTTCGTGGAATATGATCGACCGTAATAGGGTTTTCGCGTCGCGGAGAATATATAGGCGAAGAGGCGGCGTCGGTGGCCGAGGGGGGCCACCACGCCATAGGGGGCGCGGGCCCACCCTGGGCCGCGCCCTAGTGTGGCGTGGCCCCCTGGTGGGTCTGCTCCGACTCCCCTTTGGACTCCGTGATCTCCTCGTGATATTATTGACGATGTCTTTTGTTTCGTCCAATTCCGAGAATATTTCCTTAATAGATTTTCTGAAACCAAAAACAGCAGAAAACAGGGAACTGGCACTGTGGCATCTTGTTAATAGGTTAGTCCCAGAAAATGCATAAAAATGATATAAAGTGTAACCAAAACATGTAGCAATTGATATAATAACAGCATGGAACATCAAAAATTATAGATACGTTTGAGACGTATCAAGCATCCCCAAGCTTAGTTCCTGCTCGTCCTCGAGTAGGTAAACGATAAAAACAGATAATTTTTGAAGTGACATGCTACCAACACAATCTTTGATCAAATAACAATGTAATGCACATGATCTGAATGAAGTGATCCAAGCCAATGGTCTATAGTTTGCAAGCAAGTAAATAAAGAGTAAACATAAGTGATCACACAAGTGCAAACTTTCATGAATAATACTATAAAACATTTAGAGATATAATAGTCTAACATAATAGTTAGCTCACAGCAGCAATAATTCTCAACATGAAAGTGTTTGTATCAACACAAAGGAAGATAATAGCTTCAGCATTTGCTTCAACTTTCAACATGTATATCATATAGATAATGTCAATGCAAAGAATATGATCAACCAAACACAAAGTTATGTAAAAACTGTTATACTGGAGTTGACAATGATGTTTGCTTAAGTAGACAGAAAGAAGTGGGAAAACTGACTCAACATAAAAGTAAAAGAATGGCCCTTCGCAGAGGGAAGCAGGGATTAACATCATGTGCTAGAGCTGTAGTTCCCGAAGGCATATAGAGAGCATAAAATATTGTTTTGTAAGGTAATGGTGTATACAGGTGTCAACAAATCAGCAAATAGGCAATACTCTACTTCACTAGTTGATCAAACTTTACAAGAGCGGCTCCCATGAAGGACGTTATTTCTACCAGCGGGCAGATCATCCCTCTTCTCTTTTGTTTACACACTTGTGAACATTGCTTGACTGACGAATCAGGGGCAAAAAGATGTGAAGAGAATTGTTTGGTTAAAGTTGTAATTAATTGGGACTGGGCACCCCGTTGCCAGCTCTTTTTGCAAAATTATTGGATAAGCGGATGTATATGCCACTAGTCCAGGTGTGTAAAATTTGATCAACCAGGAAATAAAGACCACCTATCTACGTCCTTATGAGCTTTTCAAGTAGTGACACAAAAAGGATAATTGTTTTGAGTAGTTAGTAGATAGCACATGAAGAAATTTACTTGGAATGGTGAAAACACCACATAATAGGTAGGTATGGTGGACACAGGTGGCATGGATTTGGCTCAAGGTTTTGGATGTACAAGAAGCATTCCCTCTTAGTACAGAGTTTAGGCTAGCAAGGTTATTATAAGCAAACATCATTATCAACTGGAATAGCAAGAGTGTACATAAAACACAAGGTTTGACGAACCATAGACTCCCACTGTCTTCCTTGTTAACACATAGCCTTCATCCAAAAATTATCTAGACTACTATGGACTTCCAATTATGCAACAGATTATTATAGCAGAAAATCCTTATAGTAGTTCTTCATTAATAGCCATTACTTACATGATGCACAAGCTTAAACATTAATTACTTGACAGCTCAAAACAATTGGCAAGCATCAAATTACTCAAGACAACGATCTAAAAAGATTCATGTAAGCATTTTATACCACTACCACATGCATAGCATTTTTCTGGTCCAACCAAACACCAATCAACTTATTTGACAACTCTCCAAACAGATATAAGTGAAGCAAGAGAGTACTTTCTTCAAAAGAAACTGAAGCTCTAACAAGAGATACATGAAAAACTGAGAGCTAACAGCAATAACAGCAACTAGACAGGAATACTCAACAAGTATAAGTGAAGCACAAGAGTATTCTAATGAAAAAGTGGAGCGTGTCTCTCTCCCAAACATGAATACTAGGATCCAACAAGTATAGCACAGCAAACAAAACAAAACAAACTGAAAACAAAAACACACTGACGCTCCAAGGAAGAGTACACTAGTATGAAGCAATAAAAATATAGCACCATTAGAGATGACCTGATAATTTGTAGATGAAGAAGGGGATGCCTTGGGCATCCCCAAGCTTAGATGCTTGAGTCTTCTTGAAATATGCTGGGGAGGTAAGCCTCCCCAAGCTTAAGCTCTTCACTCTTCTTGATCATGTAATATCATTCTCCTCTATCAACACTTGAAAACTTCCTTCACACCAAAACTTAACAGCTTTTCTCATTAGCAGGTTAGTGCACTAAAAGATAATACTTCAAAGTTCTAGCAAAGACAAAACTCACAAGCCAACTATTTTAAACATTAGCCACTGTTACTAGGCTCAAGTGGGCACTTTTACACGAAAAGAAACCACTTAAAAACTTGTAAAAGAGAGAATGCAAAATAAAAGACAGAATCTGTCAAACCAGAACAGTCTGTAATGACGAATTTTTTCGAGGCACTTACGATGCTCAGATGAAGAACTTTTGAAATAATGAAAGTTGCGTAACATCATCAGGAACATGCACAAAAAGTTTCAGCATTTTTCGATTTTTTCTGATTTTCTACTGAATTAAACGGTGACGAACAGCAATCTGTCCCAATGCAGTCCCGAAAATAAATACCAACTTTGCATTAGTAACTCTCCTTGGCACAACAAAACAGCAAATAAAAGATACAAAGGAGTTGCTACAGAGGTAAACAAGCATCCTTGACTAATACTGAAAATAAAAGATAATGGGTTGCCTCCCAAAAGCGCTTTCTTTTAATGCCTTTTAGCTAGGCTAGAAGATTTTAATGATGCTCTCATAAGAATAAGAGTTGAAAAACAAAAGAGAGCATCAAGAGGCAAATATCAAACACATTTAAGTCTAACCCACTTCCTATGCAAAGGAATCTTGTAACAAAATAAATTATTGAAGCATAAAGCAACTAGCATAGAAAGATGAAACAAATATAGCTTCAAAACTTTCAACATAAAGAGAGGTGTTTTAGTGACTTGAAAACTTTTACAACCATATTTTCCTCTCTCATAATAACTTTCAGTAGCATCATGAACAAACTCAACAATATAACTATCACATAAAGCATGCTTTTCATGATCTACAAACACATAATTTTTATTAAGCTCTAAAACAGTGGGGTTATCAAACCCACTTTTGACAATAATAGTATAATAAATATCATTAGCCAATATAGGACCATCATCAAGAGCATTATCATATATAACATTAGGGAGCACATTTTTACTTTCTGCAATTTCCTTTTCTTGAGTCAAGGAGCTTGTTACTTCAAATTTATCAAAAGGAGATATTTCAATAGAATCATGACATTCAACAATATAGCATTTTTCCTCCTTATGTGGGCATGGAGGGTAATCATATAATGTAAGAGTTAAAGAGTTACTATCATTAGAAGGTAGATCCTCCTTTTGTTCTTCACTCTCCTCCTCTTTTTCATCCAATGAGATCACAGTTTCAGCAATTTCTTCTTCCATAGGTCCCTGAAAAGAAGCAAGTTGTTCTGGAGAATAAGTTTTCTCAAGAAATTTAGTGATATAAGGATTGTCATTGTAATATTCAAGGCAGTAACCAAGTATAGAAAAATTCTCAGATTTATAAGGAGAATCATCATCTTGAATATAACCAGCAATTTCATAAGCACCCTTAAAAACAACAAATTCTTCAGTTTGTTCAAGATTACCAAAGTCATAGTTTCCTTTAGCATAAGCAGCCAAGGTTTCATTATCATTATAATCACATTGGAAAGGGAGGTGTTTATGCCTTCTACAACAAAAAGATTCATTAAAGCAGTAGGATTCATCAAATGTAGAACACAAGTTCTTAGCAAAATAATTCAATCTACTTATTTGTTCCCATAGATGTTTCCCTTTTTGAGACAAGCGGTATTCCTCATAATAAGTTTGATGTTCCTCCGTGAACCCACCGTGCCAATAATATTTAGTATCAAAGAGAGAAGCCATTGATAGCAAGTAAACAACTAGACATAATAACAAACCGAAATAAACTAGATGCAAGAAACTAATTTTTTTGGTTTTTGATTTTTAACAGCAAGCAAAACAAAACTAAAACAAGACAAAAACAAAGTAAAGAGATTGGAACTGAGAGACTCCCCTTTCCAATAGCCTCCAAGTCCCCGGCAACGGCGCCAGAAAACAGCTTGATGGCTACGTGTTGGTGAACCCCAAGAGGAAGGTTATGATGTAGACAGCAGAAGTTTTCCCTTGAAAATCTACCCAAGGTTATCAATCCAGTAGGACTTGACGATCTATCGGAAGGTTGTTGATGTTGACTCCCCCTGGCGCTAGGGAGCTTGCACCAACGTGGAATCTGCACAGACACAAACCAGAACTTTGCCCAACACGAAACAGAGAGGTTGTCAATCTCTCCGGTCTTGCAGAAACAAAGAGTTAAACGTATGGTGTGGAAAACAGCAGGAAAACAGCAAGTAACAGGAAACAGATGATTGCAGCAGGTTGTGTAAACAGTATGAGGAAATTGGACCAGGGTCCACAGTTCACTAGTGGTGTCTCTCTCAGAACAGATAACTAGCATGTTGGGTAAACAAATTACAGCTGGGCAATTGACAAATAGAGAGGGCATAACAATGCAATACATGCCAAGATGTCTACTATGAAATCTAGTTGGGCATTACAACAAAGTACATAGACCGTTATTCCAACCGCATCTATGCCTAAATAATCCACCTTCAAGGCAGCATCCGCATCCTGTTCAGTATTAAGTTGCTAACAACAGATTATTGCATGAAGTAAAGTGTGTAATGTAATCAATACAAGTGCCCTTGGACACTGCACCAATGTTTTATCCCTAGTAGCAACAGCACATCTACCATCTTAGACCTTTCTGTCACTGATCCAGATATCTAGAGACTGAACCCACTATCGAGCATAAATACCCCCTCTTGGAGTCACAAGCATCTACTTGGCCAAAGCATCTACTAGCAACGGAGAGCATGCAAGATCAAGAGCACATAGATAAACAACTTGAATAAACATGGTATCAATATTCATCGGATCCCAGCAAACACAACATCTAGCATTACAATAAGATGATCTTGATCATGTTAGGCAGCTCACAAGATCTAAACATGGAGGCACAAGGTAGAGAGACAACCATCTAGCTACTGCTATGGACCCGTAGTCCAGGGGTGGACTACTCACGCATCACTCCGGAGGCAGGCATGGTGATGTAGAGCCCTCCGGTGATGATCTCCCCTCCGGCAGGGTGCCGGGAAGAGCTTCAGAACTCCTCCGATCTGAGATTGACGATGACGGCCGCGACGGAACTTTTCGTGGAATATGATCGACCGTAATAGGGTTTTCGCGTCGCGGAGAATATATAGGCGAAGAGGCGGCGTCGGTGGCCGAGGGGGGCCACCACGCCATAGGGGGGCGCGGGCCCACCCTGGGCCGCGCCCTAGTGTGGCGTGGCCCCCTGGTGGGTCTGCTCCGACTCCCCTTTGGACTCCGTGATCTCCTCGTGATATTATTGACGATGTCTTTTGTTTCGTCCAATTCCGAGAATATTTCCTTAATAGATTTTCTGAAACCAAAAACAGCAGAAAACAGGGAACTGGCACTGTGGCATCTTGTTAATAGGTTAGTCCCAGAAAATGCATAAAAATGATATAAAGTGTAGCCAAAACATGTAGCAATTGATATAATAACAACATGGAACATCAAAAATTATAGATACGTTTGAGACGTATTACCCACTCTCTTCTAGTCAAGTCTCATGAGCAACTTCAAACTCAACTTTCTAAATCTAACTCACCTAGCACCTCTACTCGCTCTTGTGATCATGCAAATGTTATTGAGAAAATTCTAGGTTGAAGGTTGATCTTGCCAAGGCCACTAGTGCCAAGACCTCTATTCCTAAAGGTAAAGAAAAGGTTGTTGCTCAAATTTTCGAGCAAAAGCCACACAAAGGGAAGGAGGGTCTTGGTTATGTGGCCAAGGCAAAGAAGAAGAAGAGCAACACCAATGCCAAGCCCGCACAAGCCAAGACTTCCATTGCGGGTGGTAATGCCACTAGGGGCAAGACCACTCGTAGTGACTTTGCGGGGCATAACAATCCCAACTACATTCTTTATGTTGATTATTATGGGGATGTTTATGCAAAATATGTTGGTCCTTATGATGGTTACATTGCTTATTCTATTTGGGTTCCCAAGACCCTTGTTGCTAACAAAAGAGGACCCATTGAGAAATGGGTACCTAAAACCAAGCAATGATTTCTTGTAGGACTATGCTTCCGGTGGGTCTAAATGGGTGGTTGATAGTGGATGCACTAGTCATATGACCGGAAGCAAGGAGATCATGACGGAGTTGGGACCAAATATAAATCAAGCATCCGTCTCCTATGGTGATAAATCAAAAGCGGAGGTAACGGGTCTCGGCAAGGTGGTAGTTGCAAAGGATATCACCCTTGTAAATGTCATGCTTGTCGAGTCCCTCGGTTACAATCTTATGTCCGTTCGTGCACTTAATAAGATGAATTTTGATGTCCATTTTACTATTGATATGGTGGTACTCTTGAGGAGCAAGACTCTAAAGGTCATGTTCGTTGGGTATGTTGAAAATGAGTTGTTCGTGGTGGACTTTTCGGGGTCTACCAACACTCAAGCAATATGCCTATTCGGAAAGGCCGACGTGGGATGGTTGTGGCATCGCCGCTTGTCCCATGTCAACATGAGAACTTTGCAAAGTCTTCACAAGGGTGGCCACATTCTTGGACTAAAAGACAATGTTTCTTTTTCTAGAGATCGTCTTTGTAGGGCTTGTGTTGAAGGAAAGATGCATGATTCTCCCCATCCAAGCAAGACCATCATTTCATCAAAGAGGATATTGGAACTTCTTCATGTTGATCTCTTTGGTGCCGTGCCTCAACCTAGTCTTGGTGGAAGAAATATTGTTTGGTGATTGTTGATGACTATTCAAGATTTACTTGGGTTTATTTCTTCAAGACGAAGGATGAGACCCAACAAGCCGTCATCGACTTTTCCAATGAAGTTCAACGCCAACACAATGTCCCTTTATTGGTCATTAGGAGTGATAATGGCTCCGAGTTCAAGAACTACACCTTAAATGAGTTTCTTAGTGAAGAGGGGATTCGTCATCAATATTCCGCTGCATATACCCCTCAACAAAATGGTGTAGCCGAAAGGAAGAACCGGACTCTCATGGATATGGCAAGGTCTATGTTGGCGGAGTTTAAGTCTCCGCTATTCTTATGGGCCGAGGCTATCTCCACGGCGTGTCATTCATCTAACCGGCTATTCTTTCGCGTTGGCAAGAAGTTTACTCTTATGAGATGCTCACCGGCAACAAGCCCAATGTCTCCTACTACCGAGTATTTGGTTGTAAGTGTTTCTATAAGAACAAAAGTGTTCGTTTGTCTAAATTTGAATCTAAAGCTTTAGAGGGTGTTTTTGTTGGGTACGGTGCCGAATCTCACACCTATAGAGTCTATGACAAAACCGTTGGGAAAGTCATAGAATCTTGTGATGTGAGGTTCGATGAGAATGACGGCTCCCAAGTGGCGCAATTTCATGTTTGTGATGTAGATAATGAAGAGCCTCAAGATGCTATAAGAAGAATGGGCATTGGTTTCCATCGTCCCGTTGAGATTCATTACGAGTCTCCTCAAGCAAGTCCAAGCTCCATTCAAGTGGAGGCCTCTTCATCACAAGTTGAAACGGCGCCTATCATGGAAGCAAATGATGCACCACCCCAAGAACAAGTTCAAGACCCTCCTCATGTTGACCAAGTTGCTATGCAAGAACCAAGTTCTCCTATTGTTGATGCTAGCCAAGGTCATGACCAAGATCAACCCTCTCCTTCCATTGTTGAAGATGTGCTTCAAGATGATCAAGGTCAACATTCCGGTCAAGACGGGGACTCAAATGATCAAGATGATCAAGAGATACCTCCAAGATGCAATGAGATATCGAAGCCCGTCGTAAAGCAAGAGTTGAAAAGACTTTAAATAAAGAGTCACCGTCTAGAAAACATCCTTGGTGACCACAAGAGAGGTGTTACCACAAGAAGGCAATTGGCAAACTTTAGTGAACATCAAGCTCATATTTCCATGGTGGAACCAAAGAAAGTGTTTGAAGCTCTTGAAGATCCGGATTGGTTAGAAGCTATGCATGATGAACTCAATAACTTCAAGCGCAACAAAGTGTGGAATCTAGTTGAGAAGCCAAAAGATTGCCGCAATGTTATAGGCACAAAGTGGATATTCAAGAACAAGCAAGATGAGTGGAATGGTTGTGAGGAACAAGGCAAGATTGGTTGCACAAGGGTACTCTCAAGTTGAAGGCATTGATTTTGGAGAGACTTATGCACCCGTGGCTCGCCTTGAGTCCATCCGTATCCTTCTTGCATATGCATCACATCATAACTTTAAATTGCAACAAATGGATGTGAAAAGTGCTTTTCTTAATGGTCCTTTAAAGGAGTTGGTATATGTTAAGCAACCACCGGGTTTCGAGGACCCTAAATTCCCTAACCATGTCTACAAGCTTGATAAGGCGCTCTATGGTCTCAAACAAGCACCTCGTGCTTGGTATGAGCACCTAAGAGAGCTATTGCTAGACCGTGGATTTGAATTGGGGCAAATCGATCCCACTCTTTTACCAAGAGGGTTAAAGGGGAGCTTTTCATATGCCAACTTTATGTTGATGATATTATATTTGGCTCATCTAACAAAGCTTTCAATGATGAATTTTCAAAGCTTATGACCGATAGGTTCGAGATGTCTATGATGGGCGAATTGAAGTTCTTTCTCGGTTTTGAGATCAAGCAATTGAATGAAGGGACTTTCATCTCTCAAACCAAATATACCCAAGACATGCTCAAGAGGTTCAATATGCACAATGCTAAGGGCAAGCGGTTTCCCATGGACACCAAATGCCATCTTGAACTTAACCGACGGTATCGATTTGATCAAAAACTTTATCGCTCTATGATTGGTTCTTTGCTTTATCTTTGTGCATCTAGACCCGATATTGTGTTGAGTGTAGGGGTGTGTGCAAGGTATCAAGCCGCTCCTAAAGAAAGCCACATGGTGGCGGTCAATAGAATCCTTCGATATTTGGTTGATACCCCAAGGTTTGGTTTGTGGTACCCAAAGGGCACTAATTTCTCTCTTGCCGGGTACACGGATTCGGATTGGGCCGGTTGCAAGGATGATAGGAAATCAACTTCCGGGGCATGCCAATTTCTTGGTAGGTCCTTGGTGAGTTGGTCTTCTAAGAAGCAAAATTGCATATCTCTATCCTCCGCCGAAGCCGAGTATGTGGCGGCCGCTAGTGCATGCACTCAATTGTTATGGATGAGGCAAACTTTAAAGGAATACGGTGTCAATTGTGACAAAGTGCCTCTTTTGTGTGACAATGAAAGTGCTATCAAGATTGGCCACAATCCGGTGCAACACTCAAGAACGAAGCATATTGAGATTCGTCATCATTTTATTCGGGATCATATTGCTCGTGGTGATATTGAGCTTGGCTATATTCCAACCAAAGATCAACTTGCCGACATTTTCACGAAGCCACTTGATGAAGCAAGATTCACCTTCTTGAGGCATGAGCTAAATATCGTGGATTCTAGGAGCTTGACTTGACCATCTTGCATACACACCTATATTTTGACTATCTATTTGGTTTAGGTGTAGGCATGGAAATAGGGGGAGTGCGGTCCTAATCCATTGGACTATCCCTCCCCCCATTATGCCGATAGTAAAAACTTATTTTGTCTCTATTTTATTTTATGAATTGTGAGCTTAAATGACGAGTAGTGGCCGTGGACCCAAGATATATCTTCGCGGTGTCACACCACATACTCATACATGGTGGCCTCGGCCACCGCCCTCTTCCTTGTGAAGAGTTGGTTTCATTTGGATTTTATTGGTTTTCTAGTGCTCCTATGGAAAACATGCTCAATTTGGCTTTTGTGTGTTTGCTTCTTGCAAATTGAGTATGAAGTACCATCTCCAGTGTGTTGATCTAATCCTATGCCTTTCTTCTCTCTCAAAACAACTTCCATCTTGCACAAGTTCAAAATCCTTCCACAAAAGAGAAAACTGGGGTTTCTTAGGAGGCCCCGGTAGTACCGCCTGGTGGTATCCGGTAGTACCGGGCTCTGAATCTAAGCAGTTTTACTGCTCGCAAAGATTCAGGCCCCGGTAGTACCGGATGTCCGCCCCGGTACTACCGGGAATCACGGGTATCCAAAATATCCCTGTGCGGGGGGGTGGGGTTATTCCCCATTCTTCCCCACCCGCACGAACCCACCCCGTCGCCTCCTCTGCTCCCTGCTCCGGCCGCCCCCTAGGCCGCCATCTCCGGCCAGATCTGCTCCGTGGGAGCGATCCCCTCGTCGATCTCCTCCATGGCCTCCGGTATTTCCCCGTTCTTTGCACTCTTAGTTTCTAAATCTTGAAACCTAGATGTATGGCGAGGAAACATTGGTAGCTCCGTTGGCAACGGTTAAATTTGGATGGATGATCTCCTAGGCCTTGTTAGCTAGCCTTTGTGTGTAATGTATGGTTGAATCTCTCAATTTTGTGCCATTCTCTTGAATCGGCTCAGCCGGTACTACCGGGCGAGGCCCGGTACTACCGGGTTTTCCAAATTTGCTTGATTCAACCTCTCTTTACATCTATTGGCTAGTTTTTGTTCTCTCTTCCGTGAACTTGTGCACTCATCTATTCCCTGCCCTACCTCTATGCTGTTTCACAGGTAGCCGCCGTGGTGGTAAGAAGCCGCTCTTTGGTTGATGATCTTGAGGAAGAAGAAGAAGAGGAAGTTTTGCCTGCTCACACCACAGCCAGAACTCAAGCAAGAGGAAAAACTCCAGCTGCTGCTCGTACCACCACTGCTCCTCCCACGAGAGCCCGCAAAGCACTTCATTATGGAAGAATGATGACTATCAGAAGCTCAGAGAAGAGAATCCCTATGAGAGGAGAGGTCACCTCTTGTGCGGAATCCGCACTTTTACACCAATGATCAAGAAGCCATCTACAAGGAAATCTATCTCCACAAGAAGTACTCCGTGGTTGACCAACACACTCTTGATCTTCCTTACATGAAAAACTCGAAGCACAAGGGCTATTTTGATGAGACACTTGCAATGTGTGAAGAGTTTGGACTGATTGACATCATGAAGGAGAACCATCCCTACATAGAGTACTATATTATTCAGTTCTTTGCCACCGTCTACTTTGACCATGATGAAGCCAGGACTCTATGGTGGATGACCAAGGACACCTTGCTTTCTGCCACCTTGGCGGAGTTTGGAGAGGTTCTAGGCTATGAAGACAAGGGTGAAAGTACTCCTAGTGGATGGAGATGCCATGACAATGATCGATCCAGCTCCAAGGATGTTCTAGGACCAATTACTATGGAAAAGGCACCACTGGTAAAACTGCTCATCTTGTGCGTCCATTTGAGATTCTCCACCGCATCTATAGGGAAACTATTGCTCCCCGTGTGGGAAACTGGGATGAGGTTCATGGCTACATGTTTGACCTACTCAAGCTCTCCAATGAAAATCAAGGCAAAGGCAAGAAGCTTGATGTGATGGATTGGATGTGGAATGACTTGTGGTCCACAATCATTGATAGAAGGGCCCCCATCTATGGCCCATTCATTATGAAGCTCATTCGCCGCAAGTGGGCTCTCAAGAAGAATGGAGAAGATATCATGAAGGATGGCAGCCCCGTTGTGACACATCTGGTGAAGGAACTGCGTATCAAGGCTCATCTTCCTCCCAAAAAGAAGCCCTTGATCCTGAGGCTGCTGCTGAAGCTGAGAGAGCTAGTGGGAGTGCACCACCCCTTGAGGAACCTTCATGGTTCAAGAAGCTGCAGATTAAGGCCAAGAGGGCCTTTTGCCTCAAACTTGATTTGGAAGACCGTCTGTATGAAGCCATGTGTATCACAAGAAGGCAGCACAGCGACAGAAAGCGATGATGAGGCATATGCAGATTCCAGTCTCCGATGGTTCTGAAGAAGTAATCACTCCGAAGAATGAATGGGTGTCCAAGCAGGGTTTCTGGAGTGATGAAGATGCTCCTCCAGATGGTGATCGCTTCCAGGCCTCCTCCTCTTCGACCACCACGGCGCGGGTGGAGCTTGATGCTCCTAGGGACGTGTTAGCATCGCGCTTCTCCCTTTTTGGCATTTCGATGACAAAGGGGGAGAATGTGTTCTATTTAGGATGTGCCGTGGGATTTGCATGGGAGGAACACAAGCTTGCACTTCGTTTGATCTTTATGCTTGTGTTTCATCTTTATTTGGATATTTGCTTTGAACTTCTCTATGCATGATGTAAGACATGCCATGACTTGTGTTTTTGTAATAAGACCTATCTAGTATGGTACTTGCTTATTTTTCTTATTGTGCAAGTTGTTATAATTGTTTATCCATATGAACTTGCTTGGTTTGTAAAATATAGGGGGAGCTCCGCCCATTTTATATGGTGTGTTTTTGCATTCAAAAGCAAATTCCTAATAAACACACAATTTGGAGAGCCCCGTCTATCTTTTGCAAATCATTTGTTTCTCCTAAGTGTGTTGTCATCAAACACCAAAAAGGGGGAGATTGAAAGGGCATATCCTTCCCCAAAGTGTTTTGATGTTTGTTGACAACACACTTAGATGTCTAATGTGTGTGCTAAAAGTGTGCAGGAATGTATCAGTTTATGTTGCACAGGTTTTGTCTCAAGAAAAGGAAGAAATGCTGACTTCGTTGCATCAGCCGGTACTACCGGGTCCGTCCCGGTACTACCGGTGGCTCCAGTTTGCCGTGCGGAACTACCGCGGTCAGTACCGTATCCAGTACCGGATCTCAAATAGCGTTCTGTACTCGCGCGTTTTTATCCGGTAGTAGCCCCGGTAGTGGCGCGGTACTACCGGGTAGGGAGCACTACCGGACCCGGCGGTCCGGTACTACCGATGCGCGCCTGGGATGAGGCGTTGACCAGTCTTCGAGATGCCGTCAAATCCCTGTCGGTCGGTACTACCGGGCGAGGCCCGGTACTACCGCTGCGGGCTGTTTTCAGCTTCAACGGCCAGATTTCTGGGAGGGGTATTTATTCCCCTCCACCTACCTCCGGCTCCCTAGCTTGACCACATTGAAGAACTCCATTATTGCAAGCTCAAGAATTGATAGATCTCCCAATCCCTCCACCCAAACTCGTTGATACTTGGAGGATTGAACGAGAAGCACCGGATCTACATCTTCACCAAGCCGTTCTTCATTTCCCCCTCATTCACTTGAGGGACCCTTTGCTAGGATTTCCATTGGGAAAACCTAGCCTCTTATTGTACTCACTTGTTGTCTTTGTGACAGATTTGTAGCTGTTCGGGAGCCCCCAATCCTCTTGTGGGTTGTGCCCCGGATCGTTGTTGTAAGGGCTCCGGATTCCGCCTTGAAGGATTCGATAGTGGAAGGTGAACCAAACCTTTGTGGTGCGGTTCATCGGAGAAGAAGGAGCGTCCGCCTTTGTGGCGGTTGAGTTTTGACCTTCGTGGTAGCTCACACCTCTCCAACGAGACGTACTCCCCTAAAAAGGAGGAACTCGGGATTACATCCGTGTCTCCGCGTGCTTTCACTTCGGTTACTTCTATCCTTGTTTATAGTCTTTACTTCGTGTATCTTGTTTAGTTGCTTGCTTGTCATATAGGTAAATTCACCTTAGTTGCATATCTAGAGAATTTACCTTTTGTGTCAAGCCTAATTTGAAAAAGTGCTAAAATTGAAGTAGCACCTATTCACCCCCCCCCCCTCTAGGTGTCATACGATCCTTTCAGGTGTGAGCTTCGCCACCACAGGCTTGCTCAACGCCACAACAGGCTCACCCTATTCTCCGATGAACCGCACCACAAAGGATTGGTTCACCTTCAACTATCGGAATCCTTCGAGGCGGAATCCGGAGCCTTTACAACAACAATCCGGGGCACACACCTAAAACTGAATTGGGGGATCCTGAACAGCTACAATCTGTCACAATAGACAAGAGGTAAGATTAACAAGATGCCTAGGTTTTCCCAATGGAAACCCTATGCTTGAATCTCTCAAGTGAATGAGGGGGAAATGTAAATCGCCTTGGTGAAGATGTAGATCTCGGCCTTCTCCTTCAATCCTCCAAAGATCAACGAGCTTGGGTGGAGGGTTGGGAGATCTATGAGTTTTGAGCTTGCAAGAATGGCGGTCAAAGATATTCTGGTCGAGCTCCTCAAGGTTGAAAAAGGTGGGGGTATTTATCCCCCTGCTGGAAATAGAGCCATTGACGAAACAGGGACCGGATATTCCGGGTCAAGTCATGACCGGATATTCTGGTACCTCTGGAAATCTCCGGTACCAAATATCGGGTGCACATCCGAAGGTTCCGACAGCTGCGCGTTCTGGTCCTTAGCAGAATTTCCACGATTCTTCTTCTGGATCGGATATTCCGGTAGCTTCAAAATATCCGGTGACCATCAGAATCTGCAAAACTGGGTTGCTAAAAAGTCCTTAGCCGATTTTCTCGAGCAACCCTGGGGACCGGATATTCGGGTCAGACTGGGACTGGAATATCCGATTCCTTTCTGTGAGCAAATTGACTAGCTCTTTTCTTCTTTCTTTTTGGTTTCGATGCAATGATGTTTTAATCACCTAAAACCTGTATCACTTAACATCATATCAAATTGTCACTAGTGTTGTTGCCTAACACACAAAACACAAGGGATTAAGAAATGTTCTTTCAGAGTTAAAAGAGAGAGCGTACTATTAGCATCTCTAACACATTCCAAAAATTTCTAAACCTTCAAACCAGTTTGAGGTACCAAAATTGGTTTTACGGTTTACAGCTGCATCTCGCAAAACAGTTACGGTTTTTTTTAATGACTTTGCGCTGCAATTTTTTGTTAGATCATGGCGGCAAACTATGCAACATACATCACAAACAACGGTTCATACATATTTAATTTTAACAACAGTTTTTAGAGCTACATTTTCATTTAAACTGCCAAATCAAAAGCTAACATAACCAAAAGGTGCCAGTGGAAAATCTTCATCGGGCTTTCTGGAGGAGGAATACACCTAGAAGTAGCTATGAAGGTGTCATTCCTCCTCCGACTCCCGCTTAAGATGCTATAATACATGTGTCATCTCCTAACATGTTATCATGAGAGTAATAAAAACTTCACCACGGGTTGTTTGAAGTTCTTATTTCATTTTTGTTATTATTTGGCAAGAAGTAGAAGAGAAAGAAAAATGGAAGGATCCATGATTCTCGCTTGGCACAACTCCAATTGACTTGGCTTAGCCCGGCTTGATCTTTAGACATGTCTTCTACTTTTCCATTTTTAAAAGTGATTTTTTAACTTGCGTTTTTAAAATTGATTATATCTATACACAACCTCGTGGAAGGTGAATCATCTTTTTCTTGGAATAGAAGGTTGATTTTAAGATTTTTTACGAAAACGCCCGGCATTTTGATAGTGACATATGAAACTCAGGACAAGTGAAGAAGAAGAAGAAGATTATTATTATTATTACTGCACCGCCTACGCATTCATCGTGATTGCGGATCACTTCAAACTTCTCATTCTCGTTTAGGGTAAACCGCTTAATTACCATGGGACAACTGCATGCTTTGTCGACAAGGTACTTACGAGTGTATTTCTATGGGCTTTGCTGCAGGGAAAAAGCATGGTCCACAGTATCATTTAATCTGGAAAATCACACATAAGATAATGCATTTTCATTCCAAATTTTTGTATGAACCAACAAGTACGGAGTACTTGACAGTACAATGTTGATTGATTAAAAAAATACGTAGAGATATAAGCTCTGTACAGCTATATGGCTGATTTCACTGTGTATACCGTTTATTACTCCACTTTTTTTTTGTCAGAAAAACATTGTTGTTCGTATCTAGCGTCATTCTGAAACCCGCTCTACCGTCAAGTAGCACTGCGCTGTTGTTTTACTTCACCCCCTCTCCGGAGGCAGAGCAAGCAGTACAGGGCGCCGGCGACGAAGAAGCTGACGAACCAAGCATTGTCGTAGGCCACGACGAGTGCCTTGGGCACACTCGGCAGCACCCCTACCTTGTGCAGGAACCCCGGCACGACTGCGGTGAATCCGGCCGCCATCGCCACCATCGCAGCGGCGTTGAATCCGCCCTGGAAGTAGTAGGGGCTGCCGGCTTCCTCGGAGTAGAGCGCGTCAACATCCAGCGCGGTGCGCCTCACGAGGTAGTGGTCGGCGAGGACGACGCCTCCAATGGGCCCCATGAGCGCCGCGTTGCCGAGCAGCCACGTGAAGACGAAGCTCTCGCTGGAGCTGAGCAGCCGCCACGGCTGGAAAGCGATGCCGAGCATGGCCGTGACGAGCGCGCCCTTCGCGAACGTGAAGGTCCGCGGGGCGAGCGCGACGAGCGTGTTGGCCGGTGCGACGACGTTGGCGGCGATGTTGGTTGTGATGATGACGAGGCTGATGCCGACGATGGTGAAGAACTTGGTCGCTGGCCCGCCGATCAGGCCGAGGAGTTCGATCGGGTCAGAGATGACGCGGCCGAAGATGGTCTCGGTGGAGGAGGTGATGGCGAGGCCGGCGAATGTGAACAGACCCATGAACACAGGCAGCCCCACCTGGCCGAGCACCTGGTCCGCCTGGCTCCGCGCGTACCGCGCGAAGTCCGGGATGCTGACGGACACCGTCGACCAGAAGCTGATGTTGGCGGTGAGCGCCGGGAAGAAGACCTTCCAGAACTCGTCGCCGGCCAGCCGCGGCGGCAGCGAGAGGACGGTCCCGAAGCCACCGGCGGAGACGTAGGCCCAGGCCAGCAGCACGGAGGTGAGCGCGACGAGCACCGGCGCGGAGTACTGCTCGAGCTTGCGGATGCCGTCCATGCCGCGCATGATCACGGCGAGCTGCGCGGCCGAGAAGGCCAGGAGGCACGCGATTTCGAGCGCCGAGGCCCCGAGCCCGGGCACCGGCGCCAGCAGCGGCGCGTACGTCTTGAGCCGCGCGGGCAGGAGGAGGAAGATGGCGCGGCCGCCGATCCACGACTCGATCCCGAACCATCCGCAGCCGATGAGCGCGCGGAGAAGGGCCGGGACGTGCGCGCCGCGGACCCCGAACGCGGCCCGCGCGAGCACCGGGAACGGCAGGCCGTGCGTGACCGCCGGCGCGGCGGTGAGCACGAGCGTAGCGAGCACCACGAGGTTGGCGAACGCGACGGTGGCGACACCCTGGACCGCCGACATGCCGAGGTCCACGAGGCTGCCGGCGAGGTAGTAGGCAGGCACGCTGACGACGAGGCCCACCCAGAGGCTGGCCAGGCCGAAGGCCGTCATGGTGCGCTCCGACTTGGGCGTGGGCGCGAGGTCGTCCGATCCGCCCGACCCGTGCCTGGGGCACACGGGCATGATCCTCCTCGCCGTCCCGCCGTGAGGGAGAAGCAGAGGCGTCGCTAGACCCGCCGGTGGCACGCGAGGGAGAAGTGGCAGCCTCGGTGGCGAGCTCGGCGACACGAGGAGGTGGTGCAGATTGTCGGGACGATGTGGTGTGTTGATCAGAGCTCTCGACATGGCCATGGATGTGACGGACATGGTCGCGGTCTCGTGACGCGGGAGAAACAGGGGAATGAACGAGAGGAAGGGATGGCGCGAAATATTGCTGGGCTTCGTTTGTAGGGAGGTGATAAGGGAAAGGGCACGTGTTACGTGTAGGGGGGCCTGCATCTGAGGAGCCGAAACCTGGTTGGTTACACTACACCCGGGCCAAGGCCTTGGGCAAAAGATCAAATTCGTTTTTTCTAAAGCGGAAGACCCTACCTCCATCTCTCTATGGTTCGTACATATAAAAAACAAGTATGCAAAAAAGAAAGAAAAAACTGAAAATTTTACTTTAGCACATGGGGCCATATGCTCATGCAAAACATTTTGAAATGTCAAAAAATTGAAACAAAAATCTCGCGCGCACATGTCGACATTCTATTTGTGCATTCCAAGTTTCAAGGAAAAACCATATTTTTGTGGCATGTGCAAAAAGACAAAAAATGTCTCGTCAAAAGCCTGTTTTAGCATAGAATTATGTTTTTTCTACACACAACACAAAAATTGCCGGTTTTGTGTGAAACAACTTCGCGAGCCATAGAATGTCGAGATGGACTGGCGAATTTTTTTGTCCGAACTTTGTAACATTTTCAAAATGTGTTTAATATGCATTTTAAGTGCCAAAACATCACCCTCGAAAAAACAGTCATACGAAAAAGTGTTTGTGGCGCGAAATATTTGTTGTCGTAAAAATCTCACTTCCAAAGAACATCAGCGCACAGGGCCCATGTCCTTGTACTTGTACTGCCCGTCTGTATTTCTTTATAAAAAATGTTTTGTTTCCTTTTTTATTGCGCGTGTTTGTGTTGCCAATATGTATTTTTTTTTAAACCTTTTGCTTTACATAGTTTGCTGTATGTGAGTTGTAATTCATCCAAAATGTTGGATCAAATAAAATTATTTTTTGCATTTTGGTACATATTGTAGTCCAATTGTGAGTTGATCATTGTTGTTGTCTTAGCGGTGGAAATTAGTTATTTGATATGGGAGATAATCTCACCACACATGTATTAAGAGGTGAGCTGAATCAAATTCGGGCAAATTCCAACTCTCCAACCAAACGAAAGAATAGAATAATTCGATTCCAATTTTTAGCTCTAACCAAACTATAAACGGAACTATCCCATTCTTCTGGAATGGAAATTTTCGTATAACTTTTTGCTGGACATAAATGACATAGGTAGTTCTTCTCCCTGACAAGTGTTTTCATCTCTTCAATTATTTGAAGAGACCAATAGTCGCGCTGCTATATATGCAGTACCTTGACACCTACCATGCTCAGACGGGTTTAAGTTTTCCTCGCACAACACTGCTCAGGAGCTTCTTTTTTCCTTTGCTTTGTTACAAAGGTCTTATGGTTGCCGATGTTCGAAAAAAGGACTCAAGTTTAACTCCAACACAACTTTGATATATCATCAAGGTTAGCTTTTCCATGTATTTTCTTACACAATAATTTTGGTGACTACAATTTAGAACCATCACGAACCATCCTTACTCCCGACAGCATATGTCCTTTCATACTTCATATAGGCAGATAATACTTTGTAGTTGACATGTGAATGAATGGCTCCATGTTATGAATATTATTTTTGCTGAGCTGACATTGCTTTATTTTTCTTCTATTTGATATTGTTAGTTATCGGTAGCTATTATGTACAAAGCCGTATGCATCTAATCGAGGCAGAGCCAGGATAATTCCACTTTCCGAACAAAATACGGACTTAAACTCTTCTTTTCAATATGTGTTCGTCCGTTGATATCAATGTTGTTTGGCATGTTGCATTTTTACACTTCGTGTTGCCTTTGTTGCGACCAATTTTAATCGTTATTGTCGGAACCATTGCGATTCGTTGCGAGCCCATAGTTTTTTGTTGCAATGATCTCAAATGATTTTTAATGGGATCACTAGAAAGGATGTCGCAAACACTTAAGAGAACTTGGCTTATCTTCATCTAGCTCTGGTTGGCTGAGCTTCTGAAACTAAAGATCTCCTCCTCTTACCATTTCTTGCCTGTCAATGAGACGAAGGACAAAAAAAAATTGATGTAAGGAGAACTAAAAAAATGCAAAAAAAACAGAAATAGTGCCATCGTCATTTTGTACAACAGAAATACAAGTAAAAGCTAAAAACATACCAATGACCGTGAATATCTACCATTTAATATTTCTCGCTCGATTTAGCGCATCATAAAATCAATAAGAAATGATCACATCCATCCTTTTACACAACTCAGTCTTGATGATTTTGGTTGTCCAGAAGTTCCTTTCAATTGTTTTAGTCACTATCGGTAAAAACAATGCCATTTCAATGAGCCTATAACCGCAAGAAACATGATTGAGAGACGATTTGCTATGTATGGGAGTTTCTACACCCCATGCGTTATACGGCGATGCAAGCCATATACCTGTTTTAACTTGTTTTTCTAGTAGAGCACAAATTTCTGGTGTACAAAACTGGTTTAAGAATTTTGAAAATATATTTTTGGTCATCATTTTTAGCTTGTTTCCCTAGTTGACTTTTTGTCGACTTTTCGGTCAGAGTTTATTAAAAAATCATATTAGATGGAAAATAACTAGAAAAAATTCAAAATATTTTTTAATAATTCTATCAACTCTACTAGTGACATCCCCCGGTTTCTCTCAGTAATCTCTTTTCACTCTTGCATATACGTTTTCGGTCAAAATTAGCGTGTATAGATACCCCACGCATAGCGGGTATTTTCTGAAACATGACATGGCTTCAAATATCTAGAGTTTAAGATAATCATGTTGAAAGTGCATGTGTTGCCCCATGCGTGGTTTTGGTAATTAATGACAATCTTTATGGACTAATGTTTGCATTGAGATATACTTGTAGATCTTGTCCATAGGAAAAGATTGGAGTTCATGTGTTGGACTCTAGAAGATTTCATGATGACCAAGGTTCTATCCAATGGGTTTATATGAAGAATGGTAATGTGAAGAGTTGAGCTTATTGCAAGCATGGCTTGGAAAATAAGATTGAGTGAACTTCATGTTTATCTCCAACCCATCATCTATATCAAGAGAAGAATATGAAGCGCAAGTGGATATATGAAGACGGAGCTTAGCGAGGCTCTCCCATAATGGAGTATGGGGGAGCATTTGGAGAAGTCATCATCAAGCATGTGCTAGCAAGCGCAATCAAGAAAGGTGGTCCACTTGAAGAGATCAAGATCGTCATCATCTAGCTCAAGTGGAAGGCTCAAGGCAAAGGTATGATCTTGATAGGGTTTCTATTTTACCGGTCTCATTGTGTTAGTGGGAGACTGGGTTATAGGATAGACGGCGTACTATCAAGAGGGGCTCTCAAGTGAGTAACTTGATCGCACCTTTGTGGAGAGCTCAAACCTTTGCATATTTGGCATACCATCTTTCTTGGTTCTTATGTGGCTTTTATTCATGTGAGAATTTAGAGCTTGTGTTCATCTCCATACCAAGCTCTAGTTCACCGAAAACGGATTTCGTATTGAAAACTTGTTGCATTTTTGGTTTTGGAGGTTTTGCCGGTTCATCGTTTTATAGAGAGGTTTTACCTCTCTACATTTGATTTCCTTCTCACATGATGGACTATGATGTTTCTTTGCATGATCTTGTAATGCTCCTCATTGCGATTCCAACAAACCCAAGTTCATCGAAATCGGAGTCCGGATGGAAAACTTGTTTCATTCTCGGCGTTGGAAATATTACCGGTCCACCTTCGAGATAGGTTCCACACC
Organism: Poa pratensis; assembly: GCA_947311845.1. Taxonomy (NCBI): domain Eukaryota; kingdom Viridiplantae; phylum Streptophyta; class Magnoliopsida; order Poales; family Poaceae; genus Poa; species Poa pratensis. The sequence goes on along the minus strand of CAMZMU010000089.1, from coordinate 36,045,089 downwards.
TTCCCATGTGTGGTATCCCCTCTATATTTGTGACCCTTAATATTTTGTAGGAAAGCTCTCGTCGTTATCTTTCCAACAAAGTTGGTTTCATCGCATTTGGATTTTTATTGAAAAAGATATGAATTTCAGAAGTTTTATTTCTGCGCGGGCCGGCTCCCTGCCCGGCCCAGGCCGACTGCCAGGCTGGCTGCCTCGGGTGCCAGGCCGGCCGCCTGCCCAGCCAAGGCCGGCTGCCTCGGGTGCCAGGCCGGCCGCCTGCCCGGCCCAGGCCGGCTCTCTAGCGCAGCTCGCGAAAAAACTGCCAACGGCCATATTTTTAGTGGACCTATTTATAGGGGCTTTCTTCCCATTGTTTTTTACACCTCTTGAGCAAGTTTTTCTCCCCTCTCTCCTGCATTGTTGTTCTTTGGAAAAAGCTTGCATTCCTCTCATTCCCTCCTATGATTCTTGCATATCTTTGAGGGAAATTGAGAGGAGATCTAGATCTATATATCCATCCAATCCATTCCTCCTCTAAGTGAGGGGAACCTAGTAGATCTTGATCTTGAAGTTCCATTTGTTGTGTTCTTCGTTGTTCTTCCTCTCTTCTCCCCCCATAAGCATTAGTTGCTTGTGGTGGGATTTGAGAGTGAAGGATTTGAGCACTTGTGCTCTTGCCTTTTGCATTTGGTGCATCGGTGTGCTCTCCACGAAGATTCGTGGAAGTTGAAAGCTTGTGAACTTGTTACTCTTGGGTCTTTGGACCCTAGACGCCCGTGTGGTGGTTGAGACCCTTGTGTGGTCACTTGTAGCTGTTCGGGAGCCCCCAATCCCATTGTGGGTTGTGCCCCGGATCGTTGTTGAAAGGCTCCGGATTTCCGCCTCGAAGGATTTCGATAGTGGAAGGTGAACCAAACCTTTGTGGTGCGGTTCATCGGAGAAGAAGGTGAAACCTTTGTGGTTGTTGAACCATTGTGTTGGTTCACACCTCTCCAACGAGACGTACTCCCTTAACAAGGAGGAACTCGGGAATACATCCTCGTCTCCGCGTGCCTCGGTTATTTCTATACCCGAGCTTTTTACTTATGCACTTTACATTGTGATAGCCTTCGTGCTTGAAGTATTCTATTGCTATCACCTTGTTGCTTGTCTTGTTTAGCATAAGTTGTTGGTGCACATAGGTGAGACTAGTTTATTTAGGTTGTTGGCTTGTTAATTTAAACACATAGTTTTATTCCGCAATTATCAAGCCTAAAACCGGAAAAGTTTTAATCGCCTATTCACCCCCCCCCCCTCTAGGCGACATCCTTGTCCTTTCACATGTTTCTTGTATATGCTGATGGTCATAACTATATAAATCTTCATAATAAATCTTTGTAAGACAAGCAAGGTTATTCACACCGAATCTAGAAAATGAATCTCCAGAGTCAAGGGCAAGAGAATTCCATACAATTTTAAAGATAGCTTATTTATTCAATGGTCAACAATCAGTGGCAATAGAACCTATAACAATCAAAGTTTCCACATTGTAAAAATAAATCAACATTGATATGTTATCTTCACATTTCTCATATTTTGTTTCCATTTCATTCATACTTAGAATTGTAATGTCAGTATCTATGCAAATTGACAACTTTCAGGAGAGGTTATGAACCATCATTTCACCAATTCAACAAACATGTCCTCACATCATTAAACAAAGATACTGACTGAGCTAATACAATTAGAATTTCAGCAAATAAAATTTACAAGGCCAAAATATAATCATAAAACGTAATCTATTGCATACGTACGTTTGATTTTCGGCCACTCACCCCCCATTAGCTGCCGAAATCAATCTCAAACCCTTCTTAAATACCACACCTATAACATATTCAGAGTCGGGTTTTGTTAGGTTGATAATTAGCTATTGCAAATAAAAAAAGTTGGTTTCTGACTAGACGCTCTACTCCTTGTTTTGGTTTGGAATTGATTTTGCGGAGTGTTTACTAAAACACACATAATGTTCCCATACAAAATCCGTGTTTGACGTACGACCACTCAAACTGTTCAGAAAAAGCACATGCATAATTTTTTCCGCCAAAAATCAAGCGGCCGCCTTACTTTGACCTTAGGGAGCTTCGCCCCTGCCGTGAGACAATCCCAAAATTCAAGTCTGAGAGGAATCTCCACTACTAATAAAAGGGCAAACATTATCTTTGCTATAGCCACCAAACCAAAACGTACACATGTCAACCAGGACCATCGAATCATCTCCACTTAGTCAAATGTAAGAGCCATTAACACATTGATGCTTTGTCAGATGGGTCTGACGGTAGAGATCGATCCTGTCAACCCGACAGAACATGTTCTGCCAAACTTTGAAGCGATGTTTCGCTCGCGATGGATAAATTAGGAAACCGATTTTCTCGCGCAATCTTCGCCATCGGAAGTTCCTCGACCACGCACGCTCCATCCCCACCACCAAGCTCCACCTTCCTCCATCATGTGCCCAAATCAGCCGGGCACCACCCTCGCCGCCTCCTCTCCACGCCACCCCCCATGGCCCCATGCATGTACACCGGTGCTAGCACACTCACATGGACATGACTCCTCACGCTGCGACGCTCCCGCGAAGGCCTCCTCAATAGGGCGACTGAAGGAGATATGCCCTAGAGGCAATTAATAAAGATATTTTATTTGTCATATCTCGATTGTTCATAATACGTTTTATACCATGCTGTAACTATATTAGGCGGAAACATTAATACACGTGTGGTATGTAAACAACCAGGTCCCTAGTAGCCTCTTTACTAGTCTATTGAGATCAACAGATGATCAAGGTTTCCGGATCATGGACTTGGACGTCAATTGATAATGGAGTCATATCATTAGGTGAATGATGTGATGGACGCACACCCAATTTATATAGGACTTAGCACTCACGCATTCGACCGTGAGATCATATTTAATTGCTATTTCTGGAAGGTACTTTGATTGCATCAAACGTCACTCCTTAGGGTGACAATAAAGGTGTCCCTCTCGGGTATCCGAAAGAAATATGTTGAGGCGTATGATCTAGAGTGGGATTTGCCAATCCGTATAGCAGGATAGATACTCTGGGCCCACTCGGTGAGATTGCATCAATGAGCTTGCAAGCACGTGGCTAGGTCACGAGGATGTAATATCACAGACGAGTAAAGATAGTATTGTCGGTAACGAGATCGAGCTAGGTATCGCTATGCCTGAGATCAAGTCTCGGACAAGACTAAGTATCACAGGTGATACGTGCATTTTATATCATAATCTATATCACTTATACCACCATATTAGGATGTTATTTGCATTATTATATCATTGTTTTTACATGTTTTAGAAGATTTAGGAGACTTTCCTACAAAGTCCCTATTTTTAGTATTTAATTTCTGGGAGGCAGAAAACCTCCTTTTTGGTGTTTTTATTGTTTCAGGAGCTACGAAGGCCCAATTAATAAAAGGAAAATTGCACAGCTGGTTTTTCTTCGGGAGAACACCAGAGGGGAGAAGAAGCAAGCGAGGAAGGCCACGAGGCCCAAAATGGGTGGGCCCACGCGGCCAGATTCCCTGACCACGTGGGACCCACCAAATGGAGCCTCGGGCACTTCCTCGCCTGGGGCTTTTTAACGAGGTCTCCGTCTCGCCCGAAAAGTAACGCCCTAATTTTTCCAAGTCCATCCGAGGCCGCGGCGGCGGCGAAACTCCTGATTCCCTCCGAGGGGGATCAGATCCTGCTGCTCCGGAGAAGGGGGAAATCACAGTCATCATCATCACCTCTCCTCCTTGGCGTGGGAGGAGGCCTCTACACCATCACCATCACCAAGACCAGCACCATCTCCATCATCATCTCCGTGATCCACTCCGTTCCCCTCGTAGTTTGAGAGTTGCTATACCCTAGATACTTGTCTCGTGCTCCTATTCATGTTTGTGATTGAGTACTTGTCATTATTTGTTGGTGGAGTTATACTTTCAGATTGTGTTGTACCATTTATGGCACTGATCATCACCATGTTTGCACGTTGTGAGTAGTTCCCGTATGTTCCTGAGGGCATAGGATGAATTGGCAATGATTTATATATGACATGTGGTGGTATTTTGTCTAGTGTTTATCTTTTTGTGTGATTCTATGATGGTGTTGTGCGAACGTCGACTGCACAACACTTCACCTATATGGGCTCATAGGAGAACACCGTAGTGTAATGGCGTGAGGGAGACTTGGGAGGACACGAAAACCTGAGACCGAATCATTAAGTTACTTTACGGGGTATTAGTATCGGGGACCTAGAGCGTAATGCTATGGTGGGATTTTATATCTTAATAATTCTTGTGCTGTCATTTAATTGGCCACATGATCCATCATAAGGGGTTTAGTCTATTTATTTAGCTGTACCTAATAATAGCTCCGTTCGAAGAAGATTAAAACTAGACAAGATATTCAACGTGTTGTTTAATAAATCTATATGCCTAGCAATATCCATGCCGCCCTCGGGAACGTTTTCCACATATAAGTTACACATCACTTGAGCTTGTCCTCTTACACATAGAGGATTGGGCTTTCTCTCTCTTTGAGAGCTTTTACTTGTTACCATTTACCTGCTGCATTGTTACTGTCTTGCAATTATACAATCGAAAATACCAAAAACACTTGCATCTTTTATTGTCTATTTATCATTTCTAATAACCAATACCTTCAGCTCCTCGTGGGTTTGACAACCTTTTCTATTCGAAAGGTACTACAATTGATCTCCTGCACTTGGGAGTCATCACCAGGCAAAAGGTTTGCGACTTGACGTCTAAGGTTCAAACGACAAAGATATTTGTGGACGCACAGGGACTATCATGGGTTTCTAGACCCCGCTGTTAGTCATTTATCGGAGAACGGGTCTCGATCATGTCTGGAGTGATCCCGAACCGTAGGGTGGCACACTTAAGGATAGGCGACGTTTATTTAGATTGGAAGCAGAAGAGAATATAGAGAGAAGAACACCGGAAGCGTTCCGGGACATATCCGATGGAGTTCGGAGGGCAACGAAATGGTTTTCGGAGCCGGAATAAATTAGATAATATGTATTTAATATTAATTAATGTAATTAATGATTAAATATATTTTATTTTAATTTAATTCGAATTTTAAAGGCAGCCCCACTCTAAATGGGCCAACTCCCGGAAGAGTGGCCCATGAGGGGGGAGCCGAACCCCAAGAGGGGAGGGGAGCCGGCCGGCCTTGGTGGGACACATGGGGCCCAACTAGGGCCGGCGCTGCCTCTTGGTGCGGTGCACCATGTGGGGTTTAGTCCCACATGGCTTAGCCACCAAGGGTGAACCCCTCCTCCACCTTTAAATAGGGGTGCCCCCATGCCTTGTAAATTCAACCCTGAAATCTCTCTCTCTCACCTTCGGACGTGACTCCGCAATTGGAGTTACGCATAGGTTGAGGTTTTCTCCACCATACGCACACTGCCGTTCTGCTGGACTTCTTTGGTCCAAGTCTTCTGCTTCCGCTGCTTTGCTGGATCGGAGCCCAGAGGTCGTCATCTACACCGTACGTATGTACAACTATGAGGTACCTCACGTGCGGCACTTGGAGAGTTCGTCTACACGACCTTGAGGTCGGCTACGTCGGCTTCATCGACAACGCTTGTGTGGGAGCATAATCCCCGCTTTTCGGTCTACAAGGGTATGTACATCGATCTCCTCCGTTACGGTATATCTGCATAGTAATAGATTCTTGCTAGTTTAAGGTTATCGTTGTTAGGAAATTTTTTGTTTTCTACCTACGATCCGCTTCAGTGATATCAGAGCCGATTTATGCGTAGATATAGATGTACGGTTTTTAGAACTCATGTTGAATATGAGGGCATCGTTCTTTTAGTTGCTACCCTCTAGCGTGCACTTGTTTTTGTCAGCGGCATTGTGTTGATGAAGCGACCCGGACCGAATTTACGCGTACGCTTACGCGAGACTGATTCCACAACTGACATACGACTTGTTCCGTATATGTGGCTGGCGGATGTCTGTCTCTCTCGCAATAGTTGGCATTGCTTTTTCAATGGAGGGCCCGCAAGGGATATAAAATAGCAATTATCTGATCGTTGTTGTGGTTGTAAGTTCGTAGGTAAGAAACGGTTCTATTTACGAAAGCCCCTAAGCCAAATAAAACATGCAAAACATAAAGTAGAAAGCGTCTAACTTTATTTTGCAGGGGCAATATGATATGGTCAAGGTAAGTTTAGTAAATTGTTTATAAACTGTGGGCGCGATGGAGACCATCGGCGCAAGGACCATATCATGTCGCATTACATTTGATGTTGTTGAGTGCATCTTATATTGTGTATATATAAATGTTTATATAATAGTTACACGGCGGTAGTAATATAAGATGATCCCTCCAAAATTACAATATTAGTGTTCTCCCTTTAGCGTGCACCACCAAAAAAGTTCTACGTTATGAGGCAGGCCGTGACGATCGGGTGTCAGACATATCGTTGTTCGTGTACAGTGGGTGTAAGACATGTTTGCACACGCGAATACGCTGAAGGTTATTATGGCGAGCCTAGCATGTACAGACATGGCCTCGGAACACGGTGACTGAAAGGTTAATCATGACTCGCATAAGATGATGTGATTGAAATGTCGATGTCTACCTTTGAAATTATGTTATCGGCCTTGACGATGTGGGGTAGCATAGTGGATGAGGATCATGTAATCACTAAAACGATGCGAGGGATGTTCGTTTTGAGTGGGAGTTCTGGTAGTTTTATTTTTTTTAAATTGAACCCATATTTATTATGAACTTAGTCTTATGTTTTTGCAAATTCCATTGTATATGTCTCGCCCCACCTTTAACCTAGGCATGTTCCTTGAGAAAGAAAAACTTAAAACCAATGGGTCGAACTTCATGTCCTGCTTCTGCAACCTGAGGATCCTCCTCACTTCCCACAAGGTGGCCTATGTCCTGGAAGCCGCCGTAGGTGATAAGCCTGCAAATACCGCCTCTGAAGACGACAAGAATTTCTATCAGTTCAAGGCGGAGATTTCCTATTTTGTCCGAGTATCATGCTCTTTGCCATGGAGGCTGACCTGCAAAACCATTTTGAGAACAAGAGTGCTTATGAGATAATCACTGAACTCTTGGTTGTTTTTGCACCACAAGTCAAGGCTGAGAGGTATGCAGCTACTAAGTTGTTCTTCTTAGCCCAGATGGAAGAGCACGACAACGTAAGCGAGCACTTAGCCAAAATGTCTGGCTCCGTTCAGCTCCTGAATGATCTGGAATGTGGGATTCCAGACGAGCTGGTTATTGATAGGGTACTGCAGTCACTGCCCCTTGCTATAAGGACGCTATCATGAACTATTACATGCATGGGACGTCAAAATCCCTATCTGAAGTTCTAATGATGCTCGAAGTTTTTTTTTAATGATGCTCGAAGTTGCTGAATTGGAAATCAAGCTGGAAAGAGATGGTGTTGACCGTCAAGCCAAGGACGTTCAAGCATGAACGCAATTGTTTCTTCTGCGGAGGCAATGATCACTGGAAGAGTAGCTGTCCGAAGTACCTAGCAAAGAAAGGCAAGATTGCCATCAGAGAGAAAGGTATATTTGATATACATGTTATTGATGTTTACCTTACTAGCGCCCGGAGTAATACCTGGGTATTTGATACCGGTTCTATTGCTCACATTTGTAACTCTCAGGAGGAGTTGCGGAATAAACGGCGCCTGGCGAAGGACGAGGTGACGATGCACGTCGCAACGGATCAAGAGTTGACGTGGTGGCTGTCGGCACACTCCCTCTACATCTACCATCGGGATTAGTTTTGGTTTGAATAAATGTTATTTTGTACCATCGTTGAGTGTAAGTGGGTCTTGCCTGTTACAAGACGGTTATTCGTTCAAATCAGTATCAAATGGTTGTACTATTTCAATGAATGATATCTTTTATGTTCATGCCTGAGAGTAATGGTTTATTCTTGTTGAATCTCGATAGTAGAACTCACATTCATAACATAGATGCCAAGAGGATTAAACTTAGTGATGATACCGCCATGTATATGTGGCATTGCCGTCTCGGTCATATTGGTATAAAGCGCATGAAGAAACTCCATTCTGATGGACTTTTGGAGTCACTAGATTTTGGATCTCTTGACACTTGCGAACCATGCCTCATGGGCAAAATGACCAAGACACCGTTCACCGGTTTTATGGAACGGCGTCGGACTTATTGGGAGTCATACATACAGATGTGTGCGGACCAATGAGCGTGTCGACACGCAATGGTTATCGTTACTTCGTAACCTTCACTGATGATTTGAGTAGATACGGGTATATCTACTTAATGAAACACAAGTCTAAAATATTTGAAAAGTTCAAAGAATTTCAGAGTGAGGTTGAAAATCAACTCAACAAGAAAATCAAGCACCTTCGATCCGATCGTGGTGGCGAGTATTTGAGTTTTGAGTTTGGCACACATCTGAAGGCCTATGGCATTGTGCCACAGCTTACGCCGCTGGGACACCGCAACGCAACGGTGTGTCCGAGCGACGTAATCGTACCCTATTGGATAGCGTGTGGTCTATGATGTCTCTTACCGACTTGCCCGTATCGTTTTGGGGATATGCGTTAGAAACAGCCGCATTCATTTTAAATAGGGCTCCATCCAAATCGTAGCAACGACACCGTATGAGATATGGCATGGCAAGAAACCCAAGTTGTCGTTCCTGAAGGTTTGGGGTTGTGAGGCGTACGTTAAGAAACTACAGCCCGACAAACTCGAACCGAAATCGGAGAAGGTCATCTTTGTAGGATATCCGCGGAAACCATAGGATACACCTTCTACAACCAAGCCGAGGGCAAAACGTTTGTCGCAAGAACGACACTTTCTCGAGAAAGAGTTTCTCGCCAAAGGAGTAAGTGGGAGGAAAATAGACCTCGACGAGATAGTTGATCCTGAACTCGAAATTCGAGTGGCGCAACGGAAACTGTTCCGAAACGTCCTCCACAGATGGAGTGGGAGCAAATGTCGAGATGCTATTATACCTCGTAGGTCTGGAAGAACCCGTACCCCTCCTGAGTGGTACGGTAATCTTGTTTGCACGTCATGTTAATTGAACAAGACGAACCTACGAACTACAAAGAGGCAATGGAAGGACCCGAGTCCGAGAAATGGCTTGAAGCCATGAAATCCGAAATAGGATCCATGTATGACAACAAAGTATGGACTTTGATGGAGATTCCCGAAGGGCGCAAGGCCGTCGAGAATAAATGGATCTTTAAGAAAAAGACTGACGCTGACGGTAACGTGACCGTCTATAAAGCTCGACTTGTCGCAAAAGGTTTCCGACAAATTCATGGAATTGACTACGATGAAACGTTTTCACCTGTAGCGATGCTAAAGTCTATTCGGGTTTTGCTAGCATTGCTGCATATTTCGATTATGAGATATGGCAGATGGATGTCAAAACTGCGTTCCTAAATGGCAACATTGAGGAAGAGTTGTATATGGTACAACCTGAAGGTTTTGTCGATCCAGAGAATGCTGGCAAGGTATGCAAGCTTCAGCGTTCCATTTATGGACTGAAGCAAGCATCTCGGAGCTGGAATCTTCGCTTTGATGAGGTGATCAAAGGTTTTGGATTTGTCCAAAATGCGAAGAGACCTGCATTTATAAGAAAATGAGTGGGAGCTCAGTTGCATTCCTAGTTCTATATGTGGATGATATATTACTGATTGGGGATAATGTGGATCTTCTGAATAGCGTGAAGAATTATTTAAACAGTAAATTTTCGATGAAGGACTTAGGAGAAGCTGCTTACGTATTAGGCATTAAAATCTATCGTGATAGATCAAGCGCCTATTAGCGTTAAGTCAGAGTACTTACCTTGATAAGATATTGAAAAGGTTCAATATGGAGAAGGCAAAGAAAGGGTTTCTGCCGGTTGTCAAGGGTAAAGCGTTGAGCATGGCTCAGTGTCAGTGACGGCTCATGATAAGGCCGCAGTGGCTAGCAACCGCTATGCTTCAGCCATAGGATCGATCATGTACCATGTTAAGTACTGACCCGATGTAGCATTGGCTCTTAGTTTGACGAGCCGATTCCAAAGTAATCCTGGCAAGGATCATTGGATAGCTGTTAAGAACATTCTGAAATATCTTAAGCAAAAAGGAAATGTTTCTTGTTTATGGAGGCTGTGAAGAGGAACTTGGCGTAACAGGTTACGTTGATGCAAGTTTCTGCACAGATCCAGATGACTCGAAATCTCAGACAGGATATGTGTTTAAGGTGAACGGAGGCGCTGTGAGCTGGAGAAGTGGGAAGCAACCCATAGTAGCAACCCATAGTGGACCAATCTACAATGGAATCAGAGTACATTGCTGCTTCGGAAGCTGCGAATGAAGCTGTCTGGCTGAGGAAGTTCGTATCGAGCTCGGAGTGTTCCCAAGCGCGCAAGACCCTGTGAATCTCTACTGCGACAACACAGGCGCCATTGCTAACGCGAAGGAACCAAGGTCTCACTCAACTGCCAAACACATTCTCCGACGCTTCCATGTGATAAGACAATATGTCAAGGAAGGCGATGTGAAGATTTGCAAAGTACATACGGATCTGAATGTTACAGATCCGCTGACGAAGCCTCTTCCACGAGACAAGCATGATAAACACCAAGCTGCTATAGGTGTTAGGATTTTACCAAGTTGTGAACTAGATTAAATTATACTCTAGTGCAAGTGAGACTGAAGGAGATATGCCCTAGAGCAATTAATAAAGATATTTTATTTATCATATCTCGATTGTTCATAATACGTTTTATACCATGCTATAACTGTATTAAGCGGAAACATTAATACATGTGTGGTATGTAAACAACCAGGTCCCTAGTAGCCTCTTTACTAGTCCATTGAGATCAACAGATGATCAAGATTTCCTGATCATGGACTTGGACGTCAATTGATAATGGAGTCATATCATTAGGTGAATGATGTGATGGACGCACACCCAATTTATATAGGACGTAGTACTCACGCCTTCGACCGTGAGATCATATTTAATTGCTATTTCTGGAAGGTACTTTGATTGCATCAAACATCACTCCTTATATAGGGTGACAATAAAGGTGTCCCTCTCGGGTATCCGAAAGAAATATGTTGAGGCGTATGATCAAGAGCGGGATTTGCAATCCGTATAGCAGGATAGATACTCTGGGCCCACTCGGTGAGATTGCATCAATGAGCTTGCAAGCATGTGACTAGGTCACGAGGATGTAATATCACAGACGAGTAAAGATAGTATTGTCGGTAACGAGATCGAGCTAGGTATCGCGATGCCTGAGATCGAGTCTCCGACAAGACTAAGTATCGCCAGGCAAAAGGTTTGAGACTTAACGTCTAAGGTTCAAATGACAAAGATATTCGTGGACGCACAGGGGCTATCATGGGTTTCCAGACCCCGCTGTTAGTCATTGATTGGAGAGCGGGTCTTGATCATGTCTGGAGTGATCCCGAACCGTAGGGTGGCACACTTAAGGGTAGGCGACGTTTATTTAGATTGGAAGCAGAAGAGAATATAGAGAGAAGAACACCGGAAGCGTTCCGGGACATATCCGATGGAGTTCGGAGGGCAACGAAATGGTTTTCGAAGCCAGAATAAATTATATAATATGTATTTAATATTAATTGATGATTAAATATATTTTATTTTAATTTAATTCGAATTTTTAAGGCAGCCCCACTCTAAATGGGCCAACTCCCGGAAGAGTAGCCCATGAGGGGGGGGGGGGGGGGGGGGGGGAGCCGAACCCCAAGAGGGGAGGGGAGCCGGCCGGCCTTGGTGGGCCACATGGGGCCTACCTAGGGCCGGCGCTGCCCCTTGGTGCGGCGCACCATGTGGGGTTTAGTCCCACATGGCTTACCCACCAAGGGTGACACCCCTCCTCCACCTTTAAATAGGGGTGCCCCTATGCCTTGGAAATTCAACCCAGAAATCTCTCTCTCTCTCACCTTCGGACGTGACTCCGCAATTGGAGTTACGCATAGGTTGAGGTTTTCTCCACCATATGCACACCGCCGTGCTGCTGGTCTTCTTCGGTCCAAGTCTTCTGCTTTGCTGGATCGGAGCCCGGAGGTCGTCGTCTACACCGTACGTGTGTAGAGCTACGAGGTGCCTCACGTGCGGCACTTGGAGAGTTCGTCTACACGATCTTGAGGTCGGCTACGTCGGCTTCATCGACAACGCTTGTGCGGGAGCGTAATCCCCGCTTTTCGGTCTACAAGGGTATGTACATCGATCTCCTCCGTTGCGGTATATCTGCATAGTAATAGATTCTGGCTAGTTTAAGGTTGTCGTTGTTAGGAATTTTTTTGTTTTCTGCCTACGATCCCCTTCAGCGACATCACGTAAGATCTAGGGAGTGCCTATAGGTTTAGCTCATCTTCATGATCCAGATTTTTTGTTCATTAATTAATGTAGATTTTCGTCCAAATCTGTAGGAAATAGGAAATGCTATGTGGAATTAGTTACAAAAAATACATGCAAAGTTCATCATGATTCCCTCCCCTAATTTCCCTATCCTTCTACGTGTGTCGCATTGCAGACAGTTCGATGGTTTCTTGGCCTGCATGAGAGACAGCTCCGACGGAGGCACATGTACTGTCCAGATGCAGGATCACTGTGAGTCTGTGAGGACGAAAAATTGCAGCGGCTGGAGCGCGAGAGGAAGATCTTGTTTTGTGGCCCTGTTCATGCAGTCTGGCCAGTGAGGAATATGTCGTCGACGTCGTGCTGGTAAATGTGAGAATGGGTTGGAAACTGCACCACACTTCAACCATACCCACGTGACCACGTATGTCACACCAAACCCAACCAAACCTGTTCGGTACAAATGTTTGACCAACTATAACTAAACCTGTTCCGTTTTACACCCAAACCAAACTAAACCTGATCCCATACCCATTATTTAACCCATTTGGTGAAGTGGGTTCAAAACCATTTCCCCGCACCTGGAACATGGGACAAAATACTCTTTGCGCCGGAGCGCACATACCTTGCTAGCTACCTAGTGGCTAGCTGCTGCATTAAATGTGCAAATACAAAGCGTCCAATCTGCGCTTTGTAATTGTATTACACAGCGGATATTTAGCTTCGTCACACTAGTGATTAGAACACAATTAGGACACATGAATATATTATTACACAGGAAAACCATTTGGCCAAAGTTAGCAGCACATGGATCACACTAGTGATTGAAAGTCCAGCCTGAGATTTCACACCAGCTTCTTTGCATGTAGCTCATCACTCCAGCATGAGATTTCACTCCAGCTTCTTTGCATGTAGTTCATCACTCCAGCCTGAAATTAGAGCACAACCAAGAATACAATCATATTTTAATTCACTACTTGAAAGAACAGTTGAATACACATCCAATAGTTGGTGAGAACATGCCAGCAAGTAGGCTGCTATATTTTAGATTTATATGTAGTAAAGCACAAATCACGTCAAGACATGATTTATTACAGATATAAAAGAGCATGCTTGTGAGTAGATTTCTATTAGATACACAAACCTAGGAACTGTAGAGAACCTGCTAGTTGCCTCCTTGCTGTCCATGTCCTGCAAATGTAACAAGTGTTAGAGAAGCGCTGTCCCCTCTATGGATGCAAATGAAACAAGCGGTTAACTCACCCTCCTTTGGTATGAACAACCAATCTTTCACACAAACAAGCGCTTGCAGCATATCAGGATTTAAAGAGCTTCTGGTATCGCCAAGTATCCTCCCACCACAACTAAATGCTGATTCGGATGCTACTGTGCTCAAAGGAATTGCGAGAAAGTCACGGGCCATAGATGACAACACAGGAAACTTTTCGGCATGCCTCTTCCACCAGGCCAAGACATCAAAGTCAGCACCGTCCTCCTCACATGCTTCTTCCAAGTACGCGTCCAGCTCGGACTTGTGTACCCGTGACCTCCGACGAGACTTGTACTGGGCAAACTCTTCTTCCAGCCTTCTTTTCCCTGCAATAGGTGATCCAATGATGGTATTGCCTTGACTAGAAGGTGTGGATTGTGCGGTGCTTGTCGCTGCGAGTAGCTCATACTCTTTGACATACTTTCTCACCCATTCTAAAGCAATCCCCTCTTGTTTTGAAATCTGCTCATCATTGGTACACACCTTGCAATAAAAGAAGTCCAAGTAATCTTCTTTCCTCCTTGGATCCAGGAATGTAGCAATGACAAGTGCGATGTTCAACTCAATCTCCTTGCTTTTTCTACGAGGGTTAGGCTCTGCATTCTCCTTCTCCTCGGGATCCCAGTATTTATCGAGCTTAGTTTGCATCACCGCTGCCAATTGCTTCAACACTTCAGAGGTCTGCCAAGCCGCATATTTCAATGCATGGCGAATACAAAGCACCACGGGCAGAAACTTGTGAGCAGTTGGCTTCCTGTGAGCTGAAACAGTCAAGGTGAGCTCTTCAAGGAGCAGCTCATGTTTGTGATACTTTATCAACTCCTCACATGCAGATGTATTGTTGCTGGCATTATCTAGTGTCAAAGTGAACAGCTTGCCCCTGATGCCCCATTCCGTTAAGCAACCAACAATTTGTTCTTCTATCGCAAAGCCCGTGTGTGGATACTTGACTTCTGAGAAACTTATGATCTTCTTCTTGTAATTGAAATCTGCATTTATGTAATGGGCAGTAATGGACATGTAACCCAAGCTCTGTGATGAAGTCCACATATCCGATGTCAAGCAAATGCGTGAATTCAAATTCTGTAACTCAACTTCGAGCTCTTTCTTCATTCCTTGATACATCTTCATTGCATCATCGCGAATCGTGTGACGACCCTTGACTTGAAATGCTGGCTGCATTGAGTCAATCCATGGCTGAAGGTATGGATCTTCAAACTTAAGGAAGGGGATCTCAGCATGGATGCAAAACTTGACCATAAGCTCACGACAAACTTTCTGATCAAACACAAACGGGGCCTAGGATGGTTTCTTCTTCATGGTGGACAGAAAGCTCTTCCTGACAGCATCCTCAATTGACCGGCAAGACTCTGCGATATGGGTTCTCAAGCTTGTAGTTCCAAACTTTGACTGAAGTTGCCCTTTACAATATTTGCAAATGGCCATGAGATCACCATCTACATCCTTCAGATCTTGTTCATAATGCTGCCAAACCTTCGACCTTCTAACATGTGGTCCTTGACTTGTGCTCCCATCCATGGAATCAGCACTTGCAGAACCCTCTGAGGTAGACATGCTTCAGATTTCAGAGCACACTGCGTGAGAAAATACATATGGAAAATTACTGTTAGAAAATGCTAGAATAGCTTGAGATCAGATCATAACTTAATGAATCAGCCATGTGGTCATAAAGTAGTAACATATAGCTATTTATCACTTTGAGTATGCAAACAAAAAAGTTATTTATCAAACAGTTTTGCTACAAACAGTAACCACTAAGGTGCATGTGCCATGTACAGTATTGGAGGAGTTGAAGGACTGGAGAAGGAAGACGGGTTACCTAGTAGGAGAGC
Organism: Poa pratensis; assembly: GCA_947311845.1. Taxonomy (NCBI): domain Eukaryota; kingdom Viridiplantae; phylum Streptophyta; class Magnoliopsida; order Poales; family Poaceae; genus Poa; species Poa pratensis. The sequence goes on along the minus strand of CAMZMU010000089.1, from coordinate 36,029,562 downwards.
AGTAATCGCAGCGCAGCACAAGACAAATTCTTGGGGTAACAAGAACGAAGAGACGCCCCCAATAATGCCATAAGAACGCGATTCCGAGGAAGCGGGCGAGCTACGGGAGACGGCATTCAGTCAAATCTGTAGGCTACGACCTCCAGGTTGCCAAGGCCAGCCTCTTCTCTCCTTCCTGCGGATTAATGAGACTATGAGAGGAACGAAACCAAATGATTAAGCTCCAGAAATTCAGACTCTGAGAAGAAGCAGAGGTAGGAAAGTACTTACCGGAACAGGAACGACCGCCTTCTAGGTCTATGGAGCCGCCGCCTCGCCGGATAACACCATTGTTTCAGATGGGGAGGAGCAAAGGGGAGGAGGAGACGCGAGAGGCGGAGGGGGCGGGGATGGTGAGCCGTGAGACGGCGAGAGGCGGACGGGGGCAGGGACAACGAGTCACGAGAGGCCGAGCCGAGGAGGGCGAGCTGCAGGCGGCCGCCGGTGGAGGGGATCGAGAGGCGGCGCCAGTGGCGGGCGGCGGAGAGGCGACCTAATCGCAATCGATTCCTAACCGAGACGAAGGAACGAGTCTGGTAACCGGTTCATGCACCCACGGGTTTGACCCCATACCTCACCACACCTGACTCGTTTTTTTCCATACCTGAACTGAACCTAACTGTTTGTATGCTCAACCCGTTCGCACCCGAACCAAAAAACCCTAGACGCAAAATCAAACTGTTACACCCGGTTAAACGAAACCCATTCCCAGGTTTACGTGCTGGGGTCGAAAATCCACCAAACCGGGGATGTCTTGTTCCCTTGTGGTGAGTGGTGAGATGCAAATCGATCCTTTACGTCCCTCTATGCAAATTGATTTTGCTCTGAGGCACCACTACACAAGAACAAGATCGTGTCACTGATCGACATCATGTTTCTGTATTTTTCAACCGTGTTGCCGTCAAGTGAAGTTGTCAGAAGATGGGACACGAGGACCGAGTTGCTGGCTTGCGAGTAATGCAGATCAGTGACCAGATTCTGACATGAATACCTGTACTTGTGGATGCATACAGAGAACCATTGTTTTCAGGATCCTATAATGCATTCGTCATTCTAATTATAATCTATATCTATCTTTACTACTACCTCTGATCCGAATTAATGGTCGTGAGTTGTATGACAAATTTGGGCTAAACTAGTTGTCCGTCCGCGACCAGTAAAACGGATCGGAGGGAGTATTAAAGCTGCTGGTGGTGTCACACCTCCTACTCCTATGGTGTCACACGTCACCTTATTTACATACAAAATGCCACCGCACAGGTATCAATCTCATCTCACGTGCACCTCGCGTCATAACAAACCTTATCTGTTGTTAGCAAATTTGTAACAAACCAGCGTATATCTCTCCTAAACAATTCCTTCCACCTAAGCTGATAAGCCTCATCCCGAAGTCCAAAATTTCCATGCCTCGCTCCCGTCGTGGACGTCGCGCCGCATCCTTCCCATGGCTTTTTGTTGCGCTAGCAGAGAAAGCTAATAAGCCTCATCTCGAAGCCCCAAATTTCCATGCCGCGCCCCTGTCGTGGACATCGCGCCGCATCCCTCCCATTTGTTGCGCTAGCGGAGAAAGGTGAGGACGCCCGCCGTGATGATTCATGGGGTCGACGCTCCAGCCTCAAGGTGTCGCAAGTCATCTTCTCCCTCGCTCACTGCGCGCCGCCACTCGCCACCCACCCGCTCGCCCGCTTCGGCCCTGTTTGTTTCTAGAGTTTTTGTGGGGATTGGTGGGGATAATACTCTAGTGGATTGGGTGAAACCCCAAACTTCAAAACATCGTTTGTTTCTAGTGTATTGGACAGGTTTTATCCCCACCTTTCCCCACAAATCCCCAAACTCTATTTCATTTTTTTCTCAATCACCTAGGGGATTCAATACACTACCCCTACCTAGTGGATTGATCCCCAATCCCCTAGTGGATTGGTGAAGTTTGGGGTTTCACCAAATCCACTAGAGGATTATCCCCACCAATTCCCACAAAAACTCTAGAAACAAACAGGGCCTTCAGGGGACTGCCGGGATTGGAGTCGGCCGGTTTCCTGGTTCTCCTAGCTGACGTCTCATCTCTCAGAGTCACGCTGCCTGCACACGTGGGGGCTACGTCTAAGAGCTTCTCATGCACTGCGCTGCGCTAGCTGTGTCCTTGATGATCCAACGGAAGGACTTCACATCCACTGAGTGTGCTCGCTTACAGAGAGAGGAGAGAGAGATGATCAAGACGGCTGCTTAGATTTTGTGGTGGTTCAGTCCGAGCCAAAAAAGAGCTTTTAGTCATGTATGGTATTCAAATATGCAATTTGCGCTCTCACACACTTTTCTCCTCTCGTCTTGACCGCTCTTGAGAGTCGTTTGTGGGTTTCCTTGCCGGCCCCTCCGGCCCCCTCCTCCGGCGGCGTCGCCGTCGCGAGTGAGCTTGGGAGTAGGGTTAGGCTTAGATGTAGGTTTTGTCCCGTTGTGGCGTGTGGGAGTAGGCAGCCGGATCCTGCTGGCCAGATCTGGCTCGTCTTCGGCTCCGTCTTTGCTGCTGTGCAGCTCCGGTGGCAGGATCTGTTGCAGGCGGTGGAGTTGGGGCGGGGCATCTCCGTCAATAAGGTCAGGCTCTCGAGTTCGTCCGTCTTGGTGCTGTGGCGCGGCGCCGGGCGGTGGTGGCTGACTGCCTCCGACGTGCTTCCGAGGAGGAAGACGTATGGAGGTTGCTCGGGCGCGGCTCGTCTCAATAAGCGATGTTTGGGCTTCCTCTGTATCTGGAGCACCACTTCGCTGCTTCTCCTGCTGACCTGCCGTGGAGGTGAGGGGGAGGAGAAATTCGTCGCGGTGGGCTGCGGTTTCGGAGGAGGTCGGGGAAGGTTTGATACTGCGAAAATTTGGAGATCCTTCTCGGTAGCCCAGGTTTGGCTGCCGACTCAATGTGCTGGCGGGCAGCAGCTCCATGCCTTGCGTTGGTTCTGCGCCAGGTTTTCTTCAACCTCCATCGGAGGCCATCTGGAGGACTCGCGACGGCGCCCCACTTCCTCCTTGCACCAAGTGGTTTCGTCCCTGGTGCGGGTGAGGGAGGCCGTCGCTGGAGGCCTATGTTCCTCGGCGGCGACGGAAGACCCAATTGCATATTTGCATTCCTCATTTCTTGTTTGGGGTCTGTGCTGTAATTGTGGAGAACCTTTTTTTATTGTTGTATTTCAAGAGGTTCTCTTTGTAAATTGTACCGCATCGCGGATGACTTAATGCAGTATCTAGGCCCTTCGGGCCTATTCCCTGTTAAAAAAAAACAATTTGCAATTATGGTATTTCATCTAGAGACTGATTTTTTTTTGGATAAAGATCTAGAGACTGAATAACCAAGTTGATCTGTTCTCAGCGCGATCCATCGGGGAGCTGAGCGAGCGGTGTTCGGCTCGATTGGGCCAGCCTGCAGATGATGAATGGCGGACATCATCCAGAAGGCGCAGGTTGCAAACGAGGTGTGTGTCCTGCCCGCGCCGTCCGCCATTCGCAGACTGGTGGTACCTTGTCCTCGCTGTACGTATGTATTTCTCGCTTGATATACCTCATTACGCTTCGAGTAACATCGAGGAACGATTTTGACTTGGTTTCATTGGTTTAACTTCAAAGTAGCATAAGAGACTTGGGAAGGGGATCTTTGGCTCCTACCAGTGCACTCTATATGCGTCAAAAGATGTAGTAATACAGGAAAAAGTAAAAAAAATCGGAATCTTTTTTGGAATCAAAGATGCTTACGTATTTCACTCGTATAAAATGTTTAGCCGAAACGATTTTCATTGACTTCAGAGCAAAAACAAAAAAACAAAATTATGACGAATATAGCATGTATATAGTGCTTTCTGCAAAATCCCTCGCAAATTGTTTTATACAAGTACAATACCTGATCATGTTTGCCCAAAAAAAAGTTTCAGAATTTTTTCACCACTTTTTGAATAACTAATTTTTTGTTTAAAGAGACTTGCAGTTTTAATTCTGGTTAGATATCTTATATGAGCTAATAAATAGTAGTATCATCTCTTTGTTTATATGGGAGTAAACTATCTGGAAGCCAATGCTAAATGGATCATTGCTCCATCGCCAATTTATACTCATCCATTAGACCCAAAGATGGTGCTGAATGACTGTGTGACCTCCGTTAAATGTTCCTGATAGTCCCAATATTGGAATACACTTGGAAGATAGCTGGATATTAATGTTGTCTGAGTATGTATTTATCTTTCACATATGTGTGCAATTTTTTTCATGTGGACCATATTTACATACGCTGTTACAAAGAAAATTAGATATGCCGTAGCAACGCACGGGTAGTCAACTAGTACCTAATAATAAAGCAAGGATGGCTTCTTGTGGTACGTCATTGAAATTGCCCTCAAAGTTGACGAAAATTACCCACCATGCCACCCATAAGTCACATACCGTTTTGATTTTATGTTTCCCGTCTCCCCGTCTACTTTCCTCGCTTGCTTCGTCAAAATAGGATTGGCTGAGCTGGTGGAATCAGCAGGATGAGATAAATCGTTGTCATTGGCTGAGCTGGGATAAGATGACTAAATCGAAGGAAGAAGGTGGCATGGGTTTTCGGGACCTACACATATTCAATATAGCAATGTTGTCTCGGCAAAGTTGGCGGATGCTACAAAATCCAGATTCTTTGTGTTGTCAGGTGCTGAAGGCCTTGTATTTCCCCAACACATAGATACTAGAGGCGACAGCTAAGCCGGGTATGTCATATACGTGGAGGAGTATTCTAAAAGGTTTGGAATTACTAAAGCATGGGATTATCTGGAGGGTGGGCTCTGGAGAATCAATAGATGTTTTCAATGATCCATGGATACCTCGCGGAACTACAAGAAGGCCTAGTAGGCATAATGAGCTTGATGAGGCGATTAGAGTGAGTGATCTTCTGGATGCCAGTGGCTCGCAATGGGATCATGAGGTCATTCAGTTTATGTTCAACGCGGATGACGCCAGGGAAATTCTTTCAATCCCAGTACGGTCAGATATAGAGGACTGGGTAGCCTAGCATTCTGATAAAAAGGGTGTTTTTTCGGTGAAATCAGCTTACAGGCTTGGAGTGAGCCTTCGGGAGGCGAGGCTAGACCAAGATGCGAGCTCATCAAATACGCCATCTGCGACTAATCCTATTTGGAATAAGATTTGGAGTAAGGTAAAAATATTTAGTTGGAGATTATGTCACAATAGCTTGCCTACTAGATTGAATATCAAGCGGAAGAAAGTGGATTTGGACACCAGATGCCCTATGTGTAATAGGGTGGATGAGGATGGTGGCCATCTATTTTTGAAATGCAAAAAGGTGAAGCAAGTGTGGCGCACCTTGATGATGGAAGATGTGCGGCTAATGCTATTAACGGCCCCGACTGCGAACATCATGTTCGAGTTGATCTGGTCACTCGCGGAAGATCGTCGAACTACAGCGGTTATTCTCCTTTGGGATTGGTGGACAACTTGTAACAAGGTCAATGCCGGGGAGAAGGAACGATCCATCCAGGAGGTCTGCCATACCATCCAGCGACACATACTTGACTTCAATCAGGTGACAGTGCAGACACACACAAGAGATGCAGATGCGCTCTGTGTCAGTGTCCCTGCTCATTGGACGAAACCAGCACATGATCATATAAAAGTCAATTTAAATGCTGCTTTCCATGTGGAGAGCCGTGAAGGTGCTTGGGGTTTCGTCGCACGGTCTAACGCTGGCGAGTTCATCGCTGCTGCTGCGGGAAAGCTTCATTATCTGAAGGACGCCCTCCAAGCGGAGGCGGAGGCGTGTGTCGCTGCGTCTGAACGTGCGGTTGCTCTTGGTCTTAACAGAGTGGTTTTTGAGTCTGATTCCAGGACGTTGATTTCTGCTCTGAAGACTAAAAGCTATGATCTATCACCGATTGGGGTTCTGATGCAAGAAATTCGTGCCAACTGTTTGAACTCTTTCGAGTCTACTGAGTTCTGCTTTGCTCCCCGGACCTATAACCAGGTTGCTCACTGTCTAGCCCAGTTTGGCCTGCGTGCCGATGCTGAGTGTGTGGGTTGGGAGGGTGTTATCCCTGACTTTTTGTATGATGTGGTTGCCAGCGATTTTGCTGTGCACCGTGATTAATGGTTGATATGTTTTCCAGTTTCAAAAAAAAAAAAAGGATTGCTTCCTGGCCCAGCCAACTCTTTTGGCTGGACGCACAACCTCTAGCAAACAAAAACCCACGTACCTTGCTCTCAGAAGAAAAGAAAAAAAACCACGTCCGGCCTCGACCTCTAGCAAACAAAAGCCCACATACCTTGCTCTCTCAAGAAAAGAAAAAAAGCCCATGTCCGGCCAGATTCCAACACGAGGTCTTCTTGGACACGAAATCCAGCACGCTCCAATGGAAGTCTGCGCTCTGCTCCGACAAGAAATCGAGCACCCTCACGTCCGCCAGCCTCTGGCCGCTCACGTACGCGGTACGCCCACCTTTGCCCGTTCGGCTTGCCGATGACCCCTATATCAAAAGGACTAAAGTCCCTCGACCAATACCTGAATTGCAAGTTTCGTTGCTCGACATTGGTGCATCTGAACCTCATCGACGTTCCGCCCGTGCTAGACATTCGCACCGTCTCGCCGTTCCACCTGTGGTAAGCATTGTTGCCGTCTCGCTCCTCTCTTGCTTTCGCCGGCGGTCCACCAGTGCTCCACTAAGGTAATGGGATTTATTTATCTTCTTGGTGCAATCTTATTTATTCACACAGCGTTGATGATTTCCTTGATGTTTATGTATTTTCTGGGCACTGTATGTGTGCGTCTATTCTGAACTAGGCTTGACACCACAGCCATGAGCCCATAATTAAACTGTACTTCGTATCACAGAACCAATATTTTGATTAAACTGTACTTCGTATCACAGAACCAATATTTGGCATATGTTGCCAAGTGCATAACTGAATTGATTTTGAGCCTCTGTTCTGAAGTTATAGGTTTTCATGTGCATTAAACACTCTAGAGTGTGAACTATGAATTTTAGGAATTAAACACTAACTAGAATACGTTGTTTTCTATATGTCTAGATTATTTGCAGTGTCTCTGAAGTTATAGGTTTCCATGTGCATTAAACGGTCTAGAGTGTGAACTATGAATTTTAGGAATTACAAACAAACTAGAATACGGTTATTTTCTATATGTCTAGATTATTTGCAGTGTCTGAAGTTTATGAATTTAAGGAATTAAAAATTACAAGTTTTTGGTTTTAGGTCGTGATGACACACATATACACTTAGAGCCGTGCCAACGCATGAGCACTTTTGCTAGTTTAGATAATAGTCCTCATTTTCAGTGCATTAAAATAATTATACTATATTTTGTTCAGAGAAAATGGGATTCTGATTGAATGCATTAATTTACACGACTGTCACAGTTTGATGTTGATTTGCGATGGACATGGTTATTCAGAGATCAAATGCCATCATAAATACAGACGAATCTGGTAAGTATATGGAAAAATATCAAGATAGGTATATTTCATTTCAATTGTAAGAGTATTTGGAAAATGCCTGAATCGACAATTGAATGTTCATGATTTTGTGTTGTAGCCTGAAACTCCATTCTTAACTAATAAAAGTTCACTATTAGGACCACAACATGAGCTCAAGTAGTTTATTAGTTCTCAATGATTCAATTTTCACTCACTTCTATTCCAACCGAAATTGGTATGCCAGGAGGTTCATTTAATCATTTTTGTATGATTTTGTCAGTCTACATGTGTAATATTCACTGCCATATATTTTGATTTGTCTAATTTGGGGTAAAAGAATAACTCACAATTTGCATTTGTGCAATGGTTATAGATCAGAAAGATAAGGTCCTACAGTTTTGTTTAAATGGTTGCTATTTCACTTGCGGCAACCACGACGCCGGGTCGTGCTCCGAGGCACTTATGCCCATGCTCCGTTTGATGTGAGATGAGCTAATCATGGTGCCTTATCTATAAGGTTAAGATGCTAGATAAATGATTCTTTTGAACATAAAAGCATATCAGACATTCTCTCCTACAATTAGAACAACCACATTACCAAATATTTATTCAGTTCGATATCATTATTTATATATGCCGTTCTGAATCATTAATGCTATTTTCATTGCTGGGTTTTTTGTTCCTTAATACGTGGTGTTGCATGAGTATAGAGGTTATAGGGTTCTTTAAATTACTTGCAGTTGCATGTACAACAACTAAGTTGAGGCATGATCAATTTTTTTTTGACATGAGACATGATTAGTGATATTATTGTTTGTACTTTTTTTGTACATGTGATGATTAGCGCTGATTTACGAGTTTTATATTAAATGGTGATATTTTTTTCCAGTCGCCACAAGTTTGGTAAGCCCAATTAAATTTGCTTGTTTCCTGTTCAATCATCTCTTTAACTCATACAGATTATAGATATATTTTGTTTCATTTTCACATCGATTGCCAAGTCGACTGTTGTGTATTCCTGTCGAAAGTGAAAGTCGCCAAAAACTGACGGGCTGGACCAAACTGAATGTAGATGTTGAGGTGGATAATACTACGGGTATTCCGACATACAGTATGTTGCAGGATGGCTCGATCATTGTCTCCTAATAGTCATTCAGGCATGTATTTGAAAAGAAAAAAGAATCACTCATACAGTGGCGGAGTTGACCATGCTTCATCATGTCCAATATACTTTTGAACCATGTCGTGCACAATGTTGTCATAGAACCTGGCAATGAAGTGATTATGGAACTGATTTCCTTGCTTGAGGACAAGCTTATCTATCGAGCTACTCTTCAGGACTTAATATGATACAGTATAAGCCAATGTGTTCAGATATTAATTTATGTATTTTTGTAAAATCAAGGAATGCGGTAGCATGATTTTCTGTACTAAAGCTTTGTGTTCTGGTGTGTTGCTTGACCACATTTTGACCTGCGCATGAGGGCCTCTTGATATATCTTGTAAATGATAGTTCTTTTGGTATTGAACATTGATTTTCATTAAAAAAAAACTGAAGCTAGCTAACTCCCATGATCAATCCTGCTGGAAAACATAACAGTGGTGATCCCATCTACTAGCAGCTTGAAAGTTCACAAAATGAACCATAATGTTTTACTTGTCGGTGTAATAATACTAAAGCCTAAATGTTATAGGTTGCGAAGGTTTAATGACCAGCTATGAGTTCGTGGCTGCAATGATGCGTTTCCGTAGCTAGTCATGCTAGGGGTGTCCGTGGTCACGGATTAACCGAACTAAGAGTAAGTGACACACCATAGAAAATATACTTAATCCTCTATTGTGTATGTAAAAAGTGACATTCAACTGAATCATATGATGTGTCTTGAAGGAACGTGCGTGCATGTGCAAGGCGACTGAAAAAAAATCGATGAGCGGATGCAGCCAAAAATGGATTCTGGGCCTGCTGCGTGCTGGCTTCGGCCTGTGGGCCCACTCCTGACTTCCTTCCTCCTCCATCTCCTTCGGAGTCTCCATCTGTCATTTTATTCCATAGGAAACTGTGAAGCCACCACACACACAGTCACACACCAGCGAGTAGTACACCGCTGCGCGTGAGCCAGCCAAGGAAAAGAATGTTCTTGGATCCCCCTGCCCTTCCACGACATTCCTCCTAGTCCCCCCACCTCCACCCTGCGTGCCTGCCCCCATAAACAAACCAAGAAACCTTCTCCCCCTCACTCACTCGCTCCTCCTCCGGCGGCAGCACCAGTCATCGGCCGCCCTTCTTCTTCTACTCCTTCTCTTTCGTGGGGTTGGGATCTTGGGCGCGAGAATCCGAGTGAGCCTTCCTGCGGCGGCGGAGATTTGAGGAGTAATTCGGTGGGTGGGTTTAGGTATCAGAATCCTTCCTAGGTTCTTTTTTTTCGACGGCTGCGGATCAGCGGAATCTCTTCGCCCGCGGTAGATGTGCAACCTCGTGTCGGCGCTCCGTGTAATCCGGATGCTCTTCGGCTCCCACATCGTACTGGCCGCTTGGGTGATTTTAGACTAGATTGAGGTTCTGTGTGTGGGGAAAGTTTTTTTATTGTGATACTTTGTAGAGGATTTGGGTCTAGGGGTGTCCGAGAAGCTGGAATCTCTCTGCCTTTGATCCCAAGGAACCGGCTGCCCCGTTGATGCAGTGTGGCCTCCACTGGAAACTGGGAGCGCTAGCATGGCCTGTCTGAAGCTGGGATCAAGGCCTGATGTGTTCAGGAAGCAGGGCCAGGACTGGTATGAACAGCCTCTATCTTCCTCTATTTCCCCAAGCATGTTGCTCTGCCGTGGATATTCTGTGTAGTTCCTCGTGCTAGCCAAGAGTTGCTTCACTTTCCAGTTTGTCCAGTGTTTTGACTGCTTGCTTTACTTGTAATTGCTGCCATAATTATTGTTTTAAGTGTTTGCCTGTGTGAGACTGGGCACGATCGGGTAGGGATGTGCCATAAATTCTTTCAGAAGGTGGAAAATAATTGATTAGGTGCCATATGTACTACAAGCTCCCATCCACCCATGGCCAAGCCTCTTCCTCTTGGCTTCATCTGGGGCGCTGATTATAATATGCTAACCAATTCCTGCTGGATGGAGGGCTTTAATCAAAACGTGGATGTCAAGCCAGCTATGAAAACTACAACCATTTTTTGTTTTTAAGCTGACACACCGTTCTGGAAGGACTCATGATCAATTATCTCCATACAGCCTGTTAATTTTGTTCGGCTAGGATTGTCATTTCGATGCTTTCTATGTTCATGCCGTGTTAGAGGACTTCATCTATTTGTGGAAAATTTGAACCTGCCAATTTTGGTAGTTATTGAGGTGAAAGCATTGATTGGTAAATAGAGTGTTCACAGTGCAGAATGTCTGTCCTGGATCAGTATTTATTCCCCCCCTGCTGTGAGAATTATTGTCTTGCGTGACTTTTGGGCCCGATCAATCTTATGTTTGGTACTTGGTTGTGCTGCACATGCTGAGCACTATATGGGTCATATTTATTTCTCCAAATTATGTTATCTCATTACAATTTTGGTGAGCAGTACACTGTCAAATATACTGCTGCAAATCTGAAACTTGAGATCTTTTTTGTTACAGTTAAAAGGCTTATAGCTAATCTCTTAAAACGGTCTTTTTTATCCTTAAGTCTAAACTTTCTTTTTTTTGACGAAAAAGTCTAAACTTTCTTAGGAGCCATCTTTATTAGCCACATCACTTGCTGAACACTTACAATGTAGTCTAATAGTCATATACGTTTGTCGTGTCCCAAACTGTCCATAGTGTTGCTGGCTTGCTGCAGCACTATGGTTAGACAATATTTTCAGTATTAATAGCCCTCTATCTCTATTGGTAAAATCCGTATATGTTTATGTTTTAATTATTCAACATTCGATATCCTAATGTGTGTTCTTTGCGCATACACTTTAAACAAGTTTTAGGAAGTCAAGCACTGAAGCACGTTAACATATCTTGGAGCTGACCGTGATAACACATCGACCCGTTCTCCTAAGTTTTTCCATCATAACGAAGCCAGCTAGGGCTAATGTGGTAGTATGTTGATATTCAGCTGGGTTATGTAGTGCATTAAGATTAGCTGCACTCCCTAGATGATCTTAAACAGAACCAAAGTAAAGCATTTTTTCGCAGAAAGAAAAATGTTGGAACATGCAAGAAACTTACATGTTCAAATAGTTGAAAGAAATGGAACCCAAATCTGAGCCTATGAGGACTTGATGTGTGGTGGCTCTACTCCCCCACCCAAGTGAGGTACAATTGCTAATCGAGATTGAGCTCATGTTCAACTTTAGAAGAAATGACGGAGCTAAAGCTCATTCAAGCTCTTCACATTTGTGTACAAAGAAACTAAAATCATCTGAAAACTATCTCGTGTTTTTGCTGAAATAATTTACGTACTTATATTAATGTACTTCCATCTTCTACAGTTCTAGTGGTGTAAGCACATTATATTACTCCAACTAAATTACTAATGGAAGTATGTTTGCATGTAGGTATTGCACTACTGGTCTTCCTAGTGACATAACTGTGGTAGTTACGGAGCAATCTTTTCATCTCCACAAGGTAAAAAAATTGACTAATAAGTTCACTGAAGCATTCTTCTGCTTCACATATTATTTTGTTAGCACCTTGTAACATTTACTCTCTGATTCTAGGGAACTTCTAGTACTGATAGGCAAAAAATAGATGTACATATAAAGGAGATTACTTTGTAATAATTCATCTCTGTTTGCAGTTTCCTCTATTATCAAAGAGTGGCCTTTTGGAACGTCTCATCAGAGAGAAACTTGAGAAGGGAGAAGATAGTTGTGCCATTGATTTATCTGATATTCCTGGTGGAGAAAAGGCTTTTGAGCTAGCTGCCAGGTTCTGCTATGGTGTGAAGTTTGAATTGACTTCCTCCAATGTTGTGCACCTTCGCTGCATTGCTGAGTATCTTGAGATGACTGAAGATATTGCCGAGGGTAACTTGATTGCGCAGACTGAGAACTTCCTTACCCAGACAGTCCTCAAAAGCTGGAAAGACTCAATCAAGGCACTTCATACTTGCGATGGCGTCATTGATCTTGCTGAAAAATTGCAAGTTGTAAAGAGGTGCATCGACTCGGTTGCAACTAAATCATGTACTGACCCCGATGTATTTGGCTGGCCAGTCGTCCAGTATGGTGGTCCCACGCAGAGTCCTGGAGGGAGCTTCTTGTGGAATGGTATTAGCACTGGAGCTAGGCCAAGAAATTGCAGTTCAGATTGGTGGTATGATGATGTTTCATGCTTAAGTCTTCCATTGTACAAGAAGGTAATCTCAGCCATGGAATACCGAGGCATCAATCAGGACATTATCGTTGGATCCCTTAACCATTATGCCAAGAGGCGTTTACCTGGTCTAAATCGACGTAAAAGCATTAGCGATATCAGCAGCTGCCTTTCAGTGACGAGTTTAACAGCCATGCCTTCTGAAGAGGAGCAAAAGTATCTTCTTGAGGAGATTGATAGACTGTTGCCTTTCCAAAGGGGTGTTACATCTTGCAAGCTGCTGTTTGGGCTTCTGCGCACAGCGATGATTCTTAAAGCCAGCTCCTCCTGTGTGTCCAACTTGGAGCGACGGATAGGTTTGCAGCTTGACAAGGCCACTCTGGAAGATCTTCTGATAACAAACATGTCTGAATCTGTTGAAGCGCTCTACGATGTGGATTGCGTCCATAGGATTCTTGACCACTTCTTGGCAATGGATCAAGAAACTGGTGGAGCTTCCCCTGGCCTTGGTGATGATGGGCAGCTATTAGCTTCTCCATCTCTACTGCCGATAACTATGGTTGCTAAGTTGATTGACGGCTACCTAGCTGAAGTTGCACCAGATGCCAACCTAAAGGTTCCAAAGTTTCAATCTTTGGCTGCTGCCATACCAGACTATGCTCGGCCAATAGATGATGGACTTTATCGTGCTGTTGACATCTATCTGAAGGTAACACTTTTGTATTTCTTCTTCTTGTTTCCATGAACACAATAATGACACACTTGTAGCTGAAGTTCTTCCTATTTCTTCTCCATAATTCTTCTCCTTATTTCTTCTCCTAGATAGTAGAGGTTTTTGATCATCCAGCTTGCACCATGGGATAAACAGGTGTTCTTAAAGAAATGGCCAATAGGTTCAGAAACATTATTTAGGTTGCGCGAACAATGGGTTTACTGCTTACAATTATTTCTTCTACCTTCCATGAATAAAGCTTCCATGCAACTGAAAGCAACTGTAGCTAGTAATGTTTGATGTGGCATCGTAACTCGTAAGTTCGCCTTGCTGATGTTTATGTTTCGTTTTCACTTCTGTACGTAGGCGCATCCCCATCTCCCGGAATCGGAGAAGGAAGAACTTTGCCGTGTGATGGACTGCCAAAAACTCTCCCTGGAGGCTTGCACCCATGCGGCGCAGAATGAGCGTCTCCCTCTGCGGGTCATCGTGCAGGTACTCTTCTTCGAGCAGCTCCAGCTTCGTAGCTCCATCGCCGAGTGCCTCATGATCTCCGAGAACCTCGAGGGTGGCTCGAGGCAGCTCGGCCAGCCCATCTCTGGTGAACAACATCGCAGCGTCGGCTGGCCACTGGCTGCCAGGGAGAACCAATCCCTGCGCGAGGGCATGGACGGCATGAAGCAGCGGGTGGCCGAGCTGGAGAAGGAGTGCTCCACCATGAGGGAGGAGATAGAGAGGCTGGGCCGCAGCAGGAGCGTCGGCAAGAGCAGGCTGTTCTCCCTTGGCCTTGGTGGCGGCGTGAAGCCGCAGATCTGCAGCACCAAGGACGCTGCTCTCGCTACAGCAACAACGACTGCGAGCGGCGACACGACGACAAGCTGGCCATGGTGAAGGCTGATGCCACACCACGGCTGAAGCTCAGTAGACACAAGAAGAACCTGCCCATAGAGGCATAGCCCCATCTTGTCTCTCTCTGAACCCTGACGTTCGCTTCGAAACTCAGTTGCTTTTGTGCCGGTGAACTTGTTAGATGCTTTTTACATAGTTACCACCACCTATGAATGAATGGACCGAAAGACAAAAGAGTTGTTGAGACCTGATCCTGAGTTTTTGGCAGCCGCACAGTAAAGTATGTTGCAAGTGGCATTGTTAGCATCTTCTTGGATCATGTTTCATCACATATTCTTTTTTGAAACGAGGGTTTCATCACATATTCTCGTTGTTTCATCTGTCGTATGTCAGAGCATCTCTAGCAGACTCCCTATATTTTCAGACTGAAAATGGTTTATAGTGCACCTACAAAATTTACTGTCGTATGTTAGAGCATCTAGCGGACTCCCTAACTTTTCACTCCAAAAGTGGTCTACAGTACACCTTAATTTTTTTAGAAACAATAGAGGCTGTGTGCAAAGTCAGACTCCCTAAACTTGAATCTCTAAAAGTTACTCTTCTTCATATGTCTCTTCTTTTATCATTCAAAGTCCATTTGACATACGAATCAAGACAAAAAAATTCAAACTTTTAGGTTTGTGTCGAATACATTTCAACAACTTTTGAAATCCATATTTTCAAAAAATTCAAAATCTTATGCACTAAAATTTAGACATTAAAATAAGTTGAAAATGCATCATGTCGTCACAAATGGTCATCATTATAGTAGCTATCATCATCCATCATCCAAAATAATAGATATAAACAAGAAAATCATCCAAAAACGTAGATAAAGAAAGTTCATCCACATTGCTCAATGCCATGTGCCTAGCAGTCCGCTTCCTATTCCGATCGGATGTAACTTGAGATTGATTTACGTAATGCCCGCCACGAGAGAAAAATGATCTTGCTCTCCTCATGCACTTGTCTTCTGACGCGGGCCTCAGGTGGCTCCTCTCTGCCGGCGACCTCCTGGTTGACAGTGAGGGGGTCGCCAAAACTCATTTGTGTGGATCTGTGTAACTTTAGGGTTAGGGCCTCTGTAGATTAGGTTTTTCGGCCATTCGACGTTTTGCCTCCAGGTAAGGCGACAAGGTGATGAATTAAAGTGTTCCATATCCTTATCCAATGCGGTGTTCTACTTTGTGGTCTGTGATGAATCTGGGTGGTAGTCTGTTCAAACAAGGTTGGCGTGGCGGCGACATCCTTGTGGTGGAGTTGTGTCCTCGGGCTACGCCATTGCGACGACGCTCGTTCCAGCCTCGGAGCGGAGCTTAGGAGGTTGTTCAGAAGTGCGTGCAGATGATAGTCTGCGTTGATGACAGCTGAAAGATGGTGAATCTTGTGTTGGGTTCGTGGTTGGAGTGTGACATGTTTGGTTTCCTTCGTCGACGTCGTCACGTGGGGATGTCAGACATGGAGTTCGATGACGTGTCGGGGTGTTGGTCCAGTCAGATTCTTTCAACGACAATGGTTTTTTCTTTGACAAACTATTTTGGTGACCTGTAAAGCTGCGGACGAGTGAAGAGGTGATATGTCCATGTTTTATTGGGTGGCTGCTATGGTGGCGCGGGAGGTGAGTGAAATATCTTGGTAGGGAGTTTTTTGGTCTGGGTTGTAATTTTCTCTTTTTAGCCTAGAGTTTTTTTTTTACAAAAGCCAGGCTTCTTATATCTTTTCAGTCCTGTCAGGTCTCGTGGCCTGTAAATAAATTTTTATTCTATAAATTCCGATTGGAGGCTGGGAACCTTGAGAATCACAAATTATTAGCACTAGTCCAGTATGGGCCCTAATTTGTTTCCAGCCAAAAGGCCCATACGGAAGCCAGATTCATTCCCCGCAAGCCCACTAGACCCATTCCCGGCACAGCAACCCTAGCGCAAACCACACGAAGCTATAAATACCCAATCCCTCGACCTGAAACCCTAGGTTAAAGCGACGCCGCCGCCGCAAGCAGTCCGCCTCGCTCTTCTCCCGAGCCTGGTCCTCTTCTCTACCTCACAGATTAGCATTCTAGGTTAGCTCTCAGTCGATCTCGTAGCAGCGATGGCGATCAAGAGGACCAAGGCCGAGAAGAAGATCGCGTACGACAAGAAGCTCTGCTCGCTGCTGGACGAGTACAACAAGGTGCTCATCGCCGTCGCCGACAATGTCGGCTCCACCCAGCTGCAGGAGATCCGCAAGGGTCTCCGCGGCGACTCCATCGTCCTCATGGGCAAGAACACCCTCATCCGCCGCTGCATCAAGGTGCACGCCGAGAAGACCGGCAACAAGGACTACCTCGAGCTCAGCAACCTCCTCATCGTAAGCCCGCCGGATTTTTCTCATCTTTATGTTCTGTGCTGTTCTTAGCCGATGCGATTTGGTTTGCTGAAATTGGTCTCTCGAATGTAGGGTAACGTTGGCCTCATCTTCACCAAGGGTGACCTCAAGGAGGTTCGCGAGGAGGTCGCCAAGTACAAGGTAAAAATCACACCAGATTTGCTGTGTCAGTGATCTACTGTTTAATTAGTTGTAACATTGTGAAGTTCCTGAGAACATGCATAGAAATGCGCAGAACTATAGTTTCATTTTGGATAAGTCTTATTGTAACCTTTGTTGGCCCAATATTTAGCCCTGATGTGCATTTAAACATGTACTGCTAAGGAAGTGGTCCCTGTTGTGCCATGTTTCTAAGATTTAGAAAGCCATTAACTTGTATGTTGATAATACTGTTATTTCCTGTGAAGAATATTGGAAAAAATGCTAGCAGGTAAAGTGTATTGGAATGCTGGTTAGTGATACAATATCGGTGGATGATTCCATACTCGTTTTCTGGTTGTTGTGTAACTGTCTGTATAGTACAATTTGTGTTTCGAATGTGCCAATCCTTCTAGCAAACTGACACAGTATTAGGCAAATGCGATTTGTTAGCTATCTACATGTATTGAGTCTATGGCCGTGTTTGAAAATTTCTAATTGATGTGTCTTGTTCAGGTATTATTTTTCTTTTTACCTTCGATTTTGTGTCTTGTTCAGGATTTATCTGTTGATGAACTAACATATGTCGTGCATGTTATTTTGTGATTTTCAGTGACCCTGACCTCCATTTTGTTGTGCTACAGGTTGGTGCTCCTGCTCGTGTTGGGCTAGTTGCTCCTGTTGATGTTGTGGTTGCCCCTGGCAACACTGGTCTGGATCCCTCCCAGACATCCTTCTTCCAGGTGTGGATTATGATGATTACCCTTATCGCTCTTAACCTCCTGGTGTACCAAGTGTTCATCATTAGTTCTCACCTGTGCTGTGTTACTTCAGGTGCTTAACATCCCCACCAAGATTAACAAGGGTACTGTGGAAATTATCACCCCTGTCGAGCTGATTAAGAAGGGTGACAAGGTGGGCTCTTCTGAGTCTGCCCTGCTCGCCAAGCTGGGTATCCGCCCATTCTCATATGGGCTTGTTATCAGCAATGTGTATGACAGTGGGTCTGTCTTCACCCCTGAGGTTCTCGACCTCACTGATGAAGACCTGATGGACAAGTTTGCGTCAGGTGTCTCTATGGTTGCCTCACTGTCCCTGGCAATCTCATACCCTACCATGGCTGCTGCCCCGCACATGTTCCTCAACGCCTACAAGAACGTCCTTGCTATTGCCGTGGAGACTGATTACTCTTACCCACATGCTGATAAGATCAAGGAGTACCTCAAGGTAATCCCTGATCATCTCATTCGTGTTAGCATAGTATTTGAACTGTCAATTAAGAGCGTTAAAAGTACAATTTTGTTTAAAAATTTCTGCTTTAACTTGATTTGAACCATGGTTTTTGAGTCGCTCGACTAGTCGCGACTAGTCGTCGACTAGTCGATGAGTCGCAACAAAAAGGTCGACTCAACTTAGTGTCGACTCGAGTCGCGAGTCGCGACTAGTCGCAACTACAGGCTCGACTCTTTCCGAGTCGCTACCCCTTAGCGACTCGCATGAGTCGCGACTCGAAAACCATGATTTGAACTGTCTGTTTAGTTTATTTTGGTTCATGTATTGCGTTTATGAACTGCTATGTCTTACCTCTATTGCATTGTTAAAAGTTGTGGCGCTGTTCATATAAACATTTGATCCTATTCTTTTCCTTTGCAATCTTGTAGTAATTGAGTGTTTATCTTTGTTGTCTTTGGCAGATTGTGTTAATGCCTTCACAAGTCATAAACTGATTAGTAAACAGTTACATGATCTTCTACCTGACACATTTATCTACCTCTGCACTCTGTGTCCATTTATCATGGCATCATGTTTTCTATATTAAAAATCTGAATAGTTGTGTTCTTATTTATTGTTGGTAGACTGTTTGCTATCGAACTCATTAACTATCTATGATAACCATGTTGGCAACGTGCTATACCTAAATCTCATTTTGGTGGTTCTGGTATGATTTTCTAACTCTTATTTTGTTTCTTATTTGTGCAGGACCCCAGCAAGTTTGCAGTCGCTGCCCCGGCTGCCGCTGCTGCCTCAGGCGGTGGTGCTGCTGCTGCCCCCAAGGAGGAGGAGAAGAAGGATGAGCCAGAGGAGGAGTCTGATGGAGAGATGGGCTTCAGTCTGTTCGACGACTAAGCTGTGCCCCTTGTATCGCCGTGTCATAAAAGTTGCAAGTTTTGTCTTAGTGTTGAACAGTAAAATTTTTATTTTTAACTCGGACAAGTATTGTTATGATGTTCCTAGTGTGTATTCGAATATGGTATTGTTATGTCATGCGCCTGTTATTTCGGTATTTGCTCTGCTCTTCTGTGTTCTCTTCCTGATGTTGATGTGCATTTCTATACTTAGATATATTTGTTCCAAGAATTTTGCGCAACGCCAATGGGATGATGAAATTGCAAACTCTCAGTCCTCACCGTTTTCAAGTTGCTGTAGTGTCGCCTGTACATCAACAATCCTAGTTTTCTTTCCCGTGAGTTTCTGTATTAAATTTTCTTTTAAACACTCTGTCCTCACCGTTTTCAAGTCGTTAGAGCATCTCCAGCAGAGCTTCAGATCACCTGCTCTGCTCCAAGAGATGATGTATCACTATATGATGTAATTATTTACATCATGCCCTAAAATTTGGGCTTGGTGATGCAAATATACATCAGTAATAGGGCTGCCCTATCATATTGCCCCAAAACGGCGGGAAGCCAACAGCCACGGAGAAAGTTCCGCGCCGCCTAGGTGTCGCGTCCGTTTTTCGCCACCGCCACGGCCCCGTTGGTTGCCCCACCCCTGCCCATTCCTGCCGCTCGGGGCGTCTGCCGCAACCCCCGCTGAATATCGGGCCACGACCGCCCGAATACGCCGATTCCGGCCGTTTCTCGCCCTACCGCCGCCTCACATGGTCTGATGGTCGCCGCGACACCACCACAGCCCACCGACATCGATGAGCGGGCGCCGCGACTCCCATAAAATCGTTGCCGAGCCGTTGCTCCTTTACAAGCTCTTGACGCTCGGTCAACGTCGCGACTTCGGATTTGGCCGCATCCTCCCAGGTCCTCTCCGGCTCCTTCCGACCTGCGCCGCCCTCGCCACCTTTCTTCGGGCTCCGGTAACCTCCGTGGACGAAATCGAGCTCGGCTTCCAGCGAACATAAGATGAGCCTCCCTCCCTCACCACGGTCGGATCTATTTTAGGACACTAGTTTTAGGTCATCTCTTGCAGCTCAAAGCATTTCTGGTGTACTAAAATACATCATTCACCGGAGTAAAACTTGTTTTCGTGCCTTAAACCCAAAAAGTCGGTGCTCTAAAAATAAGAAGTGGTGCCCCATTATACATCATCATCTGCTACACCGTACTAGAGATTGCTCTTAGTTACGGCCGATTCGGTGTCATTCGGCCCGACTGGGTTGGAAGCTGTGTGCATCTGTTCTGGTTGGGCGTGCCACGCGCTGGTGCTAGGAGCCAAACAAGTAGCGTTCTTTGGATTGGGTGCGCATTTCTCAGAGTACAGTCGAACAAGAGCTCACCTTACCCGTCTGTCCCGCCTTCTGGCGACGCCATGTCAACCGGCCACATCGCCCATTGCCTCGGCGGCATCCTCGCCAGGCGTGCCAGCACCGCCGTCGCCATCTCCGGCAGCCTCCACATCACCGGTGCGGAGCTCGTCGACGATGTGTGCAGGCTGTCCGCCGGCCTCTCGGAGCGTGGCGTCCGTCCTGGCGACGTCGTCGCCGTCGTCGGTTTCAACAGGTACGTAAGCACAAGGCTACAGCGGTAGAGCCATATCGTCCTCGCCCGCTTGCTCTCTGGCCAATCGTTCCTTTCAGCATCTATGTCAAATTATCATGTTGATTATCCACAGCGTTGACTACATGGAGCTGTTGCTGGCCATCCCCTACATCGGGGCAATCATCGCCCCTCTCAACTACCGCTGGGTAATCAATAGCACACACCACATCACATCCATCATATGACCTGCAATCTTCCAAATGCCATTACAGTTTAACTCGTTTTGCTTCACAAGTTTTTGATAGCCCTTTTTTCTGAAGAATGGGAAATAAAGAATGGCCTCCTCTTTCTCTTGTGGTCTAGAGCTTCGAGGAGGCGACTCAGGCGCTGGAGCTCGTGCGGCCATCGGCGTTCATCTTTGATTGCAGTTTCACCGCATGGGCGCGCAGGTTGACGGAGAGCGAGAGATTCTCAACCATCGGTCTTTACCTCACCATGGGTGACCCTGTCATCCAAGCTGCAAACTGTAAGTTTTTATTTTTGTTTTGAATTATGAAGAAGAAGATGGAAAGACCGATGGTTTGTAAGATTCACAAGTTTTTCTTTCCTTTTTTTTTGATCGATCACTCAGTTAGTATTCAACATGTCATCTTCAGTTGTGTCAGTTGATCATATCAAGAGGAGTTACAGAGGAACTATGGCCATGGAGCCGGTGTCGGCTCCAAGGGATGTCGCTTTGATATGCTTCACATCTGGTAAAAAAGCTGAGGGCTAGTTCTTTGCTTCGATCTGTATTCAGCTTTTTATCTGCAGCTGTAGAGTATTTTCAACTTTTCAGCGTAGGCTGAACTGATGTGCGGTCGTAATTCAGGAACCACTGGACAGCCAAAGGGCGTAGCAATAAGCCATACATCTTTGGTCGTTCAATCCCTTGCGAAAATCGCTGTTGTCGGCTACGGTGAGGATGATGTATGCTTTTCGGATCCATGTACGATCATAGTTCTCATGAAGATTACATTACTTTATTATTGACCAAATTCATACACTACTTGCTAGACTGTCAGATGATAAGTTTGATGTTATTTGAGTATGTTTGACGTTAAAGAAAAGTACTAAGAGGTGTTATGAATATTGCATGTTTACAGGTCTACCTACATACAGCCCCTCTGTGCCATATCGGAGGGATCTCCTCATGCTTGGCCATCCTGATGGCTGGAGGCTGCCATGTCCTGATTCCTAAATTTGACGCAAAATCGGCTATCAAAGCCATCCAAGAACACAAAGTGACTTGTTTCATCACCGTTCCTGCAATCATGGCTGACCTACTGTCCTATGCTCGGTGAGCGGTAGCGCTTATGTACAATCTAAAAGCCTAGCAATGCACTGTTTTTTGTTGACTTTTGGTACTCGATCAGGAAATACAAGATATCAGGGTGTGGGACGGTGACCAAGATCCTCAATGGTGGCGGTGGGCTGTCAGATGAGCTGATAAATGAAGCTTCCCGCTTATATATTTATGCGGCTATAATTTCAGCTTATGGTATTATGTCCAATGCCGCTTCACATTATCTGCAATTTAGGTTCCCCAGCATTCATTTTTATGCTTACAAGCAGTTATTTTTGTCTGAGTACTGAACTTGTCTTTATCAGGGATGACTGAGGCATGCTCATCTCTGACATTCATGCCTATCATCAAGTCAGAACTTCAAGAAACCACGAAACAATTTCGCAACCAATCCGAAGGTGTTTGTGTTGGAAAGCCAGCACCTCATGTGGAGATACGAATTGGTAGAGATGAAAGTAACGGTAGTTCTTCACCAATGGGGAAAATCTTGACAAGAGGCTTGCATACAATGGTTGGATACTGGGGGAACAAGACGGTTGACACATTAGAATCTGTCAGGAATGGATGGCTTGACACTGGGGACACTGGATGGATAGATAGATCCGGTAATCTATGGCTCATGGGGCGACAAAAAGGTCGCATCAAAAGCGGAGGGGAAAATGTTTACCCGGAAGAGGTGCTTATTGTTTTACTGGTGTATGTGATTGGATGTGGTATTTAATCTTCTCAAGTGATATATTAGGTGTATGGGTTTTTCGCTTTAAAACCAACCATGTCTAATGATCAACATCTCAAATATTTGCAGGTAGAGTTAGTTCTGTCACAACACTCAGGGGTAGCTAAAGCCGTGGTCTTTGGTGTACCGGATAGTCGCCTTGGGGAGAAAATTGTTGCGTGTGTTAGCATCAGGGATGACTGGAGGTGGGTTGATGCAAGAGCTGGGCACCAAGGAGAAGGCAAAGAAGTGTCGACTCAGATCCTTCAAGAACATTGCAGGATAAAAAATCTGAGCAGGTTCGCAATATTAATCACCATATTTGGGAGTAGAATGATCAACTGCTTGAAACCACTGAATCAGGTCTTACACAGTGGAAACAAACAACAAAAACATGCTATATCAATGCATCTACATCTAATGTCTACATTTATCTTCTGCAGAGAAAACTAACTAGGTTTTTCAGTCATGCAGACAGACTTATTAAGATTCTTGAAAGTCTGAATAAACACGAGGGCCACTTCATTTTTTTCTTATATCTTAAGACTAATCATTTCACAAGAAGTGTGGTCTTTATTTTAAGTCAATATTTTGTTATGTTCAAACTAATAGCTAGCATAATCATGTTCCAACAATAACATAACAACGAAACCTCATGCCAAATTGTACTATAAAGCTATCCAACAATAACATAATCATGTTCGCTCCCCTGAATAAAAAAAAAACCAAATCATGTTCCTGATAGGAATACATTACATCGATCAAGCAGTTCCGGAAAACCACTATATGCACTTGGAAAATTTCGTGGAGAATATGCATTTCTGCATTCTGTGCAAAAATTCATTTTTGTTTTTTTGCTATGTTAGCCTCTCATCCTCGTTTCTTTTTATGTAGACCACAAGTGGGAAAAATCACAAATAGTCCAAGTTCATAGTGTATCACTGCACGTAAACCTGCTTATTTTCTCCAGATATTTTTTTGTTGAAACTTTATAACATGATTTTCTAAATTTGGAAGACAAAGGACTTATAAATCAGTACCTGGGAGCCAAATGATCCTTGCAAAATCATGCTAAAAAACTTCTCCTTTATTCAGTGATACTCTTTAGTTAGTGACACCTGTCCTGATCTTATTTGGAACAGATTCAAGGTGCCAAGAGTATATTATCATTGGAGGAGGCCATTCCCGGTGACCACCACAGGAAAAATTAAGAGAGAGGAGCTGAAGGCCGAGTGCATGCAACCGCGTAGCAATTTGTAGCTTCAGGCCCCAGCAACCACATGAAAAATCGTCTCTCCATCTATTGTAGGAGTATTCATTAATGGCAGCAATTCCTATGGGAAATTCTTCTCTTCATCTACCATTTTCAGTGGAGTTTCAGTTTTGTAAGAGTTTACTCATACCGACATGGTTCAGTTTCGGAGGTTCAGAAGTGATTTTTTTACAAATATACCCCTGTGCACATTGTCGTTGTAAAAAAATACCCCACTCCAAAATCCATTGCCAGATCTATCATGACAGAAAGATAGCAAACCGACTGATGTGGGCCTACCTTTCGGGTGCCCCACCATGAAGACACCTGGAGCACGTATAAGCTAAGGCTCAGAAGCAAGCCTGCCAGCAGACCACGGCCAAGGCCCACGACGGGGCCCAGCAAGGCGAAGTACGCTCCAAGGCAAGCGAAGCCTAGATCGGTAGAGACTTACCTTACCTGTAAACCTGATCGGATGCGAACTCCCGAGACCCAGCCTCCTATATAAAGGCTGGGAGGGCCGCCGATCTAGGTCACGCAATACCAGAACCACCAAAACCCTAACGGATCGACATCTCGCCGGGACGCCATTGTAGCTCCATTGTACACCTCATACATCAATAACCAGACAAGCAGGAAGTAGGTGTTACCCTCCGGGGGCCTGAACCTGGGTAAATCCTTGCTTGTCAGCCGTCGATACTACCAGCGCTACCAAATCTCTCTCCCCAATCTCAACCCTAGGTACCGAACCATGGGATTTGCTGTGGTACCCCCACGTCAATTGGCGCCGTCTGTGGGAAAGACTAGCGCTGGATCCACGGTTTCGCGGCTTCTTCTTCATCGACAACCGGCGACTCGCCAGCAATCAGCAAGCCGATCCACTTCGGCCCCTTCGAGTTCAACCCGCACTCGCCGGCTTTTCGCCCGGTGTTCGCGGACCTCCACTCAGGTGTGAATCTGACTTTTGGTAACATTCATTATCATGTCAATCAGTGGGGGGCGTTCAACATGATGAACCCACCTTCATCGACTGCGGCGATCGCACCCGCTTCCACCGACTGCGGTGATCGCACCCGCGTCTCCATCGACCGCGTCCTCACCAACCGCGTCCGCGACGACTTCATCGACTACATCTCCATCGATCGCGCCATCGTCACTGGCGCCCTCGTCGATCGCGCCTTCGCCGCCCGCATCTCCATCGACCGCAAATTTCGCGCCTACTTCGGCTGCGGAGTCGCGTCTTCATCGACTGGAACACCAAGTTCAGCTTCAGCTCCCCTCGACTCTTCAAGCGAAGCCGAGGAAGAGGTCGAGTCCGCCTATCGTGACGGCGGCGACGAACCTCGCGCACTGGTCGACGACTACGTCGACTCCGACATCTTCACCGACAACTGCAGCAGCGATGGCAGAAGCCAAGTCTCGCACGCCATCCCCTTCCAGGTCTGCGTGGTCATCGAGAACGGCAACGACGAGAGAAATCCCGAAGCATCCGCGACTGCTGCCGCTCGCCACAACCCACCAACCTACCCAATGACGGTGACCATGCCGGATGGGAAAACAACGATCGTCGTCACGGAGGAGATGGCGGCCAAAGCATCAAAGGCCATCCAAGAGTGCCTCATGATGCCCGAGGATTCGACCCGTGAGGAGATCGCGGCACACTAGTACCTCCTCTGGCAGGAGAACCTTTGACTGAAGAACTATCAAGCAACCCTCGATGAGCGCAGGAGACAAGCCAGCGTGTCGAGTGCGCGAAGGGCAGCACTATCCGTCCAATCCTCGGGACAGACAGACCCGAGGCGCCGATCCAGATTACTCCGCATCCCAGAAAGTGACAGAGCGGCCCTGACCCGCAACTTGGACGTATCGTTCATAACGCACGACGAGGAGGGGATCCCTATCCCCAAAACAGTCACGGGAGCTCTGATCTCGGTGGCCACATACTTGAGGGCAACTCAACCTCCCGAAGATGATCCCAATGCAGCCCTGCACCGACAACAGATAAAATCGCTCAACCTAGCAGGCGCAGCTTTGATCCCAGAAGCCGACTTGGCCGAGGGAAACCCACCACCAGAAGATAGCAGAGCCCGCCGCGCTGTAAGCCCGCAGCGAGAACTGCGGAGTCGCGACGATCGCGACCGTGCTGCAACCACCCACAGGACAGAGACCGCCGGCGCCGCGACGATGACCGTTTCGGACGGGATCGAGGACAACCAAGCACTCGCCACCTCAGGGAAGGCGAGGATGCACGCAACGTGATAACCCAGCGCGGAGTCGACAAAGGCCGAACCAAGAGATCCACTCGCTCCCCTAGCAGCGAATCATACTCTGATGGCGAGTTCGAGCCCTGCGGAGCACAATGCTTCACTCGACGCGTCCGAGAGACCAGGATGCCCAAAGGGTTCAGACTAACATCTGAAACACCCAAGTTCGACGGTCGTCAAGAGCCATCAGCCTGGCTGGAAGATTACAAGATAGCAGTCTCCTGTCAACGGGGCACAACAACGACAACAATGCAGTACATCCAGCTGATACTTTTGGGTTCAGCTCGAGATTGGCTCAAGAGTTTACCCCAAAGCTCATACGACTCATGGGATCACTTCCAGAGGATTTTGTCAAAAACTTCCTTGCAACATACGAGCGACCCGCAACATTCGAAGAGCTACGAGCCAACAAACAGCGATCAGACGAGTCACTGCGGGCGTATATCCGACGATGGACCCTCATGCGCAACTCCGTGGGGGTAATATCGGAAGACAGAGCAATCGATGCATTCACCCGCGGCGTCATCAGGCGAGACCTCCGAGAAGCACTCGGACGTGAGAAGCCAAGCTCCATTACCCAGCTCATGAAGGTAGCCAACGAGTGGGCAGATGGCGAAGACTCGGTGCGAGACGAGCGCCACGGGTCACCGCACGGCGACAACGACAACGGCAACTGGAGCCGCAGAGACAGCCGCGACAACGATCGGAGGCGCAAGCGCAAGTCTCGCCACTACGACGACGCAAACGACGTCGAACTGGTGGCGGCTGGGTACGTCGACGCACGCGACGAGCGAAGTCGCAGCAGAAATCGTCAGGACGACTGCAGCCGCGACTTTGGACAGCGTAACGACGGATATCGCAAGCGAGAGTGGCGGAAAACCCGTGAAGACTCGCGAGATCTACGCACACCCGCAGAAGAAATAGAGGAGGAATGCAGATTCCACATGTTCAAGGGTGAGGACGGAAAACTCCACTCAAGCCACCTGTTGAGGGATTGCAGAAAATTCACAAGGCTGGCAAACGAGTACGCAAAGCGCCTGCAAACGGCTCCTGGTACAGCCGCAAACGGAGCCCCTCCTCCTCCACCAGCAGGACCAACCGGGCAACTGGCGGGTGCAATACATCTCCAGGCACGCATAGAGGCCCCGACAGCGGCGACAGATCAATATCCCCAACCTCGAGGGCAAATGAACATGATACAAAAGGACGCCCATCTAACAGGGTGTAGAAGCTGCTTACCCGGCAAGTCAATATGGCCACCATGGCACCCCCGCCATGCCCGAGTACCTGAAAGGGTCCGAGACTAGCATCACATTCTCCCGCGAGGATCATCCGCCAGCTATGGTTCGTCCAGGGCACGCCACTTTGGTACTCGACGCTCAGATCGGCGGGTTTGCTATGTCCAAGGTCTTCATGGACGGAGGAAGCGGAATCAACATCCTATTCGCCGACACGCTACGCAAAATGAACCACTCGGTGGAAAATCTGGCAAAATCAGAGAACACCTTCCATGGTATCGTCCCGGGCAAGGCAGTCTACCCGCTAGGCTCAATACAATTTCCAGTCATTTTGGCGAGCCAGGGAACTTCAGGAGGGAGAAGATCGATTTCGAGGTCGTCGACTGGAAGTCACAGTACCACGCCATCCTAGGGCGCCCGACATTCGCCCGATTCATGGCGGTCCCGCACTACGCCTACCTCAAGTTGAAGATGCCCGGACCTAATGGCATTATCACCGTGAATGGTAACTTCCAGCGCTCGGATAGCTGTGACAGGGAGTTCAGCAAGATCTCCGAGTTGTTCGGCATGCAGGAGCAACTCGAAGAGCTTTCCCTCAACAACGATCACACTCTTTTCTTGAGAGCAAGAAATCGGCACCCGACGCTGCCTTCAATGCCACAAACGACACAAGATCGCACCAAGTGCACCCGATGGACCCATCCAAGACGGTCAATGTGTCATCAAGCTTATCTCACGCATAGGAAGACGCGCTCGTCGAATTCCTCCGTGAGAATTGGGAAATCTTCGCCTGGTGTCCAGCCGACATGCCAGGTATACCCAGGGAATTCGCCGAGCACTCTCTCCAACTTTTTCCGGATGCCAGACCCGTGAAGCAAACAATGCGCGGTTCTCCGAGCCGAAACGCGCAGCTATAGGACAGGAAGTCGACAGGCTACTGTATGCTAAGTTCATCCGCGAGATCAAGAAGTCGTACTGGGTCGCCAACCCTGTCCTCGTACCAAAGAAACATACAGAAATCCTACGCATGTGCGTCGACTTCACAACCCTCAACAAGTGATGCCCCAAGGTTCACTTCCCGTTGCCGCGCATCGACCAGATCGTCGACTCAACCGCGGGGTGCGAGCTCTTATCCTTCCTGGATGCCTCCTCAGGCTACAACCAGATAAGGCTGAGGGCAGAAGACGAAGATAAGACAACTTTCATCACCCCTTACGGCGTCTACTTCTACACAACCATGCCCTTCGGGCTCAAGAACGCGGGTGCCACGTACCAACGCATGATGCAGTCCTGCCTCAAGGACCAGATCGGACGCAACGTCCAAGTCTACGTCGACGACATCGTCATCAAGACCAAAAAAGAGGACACACTCCTCGACGACCTGCGAGAAACATTCGCCTCCCTTAACCGCTACACGATCAAGTTCAACCCCAAGAAGTGCGTCTTTGGCGTGCCAGCCGGACAACTTCTGGGGTACCTCATCTCGGCCGAGGCATTGAAGCGGATCCGGAGAAGATCCAAGCCATCCTGACCATGCAGCTGCCGACCAAGCTTCGAGAGATCCAAAGGCTAGCCGGTCGGGTTGCAGCACTCAGTCGCTTCATCAGCAAGGTCGGTGAAAAAGCACTCCCATTTTACCAGCTGATGAAGAAGTCGGATAAATTCGAGTGGATGCCAGAAGCTCAAGCAGCCTTCATCGACCTCAAGCGCGTGCTGACGAGCCCTCCAGTCCTAGTCGCGCCTCGAGGGCGCGAGCCGATGTACCTGTACGTCTCCGCCACCAACCGGGTGGTCAGCACTGTGCTTGTTGTCAAGCGCACGGAAGAGGGACACGCTCATGGCGTACAGAGGCCCGTATACTACCTCAGCGAGGTGCTATCCATATTAAAACAGCAGTACCCGCACTATTAGAAGCTGGCCTACGCTGTATTGATGACATCGCGCAAGGTCGTCCACTACTTCGCCGAGCACCCAATAACGGTGGTAAGTGCCGCCAGGCTTGGTGACATCGTCACCAACCCTGATGCAACAGGAAGAGTCGCCAAGTGGGTCATCGAGCTTGGACCTCGGGACCTCACGTACAAACATCCATCAGCAATCAAAGCGCAGGTCCTCGCTGACTTCACAACCGAGTGGACTGAGGCTCAGCAAACAGGTGTCCCTGACGTGTCCAACTCTTGGACAATGTACTTCGACGGCTCGAAGAAGAACGAGGGTGCAGGCGCAGGCGTCATCCTTACATCGCCGAAGGGGGACAAGCTTCGTTACGTCCTGTAGATGGATTTTCCAAGACCCTCCAACAACGAGGCAGAGTACGAGGCCTTGCTACATGGCATGCGGATGGCCAAAGCTTGCGGGTGCACTCGACTCATGATCAACGACGACTCAAATCTCGTCGTGCAGCAAACGATGAAAACCTGCGACGCTACGGCAGAAAACATGATCTCATATCGCGAGCTGTACAACATCATGGAGGGCAACTTCGACGGCTGCGAACTGCGCCACATTGGACGCGAAAGCAATGAAGAAGCAGACATGCTAGCCAACTTTGGCTCCACTAAGGCACCAGTTCCACCTGGCGTCTTCCTCGAGAGAATCGAGCATCGATCGATCAAGACCAAGCACACAGCAGCACCCTCGGCGCCGACTGCCGCAGCCAAAGACTCCCCTTCACCTAGCACAGAGGGTCCGCCAGGCGAAGTTCTCCTTATCGAACCGACCTGGACACATCCCTTCCTAGCATACATGCTGCGCAGCGAGCTGCCGGAGGATGCGGCAGAAGCACGGCGAGTCACTCGACGCGCCAAGGCATACACAATCATCAAGGGCGAGTTATACAAATGCAGCATATCAGGGATACTCCAGAGGTGTATCGCACTCGAAGACGGCAAGGCCATCCTTCGTGACATCTGAATTTATAGTGCTGATACCTCGATGCAGGTATCCATAAATGTAGACATCCATAAATATCAGACCAAACATGAACTAAATTAGATACAGGCCTTACTTCTAATTGAAAAGGTTGCAAACTTGTATGTGGTCGGTTCGCAATTCCTCTCCATGCCAAATGCAAGTGCATCATGGCATGCCAGCAGGATTTTAGGAAACTAAAAGCGAAATGGTGAAGCTCCAGCATTTCAATGATCTGAAGTAGTCACAGAATACATTAGAGAATGAATTATCCATGATACCCTGGTACATGGTTCTTCCCCGCGAAAGCAAATCACACAAGTACAGGTCAGAGTACGCATACAAGATCCAGCGATCAATTCTTTGAACAAGGCACCTACTTACACCAGCATTGTACAATCACATGCCCTCCTCCCCCCGTATAGTGCCAGACCATTCTTTACACATCAGCAGACTTGGCGCTGATGAATGCACCTTTGTTTTTTTACAAAATGAATGCGCCTTTGGAACCATCACATCTTAGTAATCATTTGTCTGACCAACTTCGTTATGCACAATGGCATGCTTCGATGAAAGAATCAGCTTCCGTTTTCCAGCTTCGACTCTTTACGAACATGGCTCCAGGCTAGCAATGCTGCACCAATTGCCGGTTCCACCTGGAAATAAGTCATAAAACCATTTTTAGCGCCGCAATGCATAGTTCCTGAACATTAATTTCCTGGTGACAGAAATGTTTACTTGTTATTCCAACTATTGCTACCAAACGAAATCATTCACCATTCAAACTACTATAATGAAAACTTGGATTTCAAATAACATAAACTGATAGCATAGCAAATTGTCCAATATCTCCAAATGTTCAATCTCCAGAGAATTGCATGACTATTAATAGACTTTTTATGACAGGGTACATTAGAAATTAAACTGACCTCGGGTCGAATAGCATGGACACCTGGGAAGATTTCGGAAATGCATTTTATGACCTCACCACTGATGTTCCATTTCTTATTGCCTTCGAGGACACCTCCCACCAATACAAGAGGAAATTGGTCCTTGCCATCTGTAGAGTAAAAAAGGCCCTTCAGTTACACACAACAATGATTTAGTATTTCGAATCACTAATCACATAATTAACAACGTAACGTTACAAAGCTCTAAGCCTCTAACAACCCATATTTTATATTAATCAGCTTGTGTGGTTTACCATATCAGCAAATGGCATAAGAAGAATTCCCTGGTTGGATCAAGCAGACTGCTTAATATTCTCGAGAAATAGAGCACTGGATGTGCGTACCATGTTGAGACCAAATTTACATAAGTAAATTAATTGTGCTAATTTATGACAGAAACCCCAAAAATGCTTTTGGCAAATATACGGCTCCCCATTTATTTCATGAAAACTAACATAGACCTGCTGGGAAAATGGCAGATGGTGCAACACAAATACACAATAAACATAATAATTACCTTCACCACACAATGTAAGGCGCCGAACAACAGCTATGACGCTATCAGCCAACTCTTGCACTGCATCACGCAGTATCGTGTTTGCTACTTCGTCACCCTCTTCAGCAGCAGATACCACCACAGGAACAAGTGCTGCAATACGGGCCCAAGATGGATCTGCATATGTCCACCTGTGCCAGACAGGTAAATGAGGGAATCAGAACTAAGTGCAAGAACTAAGTTAAGTTCCCAGTGAAGTATACTTGGTTCTTGAACATATGATTTAATATTTGTAAGAGTTTATAAAGACTTGTAAGAACAATAACAAGGTAAATCTTGAAATGAGCAAAAAATTATGCTGCTCCCTCAGATCTGAAAAATCTGTCGGAAGCTGTACGCATCAGTTGTACTGGTTATGGTATTTTCCTACGAAACTTTTAGTGGACTGGAGGGAGTATTCAAAATGAATGCTTAAATCTACGAGTAATAGCAAAGGTATATGTGCAAGCCTGGTAAAGTATCTATAGACTGATGCAACATACCGCACCATAAAATGGCTTCTGTTGTCATAGAAAGTGCTGCACACAATTAGACTTTTTCACGCAATTGATCTGTAGCAATTAATCATTCTAGCTGACAAGAGGTAACACATGACCAAAAAACATAAGGTGCCAAACAACAGTATGAATCAGGGCAAAACCAAAAAGGCTAGAAAGTCTTACATTTTGATACGGAGGGAGTAGTATAGATTTACTTTCTTGTCTCCCAAGTCATGTGTACTATATTTGCCCATTGGGCTACCAGTAAAGACAAGTTGCATCCATAACAGTGCCTACAGATTAGTGAACATTAGAGTACGTATGAGAGGACTTACCCAATCAATTCATCTGGTGAAGAAATTTCAAGCTTCGTAATGATCGCTCTTGTAAGATTAGTTTGTGGTCCACGCCCATCGTGTGCTTTTATTACTGCTGTGAGGGCCTGAGCAGCAATGCCATATCCACTGCATTAATGTACACATGTTGTCAACTATGTTTTCCTTTGTGTCAGGTTATCCTATTGAAATAAAATCAATAGGTTTGTAAGTCATTTTTCAGTCTTTCAAAATGCATCCTTTCATTGTTGTCGAGTTTCACAATGTTTGTAATGTGAAAAATATAGGCAAACACTTGTGAGGAGGGTATATGATATTCGTGCTTTCACAGATTAACAGTTTCTCTGTCTATTCACAGAGTTTAACATGTCATGCTCAATTTATAAAGATCCCTATTTCCTAAGAAATAAACAACATATCATCACATTCCCATGTTAGAAATCACATATGAGCTCCCTGAGAAAGAGTAAAGGGCAACTTAAAATAGTGTTAGTTATATCTGTTCCGACATTCAAAATCCTACAGAATGTTGCATTAGTCTTAGGCGTTATTTATACTATTAACCTTATTCATGAAGATGCAACTCACCTTCCCCAGTCGCCTAAAACGGGACCAGCACCAGCTGCTCTCGCTATTTTTCCATCTTTGGTGATCCCATAAGCAATGCTTCCTGTGCCCGCAATCAATACACAGCCATGTAGCTTTCCCATTGTACCACTGGCTAAGGCTGCCACCGCATCATTTTCCACATAAAACTTGGCATCACCAGGGAACTGATTGCTGGATTACAGAAGGGCTCACTCAGCAATGACAGCAGAAATTGAGAAATGCCTTGTTTGCATTGTGGCATTCAGAATTATGTGTGAATGAACAAACAACGAGTTACTATTCAATTGTATTCATAATGGCATTTTCAGGAAAACACCAAAGCTCTTCTATTACATCACAGATATATAAGAGTTGGTTAAACCATTTGAGCATTCAGTAAACGTGCAGAAAATATCAGAATCTCTCTGAACTGAAATCAAATCGTTTCAATGGACAAAAATTATAGCAATTTCTTTTGGGGAATGCATTTTAAGAGTTGTATACAAAGAACTGTACCGAATCCAATCCAGCATCTTCTGCTGATCTGAAGGATGGTTCACTCCAGATACAGATAAACAAACTGCAACAACAGCAGAACGATCTCTGCTGGCCATTGTGAGGGCCTGTGACATGACTTGTTCTAGAGTTTCCAGTGCAGCGGCTTCTGGAAAGTGAAAAAACAAAGTGATCAGTACGTCTTGAGCAAAGACAGCGGCTTCTGGAAAGTGAAAAAACAAAGCGATCAGTACGTCTTGAGCAAAGACTTGGACCATATGATGCTACCCGTATTACAACACGGTGAGAAAAAATATTAAGATGTGTCACTCAGAAGACATTCCCAAGATCCAACTAAATACTTTACACCACAAGACGCACGTACACAATTCGTGTATAGATTCTGGTCAAGCATGGGCCTTCCTTCCTTTAAAATCAAGGTGGAACTTAAACAAAGATTATATCATAATGATTTTCTATATTTTACAAGTCCAAATACCATATAAAATGCATGTGTTCACCATCCGTAAAATAACCACACTACTCTATAGGCAACATCCTTTTTTTGGACTTCTATAGTCACCATCATTAGCACAGGTAATGCTGCTTTCTCTTCAACAACTTCATCAGATGATTGAAATGTCGGAAACAGTATAACTGACGGTAACAAACATGATGAACAGTACGGGAAAAATATAGACGAACGCCAGTTGAAACAATAAGTCAGAATAATCGAGAAGCACAATTATGGAGACAACTCATCTGCATCCCTGAAACTCTCGCCCTATTGCGACATCCACGCACTAATTTGCCGCGATAACGCAAGACTAGTGACACGCGAGGACAGCCAAAATCGCCGGGATTTAGCCGGAGACCCAACTTCTAACATAGGGTATGATCCAAGCCCCCCGAACTGTGCGAACCTAGGACGACGGTTAGTGCCTACCTCCGACGGAATTACGGTTGGAGCAGCCGGCGATTGCGCGGGAGAGCACGGGGACGGCGCCGGGCCCCTCCGGCTGCGGCATTGCGGCCGGCAGGCAGACGCAGACGGTGCTCGTGGTGCCTCCGTCCACGCCCAGGATCACGCCGCCCTCCCAGGAGGCGGCCGCCAGCGAGTCGCCGTTCTCGTAGCTGCCCATCTCCCTTCGGCCGTTCCCCTCTTCCCCCGGTGTGTGAGACACAGGATGAGTCAAAGGCTCACAGAGGAGACCCTTTTTTTTTCCTCCGTTCAGAAAGGGAATTCAATTTTATCGGAGTGTTGTGTTTGGGCGGAATCGATATTTTTGGTTGTCAGTTTCCCGATGAATTGGCAACTAATCCATCGTTATTCTATGCTTAGACTAGTCACAATGGGGAGTAACATAGGAGTAACATCAGTTCCACATAGGCAAAAATCCGATGTGGCGGGTAATTAATGAGGAGAGAGATGGTGGTGGTAACTAGCTATGTTACCATAACATCACACATTTCAAGGCAAGATGAGTGTATAACCTATTAAATATGACACTACACACATGTTACTCCCCACTATGGAGGTAGTAACTTAGAGTAGTAACATGCATATGTTACTACTCTAAGTTACTCCCCATTGTGACTAGTCTTAAAGCGTTCGTTGGAATGGAAAACGACGGATAATGTTCAGTTAGGATGATTTTATATAGAAAAGGATCATGTTGACCCACTGACTCAGATAGATATCAGTCCCTCTTGGGTGCATCCGCATTGAATAGGAAGTCACAAGTTTCTCAAACTCCGGGTAACTATAACGTGTCGACGCAAACCGATAGCAATTTTGTTCCTGTTTTGTCTGTTTGAGTCACCAAACGGATAGGCGTTCGCAAGGGTGGAACTGGCCCCGGCAGCCCGGGCTACAGCCCCGGTCTTGGCCCATGTAGTACATGCACTCCTCTTGTTAATTTCATCGAAATTATGGACCAGGAGAAGCATAGCCCGTGTCCTTGGCCCAGGGTGAACGGGGCTAATTTTCCTAGCCCAGCAAGGTACTCACTCCGTTCTAATTTAATTGACTTGCTATCCATCAAATATGAATGTATCCCAATTTAATTGACTTGCTATCCATCAAACGTGAATGTATCTAGACATGTTATGGAGGGAGTAGCGAATAAGGAATCCACTAGCGCAGATGCTTCGTTCGCACATGGACTTGTTCGCGTCCGCCCGGCAAAAAAAGCTGGGTCTCTTCGTGTTCTTTTTTGCTAAAAAAAACTGTTCGATTGTTGGTGTTCTGATCACGGCATCTCGAACTCGACCAAATCGCCGCCAGCGCCGCCTGCCCTCCTCGACTTGATTGCGCCGTCGCCATGACGGCTGACGAAGACGCTCTCGTCCCTGCCCACGCCAAACCGCCGCCACTGGACCATTCGAGAGCCGGTGCTCAGCCTTTGTATCTTCGTCGCTCCATCCCCTTCAACTGCAGATTTATTGCTCTCTTTGCCCATAGGTAAATTACCCGTTTGATTTATTCGAATACAAGTCAAGTACAATTACTCCCTCCGTCCAGGTTCACTGGGCCTCTAATGAAATTTGGGATGTCTAGTTTTATTAGGCTCAATTTAGCTATTAAGTAGGTTATTTAATAGCCACAATCTCCATTGCATGCGCTGGTTTCACCGGTTGGATTGGTCAATTGCGTTGCATGCAAAGGGCCCGCCAGGCTGGACGTCCGCTATTGGGTATTCATTGGCCTTTCCCACTTAAACTGCCATAATTACGTGGGGTAAGTTTGATTTTTTTAGTACGGTTGATTGGTGAAAGAAAACGCTGAGAATTTTTCTGGCCCTATGAGCTATCACCTTGGTCACGCTGCTCTTTCTTAAAGGCCCAATAAACCTGGACAGAGGGAGTAGGTTTAGTCCATTGTGTATTAACTGATTCGTACCAATCCGGTTACATAGAAGATGAATGGGACAAACATTAATGATGATTGGATGATATGTTGGAGCGTCACATATTTTCAAGCATCGATCGAAGATGATATTTTTTTTTACTAATACAATTTATGTACCATGAATCATACTCCCACCGATCGGTATAGGTTGTCGTGAGCTGTGTACAATTTTTCACTAGCTTAGTTTGTTTCTGCGACAACCATTCCTGACCGGAGGTAGTACTATTTTCTAATTATCTTTTCTCTTTGTAGGTTCAGGTTCTTCTCCTAGGATTGATGAGGAATTGACAGGCTAGGATCCAAGCAAGTCTTCATTATTTAGGTACTAAAATGATGCGTCGTGATTATGCAATTTTGCTACCATACCTATTTTGTGCTTTCGTGTTGTCGTTTGGTTAGTCTTTGAGCTTGTGTTTCAAATAATATGTCAATTCGCATTTGTGGTGTGGTTTGGCTGATATATTTGTGGTGTACAAGTAGAAAAAAAATCTCACAATTTTGCATTAGGAATTAGCCCCGGTCATACCCAAATCCTGGGTCCGCCACTGGGCGTTCGGTCCATGTCCATCCTTCCCAGGCTACAGCATCCAATGGGGCGACCCATTTTGTCTGGCAGTTGTGACATAGGCTGCTGCGAAATGACACCGGCTCACGTTGGACTCGTCACCATGCGGCGAGACAAGCTGCCGTGATGGCGCCCGGCAACGCTCCGATGCGCTCGCTCTACCTGGTCGACGAGATGCTGCAGTTGTGGCGGCTGATCCATTCCGGCACTTCGATCTACGAGGTAAGGAGGTGGTGGCCGTGGCTGGAAGAGGGATGTCAGAGCTAGGGTTTGCTCGCAGGTGCCCATTTAAGGAGCTCCACCGCCCACAATAAATGAGGTAGGTAGCCGTTGTGGACGATGACACACAAACTAGGGGTGGACACGAGGCGATCATGCGGCGGACGCAGAAGCGGTATGCACGTGTCCAGAGCCAACACAAACCTGGCTCAAATTTGGACCGAGAATGGATCGCCGCGGACAGAAAAACGAACAACGGTCTGTTTGGGTCACACTGTTGGGCTTTGATTTTTGCCCGGGACGACATAGAAGGATGCGGTACAGACTAAATGGATTGCCCAGTTGGAGTTGCCCTTAACTTAATGCATCTCCAAAAGCGACCCCCACTTTCGGTACATGACAAGGATATACATCTCGGGTACCCTACCATAAGGATACCTGGTGCACGTGTCGACTAAGTCCCAACTATCAAGAGCCTACATGAAGCCCATGACGAAAGGCCCAACAAGATGGAGTATCCTCTAAGATTAGACATAGACATAGTCGGTTTAGGCTTTTCTTACATGTAATCTGGGTCGGTTACGAACTCCCGAGACCCAGCCTATTATATAAAGGTTGGGAGGGCCGCCGATCCAGGACAGGTCATACTTGAACCACCAAAAGCCCTAGCGAGATCGATATCTCGCCGAAGCTCCCCTGTAACCGCATAATCTCACACGATCAATACCAGACAATCAGGAAGTAGGGTGTTACTCTCCGGAGGCTTGAACCTGGGTAAATATTTGCCTCTGCTTGTCAGCCGACGAAACTACCAGTATTACCACGTTCTCTCCCCATAATCTCAACCCTAGGTCCTTAACCATGGGATTTGATGAGTTAACTCCTCGTCAATTGGCGCCGTCTGTGGGAAAGAATAGTGCTGGACTCACGGTTACTTCGGTTCCATCGGAAAACGGCGACTCGCCGATCGGATCTACAAACGGCAACTCGCCGGCTGCATCAACAAACCAGAACTCGCCGACTCGGGCGGCACACGGCAACTCGCCGACTCACTCGACAAACGGCAGCACGCCAACTTCACCTGCAAAAAGCACATCAGATCCTCTGATGGACTTCGAGCCACACTCGCCAGAATTCCAGGAGACGTTCGCTGATCTTGAGTCAGGTTTGGGTTTAACCGTTGACTCGTTCAATTTTTTCGTAAACAAGCTTGGTGTGCAGGACTTGACAGATCCACGCCAACTCGCGACTTCCGCACCCGAGGCTCCATCGGTTGCGGCTCCTTCGACTGCGGATCCATCAACTATGTCCATACCATCGTCAATCCTCCAAACCTGCTCGTCTGCAACAACCATGTCGACTCGAGAGATCAACGAGCTCATCAAAGAACTCCAAGGTGAGGAGGCCGAATCAGCATACCGCACAAACGATTCCGAGCTCAATCTTCCACTCGAGGATAGCTTCGACTGCGGGATCTCCCTCAGAGACTTCGGCGAGCCCGAAACTCATATCGACAACCACGTCGACTCCGAGATCTGCACCAACAACAGACTCGACTTCGAGATTCATAACAACTTCGCCGACACCGAGATGAGCATAGGCGATGAAGACATCGACTGCGAGATCCGTCCAGACGGACCACTCGACGGGCATACCGACTCAGACATGAGCCTTGATGAAGACGTCGAGTCCATGACGGGACTCGAAAACACATACACATACCCACGGGTGATACCCCAGCAGGTCTACGTCGCCTTCGCCGCAGAATCATCTGATGCTGCGGCCAGTCGCAGGCCTACAGAATTCCCGTGCACAGTTACTATGCCGGATGGAGTCACAAATCTCACAATTACTGCTGAGATGGCAGCTAAAGCAGATAAAGTCATCAAGGAGTGCACAATGATGCCAGCAGACGCAATACGAGAGGAGATGTTGACCTTCCAGTACTTCAACTGGCAGGAATCACTTCGACTACAGCAGATCAAAGCAACACTCGAAGAACGTAAAAAGCAAGCTAGCTTGTCGAGTGCACGAAGAAGACAACTCTCCCTGAGCTCCACCGGGCGAGCAGACACAAGACCAAGATCAAGGCTGTCACACCTCGCGGCAGATGAGAGGGCAGCACTCACCCGCAACTTAGGCCACTCTTTCATGCCATTCGACGAGGAGGGAGTGCCAGTACCCAAAACAGCTGCGGGTGCCCTCTTTACTGCTGCAGCATACCTAGAGGCAATCAAGCCTCCGGCGGATGACCCCAATGCAAAACTATATCGCCAACAAATCAAATCACTCGCCTTAGCGGCGAAGGCCATACGCCAAATCCCAAAACTCCAGGAGGGAGTCGAGATCGTGCCATAGTAGACACGCGTCGTGAAGAGCATAATCGCAGTGGTCGCCGCCACCACTCGAAGGAAAGAAGCGGCTCACACCGGCGTAGGTCCAGGAGCTGATCACGCAGATCTTATAGTAGCGATTCGTACTCCGATCAGGAGCCTGAGCCGCACGGAGCTCTGTGCTTCACTCGACGCGTCCGCGAGACACGGATGCCCAAAGGGTTCAAACTCACATCTGAACAGCCCAAATACACGGGTCGACAGGAACCTTCAGGTTGGCTGGAGGACTACAGACTGGCTGTCGTGTGCCAACGAGGCACGAACATCACAGCCATGCAATACATACGACTCATGCTCGAAGGCACAGCCCGCGACTGGCTCAAGGCTCTACCTCCATCAACATACGACTCGTGGGATCACTTCCGCACAGACTTCATCAAAAACTTCGAGCCTCTGTGTGAGTGCCCAAAAACGTTCGAAGAGCTGCGAGCTTGCGTTCAACGGTCAGACGAAACGTTGAGGTCATACATCCGACGATGGACTGAGATACGCAACTCAGTTATAGTAATTTCAGAAGATATGGCCATGGATGCTTTCATCATGGGCCTCGCCAGGCGAGATTTCAAAGAAGCACTTGGTCGCCAAAAGCCAACCTCTGTGGCTAATCTCCTGAAGATCACGACTGAGTGGGCAGACGGAGAGGACATGGCGCGCACCACACGCGGGTCCTCACCCCGTGACAATCACGAAGGCGGTAGTCGAAGCCGCAGAGACTCATACAGAGACGACCGAAGGTGCAAGCGTTCAAAACGTCACTACGACGACGATAGACCCGAATTCATGGCGGCTGGGTTCTCCACACCCCGCAACGACCAAGACAGAAGCGACCGACGGTCAGAAGAACGACGGGGCAGTCGAGACGATCGCCGGGATAGTCGAGATGATCGCCGGGACAGTTGAGACCGCGGCCAATGCAGCGACAGCTACAAGAGGAAAGATAGATGCTGATTGCAGATTCCACCTGTACAAGGGGAAGACGGAAAATTGCGCTCCAATCACTCGATGAGAAACTGCAGAGAATTCGACCAACTAGCATCTGAATACGTACAACTCAGAAAGGCAACAACCGCACCCGCACCTGCACCTGTGCCTCAGCCAAACAATGTGCCCGTCCTGATGGCACCACCTCCACCACCACAGCCTGCCGCAGGCGGAAATATCGTGGGTGCCATACAACCCGTACCTCGGGTGGACGAACCTCAGTACCCTCCGCCCCAAGGGCAGATGTACATGATACAGAAAGGTCGCCCTCCAACAGGGAGCAAAAACTTCGCACTCGACAAGTGAATATGGCGGTCATGTCGCCTCCTGCCGCAACTGAATTCTTGAAGGGATCCGAAACTGCAATAAGCTTCAGCAGAGAGGACCACCCACCATCGGTCGTTCGTCTAGGGCACTCTGCTCTGGTACTTGACGCACAAATTGGAGGCTACGCCATGTCCAAGGTCTTCATGGATGGTGGCAGCGGCATAAACATCATCTTCGCAGATACGCTCCGCAAAATGAACAGGTCAGTCGAAAACCTGCCAAAATCCTCAAATACCTTTCACGGTATCGTCCCAGGCAAAGCAATAAGCCCAGAAGGCACCATACAACTCGACGTTACGTTCGGGGACAAAAACCACTTCAGGACGGAATCGATTGAGTTCGAGGTTGTCGACTGGAAGTCACAATACCATGTCATACTTGGACGTCCGACGTTCGCTCGATTCATAGCGGTCCCACACTACGCATACCTCCAGCTAAAGATGCCTGGACCAAAAGGAGTAATCACAGTCAAAGGAAACTTCCAAAAGTCCGACTCTTGCGACCGAGAGTTTAGCAAAATCTCTGAGATGTTCGGCATGGAAGCAACACTCGCCGATCTAGCGGTCTCCAACGATCGAACACTTATGCCGGAGCACAAGAAGGTGGCAGTCGACAAAGCATTCAACGCCACCAATGACACAAGGTCGCATCAGGTGCACCCGACTGACCCGACCAAGACAGTCAATGTCTCTTCGAATCTGCCTATCGCATAGGAAAGCGCGCTCGTCGAATTCCTCCGTGAGAACTGGGATATATTTGCGTGGTGTCCAGCCGACATGCCAGGTATTCCCAGGGAATTCGCCGAGCACTCTCTCCAATTATTTCCAGATGCTAAACTAGTCAAGCAAGCAATGCGCCGCATATCCGGCCCGAAAAGAACCGTAGTCGAAACCGAAGTCGACAGACTACTCGCAGCAGGTTTCATCAGAGAAATCAAGAAATCACAATGGCTGGCTAACCCCGTACTTGTAGATAAGAAGCACACAGATATCCTTCGGATGTGCGTAGATTTCACAGCACTCAATAAATGTTGTCCAAAGGATCACTTTCCACTACCTCGAATCGACCAGATCGTCGACTCCACCGCCGGGTGCGCTCGCTTATCCTTCCTGGATGCTTACTCAGGTTGCCACCAGATAAGGATGAAGGAAGAGGACGAAGAGAAAATGGCGTTCATAACCCCACTCGGGGTCTACTGCTACACAACCATGCCTTTTGGGCTCAAGAACGCAGGCGCAACCTACCAGCGCATGATGCAAGACTGCCTCAAGAAGCAAATTGGGCGAAACGTCCAGGTCTACGTAGACACATCGTCATTACAACAAGGGAGGAAAACACAATGCTCGATGACTTGCGAGAGACGTTCGCAAACCTCAAATGCTTCCACATCAAGCTCAACCCGAAGAAGTGCACGTTCGGCGTTCCAGCCGGGCAGCTCTTGGGGTATCTAGTCTCGGCTCGTGGAATCGAGTCAGACCCGGAGAAAATACAGGCCATCTTGACTATGCAAAGGCCTTCAAAGCTCCATGACGTGCAAAAATTAGCGGGTCGAGTGGTAGCACTCAGTCGATTCATCAGCAAACTGGGCGAAAAAGCACTCCCGTTCTATCGACTGATGAAGAAACCAGACAAATTCGAGTGGACGCCAGAAGCCGAAGCAGCCTTCACAGATCTCAAGCGAGTTCTCACAAGCCCTCCAATCCTCGTCGCACCAAGGGAACGAGAGCCGCTATACCTGTATGTCTCCGCAACTAACAGGGTGGTAAGCACCGTACTGGTAGTCGAACGCAGGGAGGAGGGACACGCCCAAAGCATACAACGCCCAGTCTATTACTTGAGTGAAGTGCTCTCCATATCAAAGCAGCGGTACCCGCACTATCAAAAGCTGGCATACGCCGTGTTCATGTCCTCCAGGAAGCAGACGCACTACTTCGCTGAGCACCCGATCACTGTAATCAGCACTTCAGGGATCGGAGATATCCTCACAAACCCCAACGCAACTGGGCGAGTCGCAAAATGGCTCATCGAGCTAGGACCACGAGATATCAAGTATGATTACCCGAAGGCCATCAAAGCACAAGTCTTACCTGACTTTCATACCGAGTGGATTGAAGCTCAGTTGCCAGGAGCACCAGATGTGTCCAACTCATGGACTATGTACTTTGACGGCTCAAAGAAGAAAGAGGGCGCAGGCGCAGGTGTCATCCTCATATCACCAAAAGGCGACAAGCTCCGCTATATCCTGCAGATGGGATTCGAGTTACCATCCAATAACGAAGCAGAATACGAGGCCCTGATCCATGGCATGAGGATGGCCAAAGCCCTCTGGTGCACTCGACTAATGATCTATGGTGACTCGAATCTTGTGGTGCAGCAAACGATGAAGGCCTGCGATGCAATCGCAGATAACATGATCGCCTACCGTGATCTGTACA
The DNA here is from genome assembly GCA_947311845.1 of Poa pratensis. Taxonomy (NCBI): domain Eukaryota; kingdom Viridiplantae; phylum Streptophyta; class Magnoliopsida; order Poales; family Poaceae; genus Poa; species Poa pratensis. The sequence goes on along the minus strand of CAMZMU010000089.1, from coordinate 35,986,001 downwards.
ACCTAATGGAGGGCAACTTCGAACGCTGCGAGTTGCGGCACATAGGGCGTGAGAGTAACGAAGAAACAGATAAGCTTGCCAACATTGGCGCGTCCAAAGCCCAGTTCCACCTGGTGTCTTCCTCGAGCGCATCGAGCACAGGTCCATCAAGAAAAAGCGAACATCTCCTACATCAGCCGCACCAGTCAAAAGCAAAGCACCTAGCACAGAAGACCCGCCAGCCGAGGTACTCCTCATTGAGCCAACTTGGACTCAACCTTTCTTCGCATACATACTCCGCGGCGAGGTACCTGAAGACATAACAGAGTCAAGACGCGTCACCCGAAGATCTAAAGCATACACCGTCATCAACGGTGAACTATACAAGCGCAGCATATCAGGTATGTTCCAACGATGCATAGCATTCGAAGATGGCCAGGCCATCCTTCGTGATATTCATGCAGGTACCTGCGGGCATCACGTCAGCAGTCGTTCACTCATAGCCAAAGCCTTTCGCGCAGGCTTCTACTGGCCCACAGCACTCAACACTAGTAGAGAACTGCCTTTCTGTGCATCACTTTTTGTGACGCACCAAGTATCCATGCGGCACAAAAAAAAAATCTGTGGCGCACCAGCCCACATGCGCCACAGACATGTCACTTTCTGTGGCGCACCTTGCCATGTGCTCCACAGAATGTGACTTTCTGTGGCGCATGGGGAGTGTGCGCCACAGAAATGTGACTTTCTGTGGCGCACATGGCCTGGTGCGCCACAGAAAGTGACATTTCTATGGCGCATGTAGCTTGGTGCGCCACAGAAAGTGACATTTCTGTGGCGCATGGAGGTGGGTGCGCCACAGATTTTTTTCCCTCTCACGCATGCCTACCCCCCCTGGATCGCCTTTTCAGTCCTGTAAACAAGAAAAGAAAATGATAAACATTTTAAAAATAAAATCCTTTGACATGTAGTTAGGTTTGAGTGTCTAGTTGGTATAGAAATTTTGAAATATGAATTTTGACCTTTTCTGCAAAAAAACGAAAAAAAATATTGACACGGCCATAACATTTGCATACGACGTCGAAAAAATACGTTTAATATATGATGCATGTAAAATGCATACATGAACTTTACATTTTATTACATGTTATTCCATGTTATTTGCATCATATAAGGGTTATATTCATGATTTATATTGAGTTTTGGGGATAATTAACAATCTCCCCATTTTTCTGGAATTAACCCTGCACTGTCAAAAAACCCCTTTTTCTATATTTTTACGTTTCAGGCGACCAAACGACGTCCAAATGACCTGAAATTTTACGGGGATCACTTTTTTGGAAGGAACGAAACGTAGGCGCAAAGGAAGCGAAGAAACAGAGACCAGAAGGCCGAAAGGGGTGGGCCACGCGGCCAGATTCCCTGACCGCGTGGGACCCACTAAGTTGGCCCTCGGGCCTCCGCTGCCGTCGATCCTTCTTCCCGAAGCTTCGTCTTGACCTAAAAACGACTATATATAGACCCCCCCAGGGCTTTCGCCAAGAGAGCGCCGCCGAAACACAGAAACACCGAAACAGAGACCTGGAGCTGCAGATTGGAGGGGGAAAACTCCGGCGGGGCACTGCCGGTGTGGTCTCCTTCCCCTCCAACAACATCTCCACCGACACCATGATGAAGAGGGAGTAGTCCACCCCTGGACTATGGGTTTGTGGAAGTAACTTATGTATCTCTCCTCTCTATGAGCTTCACTAATTAGTACCGTATGAGCTGCTGAACATGATTACGGTCATCTATGTAATTCCTTTGTGGTGGATCTTTATTATGAGTTAATACATGTTTGAGATTGCAATGGTTTTGTTTCAGTTATGAAAGTAGATGCATAATATGTACCCCGTTCTTATTTACTTGTCATGATCAAGCATGTTTATGAGAGCATGTGAGGGGGAACGTGTGCATTAGTTGGAGTAACGGGGGGTGGCTAGTGCAGTGAACGTGACAGATAGTTCTGCGATCCACTTGGGTTTTCTACCTTACTTTGTTGCCTCATTAGGGATAAACAAAAATACCATGCTACCGGAGAGTGGATGTGACCGTGGCCACTACCTCCATGACTAGATCTAGCATGTTCTTATTTTAACTTCATGTCATTGAACTTATTGCTATGCTCTGATTTATCTTAATTATTAAGGTGTTATGATTTAGTTCGCATCTTGGTGGAGCATAAGAGAGAGAACAACTTATACTTGAGATCTCTATGTTAGGACGTGATGCCCATATTATTAATAACTTGTCAAACCATGTCTTGCCATCTTTCATGTTAAATTTAGTGTTCCATTGTCTACCACGTTATCAAGAGAGAGTGCATTTGTGAAACCATGAACCCCGGTCCATTTTTAATCATAAGAAACACCTTTCCAACACTTTTATCACCACTTTTGTTTGCTGCCATTTTAATTCCGAAAATACAAAAACACTTTCACATCTTGCATACATTATAAAAAAACCAAAAATATCATTTACCATTGTTTCCACAATCATTGCATATTTATTTTAACATCATTGCATATTTACTACTGTTTGCATATTTATTTTATTATCATTCTCACACCTTGTGCTTGACAACCACTTGGTGAGGTTGAGGGCACAAAACAATTTATTTTGTTGCAGGTTCCCAAAAGAAGGATAAGGAGATAACACCTGAAATACTGGTTCCCCAAGAGTTCGATATTAAACCCTCGAGTCACCCCTCATGGGAAAACTGTCTTCCACTACTACATACACTCTACACTTGGAGTCTCAACCTAACCCATTTACTTTTCACGCAGGTAACTACGTGAAGGGCCATCAAGACCGTTTTCTGGCGCCGTTGACGGGGAGCGAAGAAGCAACACCGATCAAGATTCCCTCGTCAACCACGCGCCGTCATAGTAGCATCATTGGGTATCAAGACGTTTTCTGGCGCCGTTGCCGGGGAACCATAGCTGAAAGGTTTATCCAAGGATCACTCACATCAAGTCAACTTCATCACCACTTGTGTAACAACCTAAGCTTGGGGAGGTTGCACCTACGTGAGCATCATCTTATCCATCTTTACCTACAATCATTTTATTTTGTTTTGTTCTTGTCTTGCATATCATCTTTATATTTCGGTTTGCATTTTATATTCAGTTTTGCATTTTGTGTTGCATTTGTTATTTCGAGTTGCATTAGTGTCATTTTACTTTCAGTTTTGCATAAAAAATTAAAAACACATAAAAACTTGTTAAATGGGAGATAGAACTAAATTGTGTGACTACACAAACACTCCTAATGATCAATTTATTGCTAAGCCTATCACCACACCTGAGATTACTGCTGAGAGCTATGAAGTTAGTCCTAGTTTGTTAAACTTGATAACTAGGGAACAATTTGGTGGTAGTGCTGTTGAGGATGCCTCTATGCATCTTCATGATTTTATTGAAATCTGTGACATGCAAAAGTTTAAAAATGTTGAAAGTAATGTCTTAAAACTGAAGTTATTTCCTTTCTCACTTAGAGGAAAAGCTAAAGAGTGGCTACATTCATTACCTACTGGTAGTATTAATTCTTGGGATGATTTAAAAGAAGCTTTCATTAAGAAATATTATCCCCCTGTTAAAATACTGCAAAATAGAAACAATATCCTCTCTTTTAGGCAAAATGAAAATGAACATGTTGCCATGGCTTGGGATAGGATTAAACTCATGCTTAGAACTTGTCCATCACATGGGGTTAATGAATGGACCATTTTACACTCTTTTTACAATGGTCTAAATTACATGTCTAGAAATATACTTGATTCAGCTGCTGGAGGTGCTTTCATGGGAAAAACTATATTAGAAGCTAAGAACATTTTGGAAAGTATCTTGCAAAATTATAGTCAATGGCATACTGATAGAGCACCTAGTTCATCTAAGAAAGTGAACTCTATAGAAGAAACAAATGATTTGTCATCTAAAATGGACACCATTCTTGCTTTTATTAATAAACAAAATTTTGAAAATATGCCTTTGCAAGAACTAGTTGGTAATAATCCTGAAAATGTTGATGTCAACTTCATTAGGAACTATGGTAATAATGGGTATGGTAACAACAATTATAACTCTTATAATAAGCCCCCATATGTTCCAAACAAATATACCACTAGTAGTAATGTTTCTAGTGATTTGGAAAACACCATTAGATCATTTATATCTACTCAAAAGGAGCTCAATAAGGAGTTCATATCCAAATTCGAAAAACATGATATTTTGTTTGAAAGAGTAGATCAACTCACTAAGGAAGTTTCCTCATTAAAGAACATCATTATATCTCAAAAAGAGAAAAAAGTTGAGGAAGTTAAAATGCTTAGTGAAGTTAAGGAACCATTTGTTGATTTAGAGAAGTGTAGCTTGCATGAATTAATTTCTATCTTACAAAAATTTGCAAGTGATCCTTCTGTTAATATTAACCAGGCTGGTTTTGGTTCCTATATTGCTAATCATGTCTTAAAAGAAAAGATTGCTAGGTACAATCAAGAAGCTATGATACCACCTAAGCTTGGGGATATCTGGATCCCTAAGGTACTAGTAACCATTGGAAAAGAGACACACCATGCCATTTTAGATCTAGGATCTAGTGTCTCTATATTATCTAAAGAACTATATGAAGTCCTTGAACTTAAAAATATTGAGAAATGCTCTATTGAACTTGCACTTGCTGATGATTCCATTAGACATGCTCTAGGAAAAGTAAGTGATGTTATGGTAGAGTTACACATGACTTTTGTGCCTGTTGATTTTCTAATCATGGACATGGGGAATAAAACCTCTAGTCCTATTATTTTGGGAAGACCTTTTCTTCGTACTACAGGTGCCATTATTGATTCAAAGGAAGGGAATGTGAAGTTTCAGTTTCCACACAAGAAGAGCATGGAACACTTCCCAAGGAAGAGGGACACACCAAGGTTCAAGCTCCCTCATGAGCTACGTCCCCTTTGATTATCAAGTAAGTAAGCCTAGCTATATGGCTATAAAGAAAGCGCTTTACGGGAGGCAACCCGGTTGTTTTTGTTTGAGATTTTCTTTGAGTCCTCTTGCTGTAACAAGAGAGTAGTTTGTTAGTTTTGTTTCTGGGATTTTTAATAAAGAACCAAGTTTTACCTATTTTGGGTTTGAAAAGTTGCTATTCATTTTCGGAGAGTTTTCTGCCTGCACGAAGTCTGTGCACGGTTTGATTTTTCATTTTTTATCTGTAACTCCGATTGAGCTGTAATTTGAACTGTAGCTTCAACTTTTCATCCTCTGTATACGTGATTTTTGCAGATTTTTCTGACGAGTTTAAGTAGGGTAGAAAAATGCGTTTTGCTGCTGCTGTTTTTCTGGACAGATTCTGTCTTGATATTGTTTGATGCATTCTTTGAGCTTTTTGCTTGAATCTTTTTGATTCAATTGAGTTTATGAGTAGGCATACAACATTATATACTCTCTGGACATTCATATGAATTTTTGCCTAAGGATTTTATGCAGCAAGGAACCTATTTGTTTATCACTACTAATATCACCCCACAGAAAAGAAATGGGAGAAACGGTGTTTTGAAGTTTTTTCACAGGGATTAGAGGAGCTGCACCAAGAGCTATCCAAGGATGGTGAAGACCATAAGCTTGGGGATGTCAAGACAACCCCACTGACCAACACACTCTCGGTTTGCACACGTCTAACTTCTGTTTTTCGATCAAAGCACTTTATCGTATAAACTTGGAGCGTCTGTTTTTTTTTGCTTTTGTTATTTCGGTTTGTTAATAAGACCACCACTATCATTTATATATGAGAGAGCTACTGGAAGTTTGGGTTGAATTATGTTGGATGCTATTAAATATATTGGGATAGGGATGTTTGAGTTGATTTTAAAAGATACATATAGTTGCATAATTCATGTGCTTTGAATGAATGTTAATTTGCAAGTGTGTTGTCAAGAGCTATCTTTTACCATGTTTAGATGTTGAATTTTAACTTTACTTGGTTTAACATGGATTGATTAGTTCTATGGACACTTATGCATGCATTTAGATGGTCAACTTTCTCCCTATTGCTAGCCCAAAAATTACAACAAGTAAAAAGCTTGTTTCCCAACACCTTCAACCAAAGTTTTTCCAGTGAGTCCACCATATCTACCTATTAGCTTTATGCTATTCCAAGTATGTTTATCATGTTATATTGTGTTATCTACATTTCTGAATTTAAATGCTTATGTTATTGATTGTCATGGGAAAAATTGGTTAAAAGCTCTCACGAACTTGATGCACAATTTACTTTTATTGCATTTAATAAGCATGAACCATTGTGATTAAAATTATGAAGTTGTGGGCTTGACAATTGTTTTGGTTGGGAGTTAGCCCATATGTGCTGTCACATGGCAAGCTTTCAACATTGCACTTATTTATATTTAGTTGATGTCATGTACTTTTGTTTATGGATGCCTATCATGGGTGAAATGAATGTGGATACTTAGTAAGTTCAAAGAGTTTGTATAAATGGTTAGAGAAATGCCTGGGCCGCTAATCTAAGCCATGCATCATTCATGGTGGAAATTTACAGCATAACCATAATGTTCATTCAGTGATGCACCTCATAATAAAAAGCTATACCCATAGTAAATAAAAGAGTGCTGAGATTGTTCATTGTCTGTTTGTCTTGTTGTTTTGACATGGGCTTGTTCATGTCAAGGGGCAAGAGGTACCCCAGTGCAGTTCTTGATGATACTATTATTACTTGCAATGACCTTTATTTGAATTTACTTTGTGGACCAAAGTGAGTAACACATGGTGTAGGTACTTGTATTCAAGGGACATGAGACATTCAACCAATACATTGTCAAGCACACCACTCATATTTGCTTTCACTTTAAACATTAATCATTCAAGATGCTATGATAGGGGTAATGAGAGCTCCACACCAATGACTACCACATTGCAAGCATTAACTTAAGTAGAAGTGTTTGGAAGTTAGATGAAACTTATTCATGCTTTACCTCTACTTATTTATCTATCCAAAGTGTCCACCTTTTATATTCAGTTTTCATAAGAAGTACTCTATGACCACCATAGGATGTTTTTACTTTTCATTATGCATACATTTGGTCCATAGTACTTTCTTCTATATTACACTTTGTGAATTTATCATTGAACATCTTTACATTGAGTATTTGATATCACTTCATAATTTATCTTGCATATTGTTATTCCTTTGAAGAATGAATCATTTGACTCTATGTAGCAATAGTAATCACCTTTGATATCCATTGATAGTATTAAAATGCAAAGTCCATGTTAGTTTTATCACCTTCATACTCGGGACGAGCATGGGTTAAGCTTGGGGATGTTGATGCATGTAAAATGCATACATGAACTTTACATTTTATTACATGTTATTCCATGTTATTTGCATCATATAAGGGTTATATTCATGATTTATATTGAGTTTTGGGGATAATTAACAACTCCCCATTTTTCTGGAATTAACCCTGCGCTGTCAGAAAACCCCTTTTTCTATATTTTGATTTCAGGGACCCAAACGACGTCCAAATGACCTGAAATTTTACGGGGATCACTTTTTTGGAAGGAACGAAACGTAGGCGCAAAGGAATCGAAGAAACGGAGACCAGAAGGCCGAAAGGGGTGGGCCCACGCGGCCAGATTCCCTGACCGCGTGGGACCCCATTGGCCCTCGGGCCTCCGCTGCCGTCGATCTTTCTTCCCGAAGCTTCGTCTTGACCTAAAAACGACTATATATAGACCCCCCAGGGCTTTCGCGAAAGAGAGCGCCGCCGAAACACAGAAACCACGAAACAGAGACCTGGAGCTGAAGATTGGAGGGGGAAAACTCCGGCGGGGCGCTGCCGGTGTGGTCTCCTTCCCCTCCAACAACATCTCCACCGACACCATGATGAAGAGGGAGTAGTCCACCCCTGGACTATGGGTTTGTGGAAGTAACTTATGTATCTCTCCTCTCTATGAGCTTCACTAATTAGTACCGTATGAGCTGCTGAACATGATTACGGTCATCTATGTAATTCCTTTGTGGTGGATCTTTATTATGAGTTAATACATGTTTGAGATTGCAATGGTTTTGTTTCAGTTATGAAAGTAGATGCATATTATGTACCCCGTTCTTATTTACTTGTCATGATCAAGCATGTTTATGAGAGCATGTGAGGGGGAACGTGTGCATTAGTTGGAGTAACGGGGGTGGCTAGTGCAGTGAACGTGAAGAAGTTCTGCGATCCACTTGGGTTTTCTACCTTACTTTGTTGCCTCACTAGGGATAAACAAAAATACCATGCTACCGGAGAGTGGATGTGACCTTGGCCACTACTCCATGACTAGATCTAGCATGTTCTTATTTTAACTTCATGTCATTGAACTTATTGCTATGCTCTGATTTATCTTAATTACTAAGGTGTTATGATTTAGTTCGCATCTTGGTGGAGCATAAGAGAGAGAACAACTTATACTTGAGATCTCTATGTTAGGACGTGATGCCCATATTATTAATAACTTGTCAAACCATGTCTTGCCATCTTACATGTTAATTTTAGTGTTCCATTGTCTACCACGTTATCAAGAGAGAGTGCATTTGTGAAACCATGAACCCCGGTCCATTTTTAATCATAAGAAACACCTTTCCAACACTTTTATCACCACTTTTGTTTGCTGCCATTATTAAATCCGAAAATACAAAAACACTTTTACATCTTGCATTCATCATAAAAAAACCAAAAATATCATTTATCATTTCCACATCATTGCATATTTATTTTACCATCATTGCATATTTACTACTGTTTGCATATTTATTTTTTATCATTCTCACACCTTGTGCTTGACAACCACTTGGTGAGGTTGAGGGCACAAAACAATTTATTTTGTTGCAGGTTCTCAAGAGAAGGATAAGGAGATAACACCTGAAATACTGGTTCCCCGAGAGTTCGATATTAAACCCTCGAGTCACCCCTCGTGGGGAAAACTGTCTTCCACTACTACATACACTCTGCACTTGGAGTCTCAACCTAACCCATTTACTTTTCACGCAGGTAACTACGTGAAGGGCCATCAAGACCGTTTTCTGGCGCCGTTGACGGGGAGCGAAGAAGCAACACCGGATCAAGATTCCCTCGTCAACTACGCGCCCGTCATAGTAGCATCATTGGGTATCAATATACCAAAAAAATCGTGAGAAAAAAGGAGCTCGATTTCACCCGGTGAACTTTTTCAGATTCGGGAAATTCCAAAAGAGTAAAAAATTATTTCAGAAAGAAGATTTTTTTCTACAAAATAAAAAAAAAAATTGAAAAAAAAAATTCTGTGGCGCACGGTGTTGGTGCGCCACAGAATTGTTGGGCGGGATTCGAAATTTGAATCCCCCCAACAGCCCTTCTCTTCTTCCTCTTCTTTCTCCTTCTCTCCTTTCTCTCATTTCACTTCTCCTCCACTTCTCCTATCCCTTTTCCTCCACTTCTCCTCTCCCCTTCTCTCCTCTACCTCTACTTCAACTCTACTCCGGCGAGCTTCTCCTCCACCACCTCCGGCGAGCTTCTCCTCCTCCTCCTCCTCCTCCTCCTCCACCACCTCCGGCGAGCTTCTCCTCCACCACCTCCGGCGAGCTTCTCCTCCTCCACCAACTCCGGTGACCTCCTCTCCACCACCTTCGGCGACCTTCTCCTCCTCCACCACCTCCGGCGACCCTCCTCCACCCACCTCCGGCGAGCTTCTCCTCCTCCACCTCCTCCGGCGACCTTCTCCTCCTCCACCACCTCCGGCGACCTCCACCCACCACCGACCAAGCCACCTACGGCCATGGCCACGGGCACCACGGCCTCCGACGAGCTTCGGCCAAATGTCGAAATTCCGGCGAAATGTCGAAATTCCGGCGAAATTCCGGCGGCCAGATCTAGATCTGACCGCCCTTTTTTTTTGAAATTCAAAAAAAAAATCTGTGGCGCATGGTGGTGGGTACGCCACAGAAATATTTCTGTGGCACATGCTTCAGGGTGCGCCACAGAATCTTGCACTTTCTGTGGCGCATGGGGCCGTGCGCCACAGAAATAAAATTTTAGTGGCGCACCCACCATGCGCCACAAAAAGTGTTTTTGGTGCGCCACTAAAAGGCATTCTCCTACTAGTGCAAAGACGTGGAGGACATAGTCAAAAGGTGCATCGGCTTTCAAAAATTCGCCACAAAGCCGCACGCACCCGCATCGGCGTTGAAGACAATACCATTGGCCTGGCCCTTCGCCCAGTGGGGGCTCGATATGGTTGGGCCACTCAAAAAATCCTCCCATGGAGGGCATACTCACCTTCTGGTGGCGGTCGACAAATTCACCAAGTGGATTGAAGCAGTCCCTATCACAAGTTCGACTGCCACTACAGCAGTCAATTTCATAAAGTCCTTTATATACCGCTTCGGTGTACCAAGCAGCATCATCACTGATAACGGTACAAACTTCACGGCTGAAGAGTTCCAAACTTTCTGCAAAGAGCAAGACATCACGCTCAACTATGCATCCGTGGCACACCCGCAGTCCAATGGCCAAGTCAAAAAAGCCAATGGACTCGTAACAAGTGGAATCAAGAAACGTCTCCTGGTGCCACTCAAAAGAGCGCGGGTGGTTGGGTCGAAGAACTCCCATCTGTGCTATGGAGTCTACGCACAACTCCAATGCTTCAACACAATTCACCCCATTTTTCATGGTCTACGGCGCAGAGGCAATCCTGTCATCAGATTTAAGATTCAATGCACCAAGAGTCGAAGCATACAACGAAGAAGATGCACATGAAGCACTCGAAGATGCAGTCGACTTGCTCGAAGAAGCACGCACACGGCGCTAGCACGCACAACTGTCTATCAACAAGACCTCCGCAACTATCACAGCCGTCGACTGCGTACCAGGTCCTTCGAGGTTGGCTACCTGGTACTTCGACTGAAGCAAAAGAAGGTGCACAAACTTGCTTCTCCATGGGAAGGACCCTTCATCATCACCGAGGTCATTGGTGGTGGAGCATACAGACTGAAGCACGCGAAGACAGGCGAACTCTCGCACAATCCTTGGAACGTTGCGCAGCTGCGCCGTTTCTATGCTTAGATTGCTCAGTCGCACAATATAATAGGCACATATGTCGGATGGCTGCAGGTTTCAGACGCGCTCTTTTATTTACCATGGTACCTACGGGGACTGGAAGGTTTTTAATGAGGCGGCCTGCAGCTTAACATTCAAAAATGGAATATAATCAATGATTCCTCATATTTCTTCCTGCTTAACTGCTCGCGTAACTTATTCGCACAAACTTAGCCTCACCCGTATACTCGGGGGCTGCGCTGTCTCAAAGCATGAGCTTTCGCTCCTTCTTCTTCAAACATAATACTCCAGCCGCACTCGAATATTCGGGGGCTGGGTCATAAATATCATACATAAACGAAAAAGTTGCTCAAATCATGAGTTCATGCTTCAAACATCGCAAAAATTCACAGCCTCACTCGAACACTCGGGGGCTGTGCAATTTATGTTCCATACTCTAAGTGTTTTTCATAAACCCCACTCGATACGCTCGGGGGCTGCGCACATACACATAAACAAATATACACTACGTACAAGTGGCAAATTTACACTCGGGGGCTGTCCTCCATGCAGAAATACCCTAATCTTCCGGTTCGTCCTTAACTGGTAGAACAGGCCCATAAGTTGAGCGTGATAACACTCAACCATCACCCCACATATTCGACTGTTTCGTCAAGTTGCGACTGTGACAAAGTCGATCCAGGCACGGGTGGACGTAGCTGCATATTTGGACGCCGACTCCGGACATATGCCATCGTTGCGTTGGCTCCATCCACAAGCTTCTGGGTGATAAAATCTCGAATAGGACCTGCACTGCGGAAAAGCCCGAGCAACGCGTGGATTCCTTGAGGTTGCGGCCCCGTTGGAAAAAGAGTCTGGTTGATTCGACTGAAGGCCGACTTGCACAACTCGAGCAGCAGAGTGCTCCGCCACACTCGATCCTTTAGAGTTGCGAGTATGCGCGCTCGATTCTTATCCAAGCGAAAGTGCTGACGGCCCGTCGTTGGTTCGTCAGTCGCATTGTTCAACTGCTCATCAACACGAGCTTGCTCCGCCTGGAAGTCTGGAACAAAGCCTGCAACAACGCACGTTGGCTTAACAAAAAGGACATACTATGAACTCTTGAGATCAAGGCAGTCATGCTTACACTCGAGTTGTCTGTTCACGATCTCCATCTCGCCAAGCACATAGTCCTCTCGCTGAGTGGGTAAAGCAGGCCTCGCCCTCATCCTATCCAGCTCGCTCTGGGCACTCTTCAACTCTTGCTCTAGTTTTGCGACTCGAGCCTTCATATAACGCATTACTGCGGCATCATTTGCCACCTGAGCTCGAGATCGAGTGGAAGCACGATGCCGCGACGAGCCAGCTGAAGTAGTGGCTGCCTGTGGCTGTTCCAAACATCATAAAAATCTCATGTCAGTTATGAGAGATTCATCACAAAGCTCAGGCGAGTAACAGCACATAGCCTTACAGGTGAAAACAAAAGAAGGAACCAAATCCATACAAGTGTAGCAAAAGCGTACGCATACTCGTGATGTCATAAAGCGTAATTACAGTCCATAAAAAGGGTAGATGGCCCTAAAAGCCTATGATGTAGACTCCGACCTAGCCCTACGCGCGCGTTGGGTGATCTCCGCTGACCGGCGCTACATGGTAGTCATAAAAATTTCAGCCAGCCGCGCGGCTGGCTCGTTAACATGCTTCAGAGACACCAGCTTCCCGTACGGCTTCCGAGGGAAATCAGACAGAGCAGCCTCGAAGTCACCCTCTATCCCATGACCTAAAAGGAGCTTGAGGGTGGTCTCTGAGCCGCGTACCGTCAGGGTGCGAGCAAACTCGCCATAGTCGAGGTCCCCGGGCCTTGGACGTCGGCGAAGCCATCCATAGTCGACGGAAGTTGGCCAGAAGGGAACACGCCTTGTATACGGCGCCGAGTGTGCTCGTAGACTTGGCGAGTGCATCTTTCGCTTGGGCGGAGATGGCGTCAAGGTCGCCAATAGCACGATCGAGGGACAAATCGCCGCTCGCCACGTCTACAGGTGCTGGTGTGCCAACAACTCCTTCAAAAATCAGAAAGAACAGAAACTCTTACACAACACTCAGTGACAACAGAAGTAAACAAAAAGTGGCAAATTTTACTAACCGCCCACGTCTCGGGTGAGGCTAGCCAGCCGCTCAGCATACTCTTTCTCGCGCAAGGCAGCGGAGTTCTTGGCATCATCCAAGGCCTTCTTCGACTCAGCACGCTGCTTGGCGAGTGCATCTTCTAGCTCTTTAACCCGATCCTCAGCTGATTTCTTGTCACCTGGATCCGGAAGACATAACTCAAAATCAGTACAGAAAAAAAAGACAGCAAAGAGAGCTTCAAAGGCAGCAAATACACTTACGGGTGAGCTGGTCCAGGTCAGCACGTAAAGTGTTTCCCTCCTGCCCCATCTGGACAAAAGCTTTGCCCGATTCTACCAGTTGAGGTAGTAAGGCTACAAGCACACGAAACCAGCATAAGTTATACATAACAAGTACCGTATGCGGACTCGGCAAAAGACACTTACATGTTCAGTCCAAGGTGCAGGCTTCGAGGTAGATGTCCCAACCTCCGGAGTTGCAGCACTCGTAGCCTTGGCCGTTTCAATAGCAGTAGCCAAGGCTGTTGATTGAACGACCTCCGGAGCCACATGAGAGACTTCCGGGTGCTCAGGGGTCGTAATCTTCTCGGATGGAGGAGTCAGTGGATGCACAGTCTCAGCACTGCGAGTGACAGCATGCGGAGCAAACCTATGCTCTTCTTCCTCATTAGTGTCGAGGTTGTCAAAATTTGGACCTCCAAAAAGTAGCTCCTCACTCGACTAGGGAGGAGGAGCTGAGCTCAACGGGCTCACGTTCAAAGGAGCAGCTGTGGCAGCAGGAGACGAGCCCGAGTCTCCGTCATCTTTCTCATCTAACTCCTTCGCGGGTGAACTCGTGGAAGAAGACATACCTCGGGCCACCCGACGACGCTTGCGAGTGGGAACCTCGCTCACATGATCAGTCGTGGCGGGATCCTCGGCCTGTACTTCCTCTGCCCCTTCCTCTTCGACCTCTTCCATAGGAGATGTGGTAGCCGAAGGTAGAGGCGATTCATCCCCTCCCTTCGTTTCTACCGTTTGCACCTCCGTTTCATGAGTTGGGACATCTTCGGGAAGAGGAGGAAGGGTTGACGCAGTCGAATGGCCCTGCATACCAAATACAGCAGTCGAAAGTTACAAAGATGCACAACAAAAAAGCAAAACCAAGAGATCATAAACTTGATCGTTCACTAACCTCCTCCAAAGGCCTTTCAGCACCATAAGGAGTGACAGGGCAGTCGACGTTGTAGGGCTCGCTAGATTTCGTGCTGGTAATGGACCGCACATGTGACACCAGCTCGCTCTTCGACAGTTCCTCCTTGCTCATTCGGGTGACGTCGAGCGCACCCTCATACTCCCACATGGGGTGGGCGCGAGCGCGGAGCGGCCACACCCGCATCTTCACAAAGGTGGCAATCAAATGCACACCAGTTACGCTGCTTAGCAGCTCTCCAATCTTCGACAGCAGATGCGCCGCTTCTGCCTTTTTTTCAGCCGGAAGCGGGTGGTCCCAGGCATTCGTCCTCGCGAGTATACCAGCAATCGAAAATGGCGGGACTCCTTCCTGGTCGACGCGCACATAAAACCACCTCTTCCTCCACCCTTGCGCCGAGTCGACTGGATTCAGGGCGAAGTAGCGGGTGTCGTTGCGCACCTGGATCCCGAAGCCGCCAACAGGATAGGTGCGGCCGCCTCGGTTGTTGGGCCGGACCATGAAAATCGACTTCCAGAGGGCCCAGCTGGGAGAAACTCCCAAGTAGCACTCGCACAAAACCATAAAGCGGGCAATGTGCATAATGCCATTCGGGGTGAAATCATGGATTTGCACCCCGTAAGCAAACATCAAACCACGCACAAAGTCGTGGAGGGGAAATGAAAAACCCCTAGGCAGAAACTCCGCAAAACAAACGCGCTCGTTAGCGCGAGGCTCGGGGAGTACCTCCTTGGGCGACGGCGCGCGGAAAAAAAGCTGGTCCGCGGATGGCAGCATTCCCTCCTCGCGAAGCTTGTCCAGATGCGCCTCCTTAATGGTGGATTTCATCCAATCGCCGTTGCTCTTCTTGAGGTCGACGACGGGCGCAGATGCGCCAGCCGCAGTCTTCTTCCCCTTCAGAGTGGCCGCGTCGGTCGCGGGCGCATTGGCAGCAGCAACCTTTCTCTTTGGCGCCATGGTGGTGGTGGCTAAGGGGAACAGCGGGAGCTCGGGCGCAAGAACAATGGGAAGCGAGAGGAAGACGATGAAGCAGGGGCGGCGCGCAGAGCAAATGGCAAGTAAAAATAATGCCAGCGCTGTTCCCCCTATTTACCACAAATCAAAAGCGATCATAACCGTTCAGATCGTAATCGTGCGTTCGGACGCAATCCCACGTACACGTGGCAACCGCGGAGGGCAACCGTCGCCGGCCACTCCGCCCACTACGCACGCAAAAAGAGGAGCCATCATCACGCCTCCGTCAAAAGTGGGCCAGCGCGGTCAAATCTAGTCCAAACGGCGCAGTTGTTCGGTCAGCGCTGCATAGTGGGCCCACATATGTGCCACGTCCCATCCATCACAGCATAACGCACGCCACCGCGTGTCAGGCAGCGCAGTCGCCAAAAACGTCATCCCTGATGTCATTGCAAGCGATCTGTTCAGAAAAGCATTCGAGTTCGCCCAATGCATATCGGTCACTCGACTGTCTTGGTTGGTTCGGGTGTGAACAAGCAATGTTAAGGCAAAAAATTGGTCACTCGACCGTTCCTTCGACTGATACATATTACTCCCATCGGGAGCGTATCAAAAATTTCTTCGACTAAGAAATATGGATAAAAAGATTTGAGATTATCCTCCATTGCAAGCAATAAAGCACAATCTCGGGGGCTACTCCCATCGGGAGCGCTGTCGCGCACCCGATAGAATAACGACAAAGTGTCAGTTGATAAAAGGCTCGACTGAGTTCACATACAAAATCATACTCGAAACATTCCCGAGTTGCTAATGGCCCTTCACGTAGTTACCTGCGTGAAAAGTAAATGGGTTAGGTTGAGACTCCAAGTGCAGAGTGTGTAGTAAGTGGAAGACGTGTTTTCCCCACGAGGGTGACTCGAGGGTTTAATATCGAACTCTCGGGGAATCAGTAGTGAAGATTTATCTTTCCTATCCTTCTTTTGGTTACCTACAAAACAAAGTAAATGTTTTGGTCCTCAACCTCACCTAGTGGTTGTCAAGCACAAGGTGTGAGAATGATATCAAGATAATATGCAATGCAAACAAGAAATAAATATGCAATGGTGGTAAATAAATATGCAAGGATGGTGGTAGCAATGATAAATGATATTTTTGGGTTTTATATGATGAATGCAAGATGTAAAAGTGTTTTTTATTTTCGGATTTTTAAATGGCAGAAAATGGAAAAGTGGTAAAAGTGGTTGGAAAGGTGTTTCTTATGATTAAAAATGGACCGGGGTTCATGGTTTCACAAATGCACTCTCTCTTTAATAAAGTGGTAGACAATGGAACACTAGAGTTGACATATGAGATTGCAACACAACAGTTTAATGACAAGTTATAATTATATGGGCATCACGTCCTAACATAGAGACCTTTTGGTTATTAGTCTCTCTTATACTCCACCAAGATGCGAACTAAATCATAACACCTCAGTAATTAAGATAACTCAGAGTATAGCAATAAGTATCATGACATGAAGTTAAAATAAGAACATGCTAGATCTAGTCATGGAGGAAGTGGCAATGGTCACACCCACATCTCCGGTAGCATGGTATTTCTTTTTATCCCTAGTGAGGCAACAAAGTAAGGTAAGATACCCAAGTGGATCGCAGAACTTTCTCTCACGTTCACTGCACTAGCCACCCCCCGTTACTCCAACTAATGCACACGTTCCCCCTCACACGCTCTCATAAACATGCTTGATCATGACAAGTAAATAAGAACGGGGTACATAATATGCATCTACTTTCATAACTGAAACAAAACCATTGCAATCTCAAACATATATTAACTCATAAAAAGATCCACCACAAAGGTATTACATAGATGACCGTAATCATGTTCAGCAGCTCATACGGTACTAATTAGTGAAGCTCAAGAGAGAGATACATAAGTTACTTCCACAAACCCATAGTCCAGAGGTGGACTACTCCCTCTTCATCATGGAGACGGTGGAGAAGTCGTTGGAGAAGATGGAGACCACGCCGGCAGCGCCCCGCCGGAGTTTTCCCCCTCCAATCTGCAGCTCCAGGTCTCTGTTTCGGTGTTTCTGTGTTTCTGCGGCGCTCCTTCCAGAGAACGTCGGGGGACTATTTTTATAGGCGGTTTTAGGTCAAAACGGAGTCGGTGGAGGAAAGATCGACGGCAACGGAGCTCCGAGGCCAAAGGGGGGTCCCACGCGGCCAGGTACATGGGCCGCGTGGGCCCACTCATCTGGCCCTCGGGCCTCCGCTTGTTTGCTTCCTTCGCTCCCGCTTTGTTCCTTCCAAAAACTGATGCTCGTAAATTTCCAGGTCATTTGGACGTCGTTTGGGTCCCTGAAACATTAAAATATAGAAATAGGGTTTTCTGCCTGTGCAGGGTTAATTCCATAAAAATAGGAAACATATCAAATATTCCCAAAATCATTATAAAACAGTGATATAACCCTTATATGATGCAAATATGACTGGAATATAAGTAAATAATGCAAAGTTCATGTATGCATTTTACATGCATCAACATCCCCAAGCTTAACCTATACTCGTCCTCGAGTATGAAGGTGATAAAACTAACATGGACTTTGCAATTTAATACTATCAATGGATATCAAAGATGATTACTATTGCTACATAGAGTCAAATGATTCATTCTTAAAAGGAGTAGCAATATGCAAGATAGTTTATGAAGTGATATCAAGTATTCAATGCAAGGATGTTCAATGATAATTCACAAAGTGTAACATAAAGAAGTACTATGGACCACATGTATGCATAATGAAAAGTAAGAACATCCTATAATGGTCATAGAGTATTGATGAAAATCTGAATATAAAAGGTGGACACTTTGGAAAGATATATATATGAGTAGAGGTAAAGCATGAATAAATTTCATCTAACTTCTGAACTTCTCTACTTAAGTTAATGATTGTAATGTGGTAATCCTTGGTGTCAAGCTCTCATTCCCCTATCATAGCATCTTGAATGATTAAGTTTAAAGTGAAAGCAAATATGAGTAGTGTGCTTGACAAAGTACAGGTTGAAAGTCTCATGCCCCTTGAATACAAGTACCTACTCCATGTGTTACTCAACTTGGAAACAAAGCAAGTTCAAGTTAAATATCATTGTAAGTAATAATAGTATCATTAAGAGCGTCAACTGGGGTACCTCTTGTCCCAGGATATGGAACAAGCCCATATCAAAATGACAAGACAAACAAACACAATGAACAATCTCAACACCCTTTTTATTTACCATTAGATAGCTTTTTATTGTAAGGTGTATCACAGAAGGTTCACCATAGCATGTAAGTAAATTTCCACCATGAATGATGCATGGCTTAGATTAGCGGCCCAGGCGTCTCTCTAACCATTTATACAAACTCATTTAAACTCACTTCATTTCCACATTTATTTCACCCATGGTAAGCATCCATAAACAAAAGTACATGATATCAACTAAATGAATGAAGTGCATGTTGAAAGCTTGCCATGTGACAGCACATATGAGCTAACTCTCAACCAAAGACATTTGTCAAGCCCACAAATCATAATTTTAATCACAATGGGTCATGTTTTATTTATGCAATGAAAGTAAAGTGTGCATCAAGTTCGAGAGAGCTATAACCAACTTTTCCCACAACAATCAACAACATAAGCATTTTCATTCAGAGGTATAGATAACACAAATATCATGATAAACATACTCGGAATAGCATAAAGCTAATAGGTAGATATGGTGGACTCACTGGAAAAACTTTGGTTGAAGGTGTTGGAAACAAGTTTTTGCTTGTTGGAATTTTTGGGCTAGCAAGAGGGAGAAAGTTGACCATCTAAATGCATGCATGAGTGTCCATAGAACTAACTAATCCATGTTAAACAAGGTAAAATAACATTCAGCATCAAAACATGAATAAAAGATAGCTCTTGATAAAATACTTGCAAATTATTACTCATTAACAAGCTCATGAATCATGCAACTATATGTATCTTTTAAAATCAACTCAACATCCCTTTTCCCAATCTTATAATAGCATCCAACATAATTCAACCCAAATTTCCAGTAGCTCTCTCATATATAAATGATAGTGTGGTGGTCTCACAAAATAAAAATCAAACCAAACAAACAAAAAGACGCTCCAAGTTTATGCGATAAAGTGTTTCGATCGAAAAACAGAAGTTAGACGTGTGCAAACCGAGAGTGTGTAGGTCCAGTGGGGTTGTCTTCACATCCCCAAGCTTATGGTCTTCACCATCCTTGGATAGCTCTTGGTGCATCTCCTCTAATCCCTGTGAAAAAACTTCAAAACACCGTTTCTCCCATTTCTTTTTCTGTGGGGGCATTAGTAGTGATAAACAAATAGATTTCTTGCTGCATATAATCCTTAACAAAAATTCATATGAATGTCCAGAAAGTGTATAATGTTGTATGCCTACTCATAAACTCAATTGGATCAAAAAGATTCAAGTTAAAAGTTCTAAGCATGCATCAAACAAAATGGGACAGAATCTGTCCAGAAAAACAGCAGCAGCAAACGTATTTTTCTACCCTACTTAACTTTGTCGAAAATTCCGAAAAATTCATGCATACAGAGGATGAAAAGTTGCAACTACAGTTCAAATATGAGCTCATTCGGAGTTACAGAATAAGAATTAAAAATCATACCGTGCACAGATTCGTGCAGGAATAAAATCTCCGAACGCTATAAGCAACTTTTCAACCAAAATGAGTAAAACTTGGCACTTTATTAAAAATTCCAGAAACTAAACTAAACACTAAGTCTCTTGTTACAGCAAGAGGACACAAAGAAAATCACAAATAAAAACAACCGGGTTGCCTCCCGTAAAGCGCTTTCTTTATAGCCATATAGCTAGGCTTCTTACTTGATGTTTATTGTGGACGAAGCTCATGAGGGAGCTTGAACTTTGGTGTGTCCCTCTTCCTTGGGAAGTGTTCCATGCACTTCTTGTGTGGAAACTGAAACTTCACATTCCCTTCTTTTGAATCAATGATAGCACCTGTAGTACGAAGAAAAGGTCTTCCAAGAATAATTGGACTAGAGGTTTTATTCCCCATATCCATGATTAGAAAATCAACAGGCACAAATGTCATATGTAACTCTACCATAACATCACTTACTTTCCTAAAGCATGTTTAATGGAATCATCAGCAAGTGCAAGTTCAATAGAGCATTTTTCAAGATTTTTCAATTCAAGTACTTCATATAGTTCTTTAGATAAAACAGAGACACTAGATCCTAGATCAAGTATAGCATGGTGTGTCTCTTTTCCAATGGTTACTAGGACTTTGGGAATCCATATATCCCCAAGCTTAGGTGGTATCATAGCCTCTTGGTTGTACCTAGCAATCTTTTCTTTTAACACATGATTAGCAATATAAGAACCAAAACCAGCTTGGTTAAGTTAATGGAAGGATCACTTGCAAATTTTTGTAAGATAGATATTAATTCATGCAAGCTACAATTCTCTAAGTCAAGCAATGGTCCTTACTTCACTAAGCATTTTAACTTCTCAACTTTCTCTCTTTCATTACCATAATAGTTTCCTTAGCAATTCTCTCTTGCTCATGAATATGTTCCCAAGATTTATTTATAACCTCTTGACAATATTTAATTGTTTCCTCATGTTTTTGAGCTATAATGGTGTTCTTTAATGAGGAAACTTCCTTAGTGAGCTGATCTACCCTTTCAAACAAAGAGTCTTGTTTTTCAAACTTAGATATAAATTCCTTATTAAGCTCCTTTTGAGTAGATATAAATGATCTAATGGTGTTTTCCAAATCACTAGAAACATTACTACTAGTGCATATTTGTTTGGCACATATGGGGGTTTATTATAAGAGTTATAATTGTTGTTACCATACCCATTATTACCATAGTTCCTAATGAAGTTGACATCAATATTTTCAGGATTATTACCAACTAATTCTTGCAAAGGCACATTTTCAATATTTTGTTTATTAATGAAAGCAAGAATAGTATCCATTTTAGATGACAAATCATTTGTTTCTTCTATGGAGTTCACTTTCTTAGAAGGATTAGGTGCTCTATCAGTATGCCATTGACTATAGTTTTGCAAAATACTTTCCAATATGTTCTTAGCTTCTACTATAGTTTTTCCCATAAAAGCACCTCCAGCAGCAGAATCAAGAATATTTCTAGACATGTAATTTAGACCATTGTAAAAAGAGTGTAATATGGTCCATTCGTTGACCCCATGTGATGGACAAGTTCTAAGCATAAGTTTAATCCTATCCCAAGCCATAGCAACATGTTCATTTTCATTTTGCCTAAAAGAAAGAATGTTGTTTCTATTTTGCAAAATTTTAACAGGAGGATAGTATTTCTTAATGAAAGCTTCTTTTAAATCATCCCAAGTTTTAATGCTATCAATAGGTAATGAATGCAGCCACTCTTTAGCTTTTCCTCTAAGTGAGAAAGGAAATAACTTCAGTTTTAGAATATCACTTTCCACATTTTTAAATTTCTGCATGTCACATATTTCAACAAAATCATGAAGATGCATAGAGGCATCCTCCATAGCACTACCGCCAAATTGTTCCCTAGTTATCAAGTTCAACAAACTAGGACTTACTTCATAACTATCAGCATTTATCTTAGGTGTGGCAATGGGCCTAGCAATAAATTGATCATTTGGAGTGTTTGTGTAATCACACAACTTAGTTCTTTCTCCCATTTTAGCAAGTTTTTATGTGTTTTTTAATTTTTTATGCAAAACTGAAAATAAATATGCAAACCGAACTAAAAATGCAAGACAATGACAAAACAAGATAAATTGCTTTGAAGGTAAAGATGGATAAGATGATGCTCACGTAGGTGCAACCTCCCCAAGCTTAGGTGTTAGCACAAGTTGGTGATGAAGTTGACTTGGTGAGATATCCTTGGATAAACCTTTCAGCAATGATTCCCCGGCAACGGCGCCAGAAAACAGTCTTGATGGCCCTTCACGTAGTTACCTGCGTGAAAAGTAAATGGGTTAGGTTGAGACTCCAAGTGCAGAGTGTGTAGTAAGTGGAAGACGTGTTTTCCCCACGAGGGGTGACTCGAGGGTTTAATATCGAACTCTCGGGGAATCAGTAGTGAAGATTTATCTTTCCTATCCTTCTTTTGGTTACCTACAAAACAAAGTAAATGTTTTGGTCCTCAACCTCACCTAGTGGTTGTCAAGCACAAGGTGTGAGAATGATATCAAGATAATATGCAATGCAAACAAGAAATAAATATGCAATGGTGGTAAATAAATATGCAAGGATGGTGGTAGCAATGATAAATGATATTTTTGGGTTTTATATGATGAATGCAAGATGTAAAAGTGTTTTTGTATTTTCGGATTTTTAAATGGCAGAAAATGGAAAAGTGGTAAAAGTGGTTGGAAAGGTGTTTCTTATGATTAAAAATGGACCGGGGTTCATGGTTTCACAAATGCACTCTCTCTTTAATAAAGTGGTAGACAATGGAACACTAGAGTTGACATATGAGATTGCAACACAACAGTTTAATGACAAGTTATAATTATATGGGCATCACGTCCTAACATAGAGACCTTTTGGTTATTAGTCTCTCTTATACTCCACCAAGATGCGAACTAAATCATAACACCTCAGTAATTAAGATAACTCAGAGTATAGCAATAAGTATCATGACATGAAGTTAAAATAAGAACATGCTAGATCTAGTCATGGAGAAGTGGCAATGGTCACACCCACATCTCCGGTAGCATGGTATTTCTTTTTATCCCTAGTGAGGCAACAAAGTAAGGTAAAGATACCCAAGTGGATCGCAGAACTTTCTCTCACGTTCACTGCACTAGCCACCCCCCGTTACTCCAACTAATGCACACGTTCCCCCTCACACGCTCTCATAAACATGCTTGATCATAACAAGTAAATAAGAACGGGGTACATAATATGCATCTACTTTCATAACTGAAACAAAACCATTGCAATCTCAAACATATATTAACTCATAAAAAGATCCACCACAAAGGTATTACATAGATGACCGTAATCATGTTCAGCAGCTCATACGGTACTAATTAGTGAAGCTCAAGAGAGAGAGATACATAAGTTACTTCCACAAACCCATAGTCCAGAGGTGGACTACTCCCTCTTCATCATGGAGACGGTGGAGAAGTCGTTGGAGAAGATGGAGACCACGCCGGCAGCGCCCCCCGGAGTTTTCCCCCTCCAATCTGCAGCTCCAGGTCTCTGTTTCGGTGTTTCTGTGTTTCTGCGGCGCTCCTTCCAGAAACGTCGGGGGACTATTTTTATAGGCGGTTTTAGGTCAAAACGGAGTCGGTGGAGGAAAGATCGACGGCAACGGAGCTCCGAGGGCCAAAAGGGGGGTCCCACGCGGCCAGGTACATGGGCCGCGTGGGCCCACTCATCTGGGCCCTCGGGCCTCCGCTTGTTTGCTTTTTTCGCTCCCACGCTTTGTTCCTTCCAAAAACTGATGCTCGTAAATTTCCAGGTCATTTGGACGTCGTTTGGGTCCCTGAAACATTAAAATATATAAATAGGGTTTTCTGCCTGTGCAGGGTTAATTCCATAAAAATAGGAAACATATCAAATATTCCTAAAATCATTATAAAACAGTGATATAACCCTTATATGATGCAAATATGACTGGAATATAAGTAATATAGTGCAAAGTTCATGTACGCATTTTACATGCATCAGTTGCGTCCGCCGCAAATACTTCGGATGCTGCACGCATAGTGCAAAGGTAAGACCCGCCGAACTTTCGAGCTGGGCTAAGGACCGTTCTAGCAACGTCAATCCTTATATTTTCTGTGTCAGCAGACATGATGAAAAATCCCGACGGACGTGTTGGGTAAATTTCAAAGTTATACTGCAGATCGATTCAGTAAGACCGCGGCCTAGTCGAGTCTGACCAGTCTGTTCCAGATTCGAGTCCGGGGACTCGAGTTTGATTGAAAGATAGTAAGATTTTACCTGAATGTGTAGTTTACCGGTCCCGATCCGTCGAGTGTACCGGGCCTACTAAGTTATTATATCTTGATTATCATAAGCAAAAACCAAAGTCGATGCAATACTTGACATAGCCAACATGTGCTATTCATACAGGAATTCCAATTACAGCATACAAGTACAAAGCATATGACGTGCACTTACGAATGAGTCCATGCCCGATTCTTCGAGTCAGACAAGTACTCGGGGGCTACTGACAAGGATATACATCTCGGGTACCCTACCATAAGGATACCTGGTGCACGTGTCGACTAAGGCCCAACTATCAAGAGCCTACATGAAGCCCATGACAAAAGGCCCAACAAGATGGAGTATCCTCCAAGATTAGACATAGGCATAGTCGGTTTAGGCTTTCCTTACATGTAATCTGGGTCGGTTACGAACTCCCGAGACCCAGCCTATTATATAAAAGTTGGGAGGGCCGCCGATCCAGGACATGTCATACTCGAACCACCAAAAGCCCTAGCGAGATCGATATCTCGCCGGAGCTCCCCTGTAACCGCATAATCTCACACGATCAATACCAGACAAGCAGGAAGTAGGGTGTTACTCTCCGGAGGCCTGAACCTGGGTAAATCTTTGCCTCTGCTTGTCAGCCGATGAAACTACCAGTACTACCACGTTCTCTCCCATAATCTTAACCCTAGGTCCTTAACCATGGGATTTGATGAGTTAACCCCTCGTCAGTACACGCCCAATCTTGTTCTCGAACTCACGGTGGAGCGCCTCACTTCTTCCACTCCTGACACTAGATCTTGGGGTCTTCATCACCATTCTTGGAGGAGGCCATGAACTCCATGATGACACACCGATGGATGTCGCCCGTGAAGGAGCCTGCATGACGTTGGCATGTCAAAGGAGCGCCATGTCATTAGCCGCACGCCACACATCCTCGAGGTTGGTGTGCGAGCTCTCTATGTCGATGGCCTTGCTGGTCACCAGTGATACGTCTTAGACGTATCTATAATTTTTGGTTCCATGCATGTTTTATACCAAATGCTACATGTTTTATTTACATTATATATCATTTTTATACATTTTTTGAAACTAACCTATTAACAAGATGCCACAGTGCCAGTTCCTGTTTTCTGCTGTCTTTTTGTTTCAGAAAAGCTAGTCAGGAAATATTCTCGGAAGTGGACGAAAATCAACGCGAACCAGTTTTTCACCGACACGAAGACGAAGTCTGAAGGGAGGTCGAAGAAGCGACACAGGGGGCCCAGACGCCACCCCGGCGCAGCAGAAGGTGGGGACGCGCCGGGGGTCGTCTGGCCGCCTCGCGTCTCCCCTCCGCCTATATATTCACCTCGTCCCGAAAACCCTAAACACCCGATCAGAAATCCAGAAAAGTTCTGTCGACGCCGTCGCCTTCAACCCTAGTTCGGGAGGGTTCTGCAGTTCTTCCTGGCACCCTGCGGGAGGAGAAGATCATCGCCGGAGGGCTCTACATCACCATGACCGCCTCCAGACAGATGCGTGAGTAGTTCATCCTTGGACTACGGGTCCATATCAGTAGCTAGATGGTTGTCTCTCCACTTTGTGCTATCATGTTTAGATCTTGTGAGCTGCCTAACATGATCAAGATCATTTTTGTGTAATGCTACATGTTGTGTTTGCTGGGATCCGATGAATTGTGAAGTTATGATCAAGTTGTTCATCTATTTATCTCTATATTTTATTTATGTTCTTGCATGCTCTCCGAAACTAGTAGATGCTTTGGCCAAGTAGATGCTAGTGTCCCCAAGATGGAGTATTTATGCTAGATAGTGGGTTCATGTCTCTAGTAACCTGGTCTCGAATGACAGAAACGACTAAGCTTATGGATGTGCTGTTGCCACTAGGGAGAAAACAACTTTACTTTGTTTATATGCATTGCTTATATGTCATTTGCATTGTTTACATTACACACTTTGCTTAAGATAATAATTGTTGCTTGCAACTTAATACTCGCGGGAGACACAAATGTTTTCTCGGGCGTGGATTATTAGTCATAGATGTAGCTAGCAAACGGTCTATGTATTATGTTGTAATGCCCAATAAATACTACAATGAACATTGTCTTGTTATAATATGCATTATCACGCGTTTGCAATTTGTCAATTGCTCAGCTCTAATTTGTTTACCCAAAATGACTGTTATCTGTTTATGGAGAGACACCTCTAGTGAACTGTGGACCCCAGTTCATTCTTTCACACTGATAAAAATACCTTTTCCACTACGCTCTACACTCATTTGCTCGTTGTTCCCTTTTGCATTTATATTTATTTTTACATCATACGTTTAATCCTTTGTATTCAGCAAGCCGGGGAGATTGACAACCTTCCTGTTTCGTTGGGGTAAAATACTTTGATTGTGTTGTGTGCAGGTCCATGTCCACACGCCATATTTTGTGGCGCCGTTGACACCGTGTTGAAACTCTTCCAACTCCTACTGGTTCAATAACCTTGGTAGATTTCAAGTGAAAATTGCTGCTGCACTACTTCATACCTTCCTCTTGGGGTCTCCCAGCGAACATATGTTTCCACGTCATCAAACCGCCCCAAGCCGAGTGGCTGGCTTGTGGCCTTGGACATGAAGGGGGTGGCGGATCCACCGTGACGTCAACACGGGGAGGGGCGGAGGGCATTGGGGAGAGAAGTCAGGGCTGCCATGGAACTTTTCGCCGGTGGAGAGAATTGAGATAGATGAGAGGGGGGCGGAAGTAAAAAAAGTCTGGAGAGATGTGAGAGAAGAGAAATGGTATGGTTGGGCCAATGACTGGTGGGTGTGGATGGATGGTTGTTGAGTATATCAAACCCATATGTCATCTTGCCTTGGCTGTTGTGTCTGGACATGTCTGGGCGCCCCAAGCCACCCCAAAGTTGTGAAGTATTGGGGGGTGTGGACACTTTTTGGACAAAACTGTTTACTTGGGAAGACCCGTTCGAGCCCGAGAATTATTAGACCTCCAACGAAACGATGGGATGTGTTCATGAGGCCTCCCATGGAGATGTCCTTAGTAGCCTCTTACAACAACATTCTAAACTGGCAACAAAATGCACGCAATTAGAGTCATAAAGATTAAAAGCTTTACTATCTAACAAGTCATCATGTTTTCTGTCGTGAATTCAAAACAAGAAGACCTCTCTCTAATACCACTTGAAAGATTCAACGCCATCGACAAGAAGGGTGGAGCAGGTTCGTTCTAGCCATTGAGTTTTATAATTGTTGCTACACACTAAGCCTACTTATGCTACTCCCTCCATCCCAAAACATAAGGCGCCCTTAGTTTTCGTTAGTAAGGAACCGACAACTTTACTATGATATATCCTTATAATATACCACAAAATAATTATAAAAGATATATGAAATGAAATAATTTTACAAGATGATTGAAACAAAACCATTTATACATTCTTAATACATATAATTTATTATATATTAGGGGCAAAGTCGTGCATCAAAACCATACAAAAATGTGCGCCTTGTTTTTCGGGACGGAGGGAGTACAAAGTAAACCCGAGGCAAAGTCGTGCATCAAAACCAAAGTAAACCCATAATTTAACTAAAAAATATGACACCAAAATCATACCGCGCATTTGTAGCTCAAAAAAGTTTCAGTGCTATACCACATTTTGTTAGTCAAAATTATGGTCAGAGTTCGAAGAGGACTTACAAATCCTATACGAGGAGGTAAAAACATTTCTAGTTACAAACAATTACCCAGGTTTGCGAATTGGTGCAGTAAGAAACATAAAGGGAAAAAAATGTTTATCTATTTTTCGTATGTGAGCGTGAAGTAATAAGCGGGTTTTTGGCACAGGAACCACAGACCAAGGTAAAACCATAGCATGCATCGTGTGTGTGCATTAACGCAAGTGCAAAGCCAATCGATTGGTAGTACTCATTACATGCGGTACGCGATCACACGAGATGCATGAGCTGCACTTACGGCACGAACGAACGTGAACCCCGTGACGCGACGTCCACCACGGCAAAGCCTTGTCCACGTCAGCGCCCTCGGCCACCTCCCTCCCTCCCTTCTCATTTCAAAAATTTCCTTCGGTTCTCCAGTTCGCCGCCGTGTGCGGTGTGTATATATACTTCGTCCTCGTCTTCCTCCCCTCCGCTCGCTCCGACGAACGCTTCTGGTGTACGGTTCGCCAGCGCACTGATCCGTACCGATAGGAGGCGAGGGTTTCTCGGTCAAGGCGGAGCTCCTCGTCGCCGGTAGGGTTAGCCCTTCTCTTATTCTGTCGAGATATTTTTGGTTTGCAGAGTTCTTAATCATTTGTGGGGAATTCTCACCCGAAAGACTGTATCGACCTCAGAAAACAGCACGGCCAGGGAGGCGACACAAATCCAACCTCTCCCCGTCGAAGACCGTTGGAGGGGAAGTTGACATCAGACTTGGTTTTTTTTGTAGGGGGGAACGCGCCAGGTGCTCGACGGAATTCCGCCATGCCAAGCGGGGGGAGGCGGCTGCCGCCGTGGACGTCACCGAGGGGCGCGGCGAGGTCGGCGACGGGGTGGAGCCCCTGCACCCCCTCCGGCCCGGGGAGCCACTTCACGCCGCCCATGAGCGCCGGCTGCTGCTCCTACCGCGTGACCCCGCCGGCGAGCGGAGGCTCCCTCGTGACGCCTCTGCTGAGCGGCGGCGGGTGTTCCCGGCCGCCGAGGGCGCCGCCGGCGGCGGATTCGCCTTACGTCCGGGCGAAGCAGGCGCAGGTAATACGATTGAGCGCCACCAGGCGCTGTTTCTTCGTTTTCAGGTTCCAAAATTGAGCGCTGTGCTATCTGCTTCGTGCCGTTCTCAATCAGGGTGGCTAAGTAGATGCAACTGATATGACAGATGACAATTGGGCTGGCTAGA
Organism: Poa pratensis; assembly: GCA_947311845.1. Classification (NCBI taxonomy): domain Eukaryota; kingdom Viridiplantae; phylum Streptophyta; class Magnoliopsida; order Poales; family Poaceae; genus Poa; species Poa pratensis. The sequence goes on along the minus strand of CAMZMU010000089.1, from coordinate 35,956,741 downwards.
GCCGATCCTAATAGTTTGGTTCATGACTGAATTGTGGTGATCAATTTTTTCTGGGCTCCAGCATTGTAGTTTTAGGTTGGGTGTTGGGATGTGTAGCCTCTTCTTGTCAGAATGATTTGGAACTGAAATATCTGATAGAACTTAATTTGCTACTAGCGTGTTCCCCCCAGCGTACCACTGAGAACAATCAGTTCTAGCTTCCTTGACTTGCACAGTTGCTACCAGGCTGCCTCAGTTATTAAGTCTACGACGTTCTCTTGTGAAAATTCGTTAGCATCCAGTTTCGTGGTATATATCAATTAATATACGATATGGATATGATCGTGTCAATTTGTTAAATTTTATCTTCAATTAAGATAGCATTGTTCTGTAAGTTGCATTGTTGTGGTATTCTGCAGTGACTGGCTTGCTGAATCTTGTCAGATGCTAAATTTACCCTTCAAGCTTAGTGTTCTTTCCAATGAAAAGTCATTATATCAGGATATCTTCCATTGCATCAGGGCATCTTTTAACGGTACAACAATATAGAAAGGTGAAGGTAGACTCTCCCTGGCACAAATAATGCTAAACATAGGCCAATTTTGGAAAAAGAAGTGTCACGAAAGGGTTGACCCTTCTACATGACTAGGTGTCCTATTACCAGAAATGTAATTGTATAAAAATATTGCATTGAAACAGTATGGTTAGATTGATGGTGTAATGCCGCATGTTTGTTTCTGCCGGGTATCTACAAGAGATGCTCATTCTGCCTGAAGTCTTGCTTTTCTTAACATTCTAGAAGCTGAAATACTTCTGTACGTGTTACCTTTTTTGCAGTGTATGTCTAGTTCTGTAGCACTTACAGACTTGTAAATCAAGACACATTCAAGCTCTTGGTCGTAGAAATGTCTAGAGCAATTTGTGGTTCTTTTTGTTTCATAACCTTGCTTCTATTATTCCAGTTAATTGAAAAGGATCCAAACAAGGCAGTTCCATTGTTCTGGGCGGCTATTAACAGTGGTGAACGAATTGAGAGTGCACTGAAGGATATGGCTACTGTACTGAAACAAGCAAATAGGGCTGAAGAGGCCATCGAAGCGATAAGAACCTTCCGTGACCGTTGTCCTAATGAAGCTCAGGACTCCCTTGACAATATTCTTATTGACTTGTACAAGGTATCTCAGTCCTGTAAATTTACGTATACCAGCTAAATCTTTCTGCTGAAGCCCAGTTTTGGGGTTTGATTATACTATTGGAGATTGAAATATTTCATACACTGCACAAATCCATGTGAAAATTTCGTCAGCCAATAATAAACCTGCACAGGATTTGTGGATGAAATTATTCAGCCAAGTCTTTTTTTTCTGATACAAATCCTTTTGATGTTAAACCAGAAATGTGGTAGGACAAAAGAGCAGATTGAAATGCTGACAGTGAAGCTGAGAATGGTTGATGAGGATCTAGCTTCTGGTCGGTGGAAAACAAAGCTGTCTAAATCTCATGGAAGATTAGTCTATCTCTCTCTGAGGGATGAAAAGGCAAGGTATAAAAAATCTTTCGTAAATCTATTTGACCTGCACCTGCAGTCCTGCACACACCATTCTAAGTCTCTGCTTTGTCATGAAGGTTGCTCGGTAACCTAGCCTGGGCCTATATGCAGTTTGAGAACTATGAGGAAGCTGAAATGCTCTACAGGTATTTCTATGTTGGGGATGAACATATAAAGCTGATATGGATATTGTTACAAATGATTCATGTCTTTTCTTCAAATTCGATCCTAGGTTTGGTGTTATTTATATAAATAAATAAATGTTATGGTACCACTGTAGTTTCTCAGTCCATATCAAGGATGCATACATAAATGCTGATACTAGTAGAAGTGAACTTCGTTTTTTCAGTCATAACAACATGCATCATTTCCAATAAAGCTCATCCAACTAAATCCAGCTGGTACTGACTTGGCTTTTGTCTCTTAACCCAGGCAAGCTCTTGCTATAGAAGCTGATTATAACAAAGAGTGTAATTTAGCGATCTGCTTGATGAAGATTGGAAAGGCAGCTGAAGCTAAATACCTTCTCCAATCTATACCTTACAACTGCAATGATGAAAACCATGTGAGATCTTTTGTCCGGGCTACTGAAGTGCTTAGAGAAATTGAGTCACAAGCACTCCCTTCTCCCATAACTCAAATGAAGTCTAAAGATTCAAGGATTTCGCTTGCTATTGATGTGGAGAACCTTGAATATCTGCATCCACAAATACTCTCTGCTCCTTCAGCTGAATTGAATTCTGAAGAACCACAAATTCCAGTTTCAACAGATACAGAGAAGCATAAGGATTGCAACCCACAAGCACTTCCATCTCCGATTACTCAGGTGAAGCGTAAAGAACCACAATTTATGGTTTCAACAGATGGAGAGAAAAATGGACAGTGTCAGGAAGAGTACCAAGATCTTTCTAGATTGTTCAACGATGCTGCCACACCACAGTCTCTACTTGAGAAACTGCGAAAACGGCTGGTTGAAAAGGACAGACCAAATATCAGCAAAGAGAATCAAGTTCAGACTCCTAGCTCTGCTGAATGCTTGCCAAACTCTAATGGCGCCAAAGATGCTAGTGAGAATCCTATGCAAGCGGGGAAGGGCTTTGTTGCTGGGGCTAGGAAAACATGGGCTGGCATGGTGGAGGAGGATGAGCAGAAACTGGGTGATGGCACTAACACTGCTGCACAAGGCGAGAGCAGCAAACATACAAGTGAGCAGAGGGGCAGAACACCACAATCATCTCAAGAAAGCAGCAGCCTCAAAACCCCAGTCGCAGGTGTTCGGATACAGAGTTCATCGGCTGGTTCATGGAGACGCAGTGACTCAAAGGTCCCGACAGACGAGAACATGAACCGGAATTTTATCAGGACTGCTCCAGCATGGAAGCAGCAGAAAGTTCAAGATCACAGCAACCGAGTCTGCCAAAGGCTTAACACGGTTCATCTCAGTGAGAGAGCTCAAGGCGCCGAGCAAACACCATGGAGAAGCAGTGCAGCTCAGCGTTCACTTTTCGGCGGTCACGTGCCATTTGGTGACAATGAATACTCTAAGAACGCAGCGAGCACAAGACCATGGAGACCGCAGAACCGGCTGCGGGTATTCCGAGAGATCACAAATGGGATAAACCATAATGTTACATAGCTAGATCTTTGTTCCTCGCTCATTGTTGATGGAAGTTCTTACCAGTAACAAGTGGTGGTTGTTTCCCACCAGAGATGAGGACTAGTGAAATAGGTGGTAGTTTTTCCTTCCTGATTTTGTTTCTGAGAAGAGGCATTGGCATTGGAGTGTCAACAGCTCCAAGGGGATTAGTCACAACAATCATGAGCTAAAGAACTCACCGGCCGAACATCATCAATATTCCTAACAAGTTTACACTCTCTTCAGATCCAAGTAGACATCTTCTTACTGTACATTTTCCTTGGTCACGCCAAGTAGCCTGTAGAAGAGGGTAACTAAATCCCTACTGTGGATTTTTTCACCTTTCCCAGTGTCCACTGCTGCTTACCCAGCACATAACACTAACAGTCCCTGTACCTTTCGGCACTACTGCTTAGATGTCACTCCATGATTCATCTGCTCTACATGTGGTTCCCTCTGCTGCATGGCTGAACATTTTCCTGCATGGTGCATGGCTGGGCTGCAAGATCTGGACCTTTGCAGAGGCAGGCAATGGCAAAGGTATACAGTTCACTGACTGAGCCACCAGGCACCCTGCATCGACTCTGCATAGTGCTCGCCCTCTGGCATTTTCTACTTTGTTTACACACTGCAGCCAGGTGGATTCCTCCAACTGCATACACTGGGTCGGTAACATGCTCGTGGTGTAGGAGTACCTCTCGGCAGCAATAGCAGCCTTGAGCTTCACCTCACCCTGGCCTGTAGGCTGAGGCTGTCGATGCCGACAGCTAAGACGAAGGTAGATCCCCTGAGCCTCAGTTGACACTACTTGTGCTGCATCCACCAATCAGTCCACCCAAATGTGTAATCTGGCCTACGTGCCGAGGTTGTCGATGGTCCGGTGCTATCGGGTTGAATGCACCTACATGTTCGTCCACAAAATTTGAACTGGACTGTAGACCGAGGTGGTCGATGCCGCCATCGTAACGGATATGAAACCTTGTTTGATACTGTGACTTTGTATGTTTGTGCGATGGCCAGTTCATCCGAAAGTTTAACGAGGGAAAAGAAAGTTACCGTGGCCTTTGTCAGGGCTTGGTCTCCAATAATTCGGGTGCATGATTGGGTACAAATTGCTGATAACCACATGTGTATATATGCATTGGCTTTCGTTCATTGAATATTTGAATGCTTACGTGTATTTTGGCACGGTTTTGCTGGAACATATGCTGAGGTAAAGGCCCAATGTATGCAGTAGCAGGCAGTCAGTCAGCCGACCAAGACCTGAATCGTCCGCCGATAACTATTTCAGGCTAGTACTATGTATAGCTGAGTTTTTCATCGTTTGTTCAAAGAGGATCAATCATTGGCGTCATGCAGAGAGCAATGGACTTCACGTGCCCCGACGATCAATCGAGAGATTCAAAATCATTATATATATCAACTTGCAAACTTGGTGAAATACTCCATCTATTCAGGAATAGATATTTCAACTATTGGCCACCCGTACCCATATATCTATTAGATTTCTTATTTTAAAATAATATAAGTAGATATCATCGGAAGTACTTTTGTGTTTTCATTTTTTTACGAACATATGGTTAGGAAATGATGCCATTCATACATTCCCTATTATAATCGAGTTAATGATTAAAATATCAATATTTATTTTTTGTTTGGAACGTGCAAGGCTCTTTTGCATCCAAGGAAGAAACTGTCATGTACAAATAATCATACTATCAAGGCTAAAAGATGTGGTTCATCAAGCTTTCTCTATAGAGATTATTATGGTAGTAACCTCTTCAGCTGTGAGAAAAAATCAGATGAGATGGCTGTTCTGCTTTTACATAGAGTTACCCAAAAGGCATATTTTGGCATGCAATGCAGGGTTGGGGCTTTCATTTAACTTAGTTCTTTTAGAGGGCCTGGTGCATTTGTCTTAGTTAGCTGCCAAAAACTAGCCTCTAGCTTTGTATGTTCCTTCTGTATATTTGTAAAATATAGGCAGTAGGAAAACCTATTGTACGGTCTCAAGGAAAAAATAATAATAATGCTCAAAGCGACTTGAACATGGCTGAATTAGGAAAAAAGATATTAGCTGTGTACAAATGTGAAAGACATACAATTTATCGAATGTTTGAAAATTGTTCTGGGTGGCAATTAAATCTCGAAAACCTGAAATGATGAGTGGATTCTTGTTTTTCACCGGTAACTCAAGTGGGAATTAATCGGGACAAAATAATCTGATGTTTTAAATTGATGCTAAAAGTGCTAAAGATGTTTTAAGTAGGAGTAGAATTGATGAGGAAGCTAGAGAAACACCGTTATTTGCTAATACGCAAGCATATTGTTGTTCAGAGAAAATCATTTAGCAGCAACAAATAGTGCATTTGCATTTTGCAAACATGTATTTTGGACGATCCAAGAAAACTAAGAGTTTTGAATTATTTCCATGGTAGATTAAGGGCATAACATTGAGTTATCATGAACATCATCAATCGCAATGCAGAGAAAACCTAAGTGCTTAATAGAGATGAACAAGCAATATAAAGTAACCTAACTACCAGAGGAGAGGGAGATCGAGGGTTTCGATATGCTTGGCTTCATGCACGCCAGCCATCGCAGGCAACCTTATTAGAATGGTGTTGCTCTGGATGAGTGGCATACAGGGAGCCAGGCACATCCATATCGTATCCCAGTTAAGCTCACCTTCGCAACAATGCCACCGCCGGCCATTGCTATCACAATGCTGAGGAACCAAGCTAGCAGTACTGGGTAGTACTAAATGCATGGAGACTGATTTCTTGCTCCATTTCCTCTTAAATGATACCGCCATCGATGATGTACAACCATGCATGGACATCTCACTAGCCTAGCTGAGCTGTACGAGATGTGAAGTGCAAACAGAGATTGTGGGGAAGCTGGGTGAATGGAGAATACATCATGCGGTGAAAGGATGGGTACCATCATATAGGCCGTGTGTGTTGGGTCGTTGGTACATAGGAGGATGGACGTGTGAATGTGGGTCTGGGAGGGGCCAGGGTGGAAAGGCAGACGGTTCATAAAGTGAATATATTGCTCGAACTTTGTTTTTGTTTTGAAAGGAGGTAACTCTGGCCACTGCATCGATTGATACATATAGTCATATATTATTAAATGACAGAAAAACATGTTTAACGTAACCAAAAAAAAAAGATAAAAGGAAGCAAGCCAAAGGCCTCATGCCTCGCGATAGTAACTCCACCAGTTTATCAAACCCTATGGTAAAAAGAATAAACAAATAGAAAATACACAACTTGTAGGCAAAACCTTCAAGAAAGAATTGCCTCTCAAACTTTATTTCGGTACAGTTACCACCCATAAAAAGCATGTCTTATGTTTGATCCAGCCAATTCGACCAAACCGTCCGAAAATAACTTTATCTAACGGATGAAAAATGAGTTGGAACCCTGCGACATATAATTCGTCGCACACTTTAATTGCACAATTATACTACTTCTTTACCAAACAATTTCCCTTTTTATCTCCTATCATACTTTCTGTCACTAGTAGAAACAGAGGCTTCGGTTTGACAGGAACAGGTACTAAAGGGGGCTTTAGTACCGGTTCCAAAGGGCGAGGCGGCCGGCAGGCAACCGTCCCGGTTGGTGCGGACCTTTAGCACCGGTTGGTAATACCAACCGGTACAAAAGGGTTGGGCCAGCCAGCTGCAGTGGGGGGCCCCACGGCGAGACCCTTTAGTACCGGTTCGTAACACAAACCGGCACTAAAGGCCTATCTTTAGTACCGGTTTGTGTTACGAACCGGTACTAAAGGTTCCGCATTTTTCATTAAATACGAAATAATTCATATCTTTAAATCTGTAAATCGAAATTTAACAAATAAAATGTCTAAATCAATTAGAAAAATGAGAGGAATCCAAATATGACAACGATATGATCTTTTGGATCACAAAAACGCATTTAATTTGGCGAAATTACTTTCAAAAAATTGACATAAACTCATTTAAGGGTTATTTACTTCCTCCTCCTCATCGTCGTTGTGGGAGTCGGGGTCGGAGTCGGAGCCGTGGCCGTCGTCGTCGCCCTCGCCTTGGCTGTCCTCGTCGCCCTCACCGTCGTCGCCCTCGCCTTGGCTGCGGAACCGAACAGACGGATGTAACGCTTCGTTCGTAAAATGACTACACATTTTACAGATTATATTCGCAATGTTCAAATTGACTGCAGTTGGAACAGTTTGGTGAGTTTTTTGAAAATTTCATGTTGCAAATCCAAAACCAATTCTCTTCAACCTTAGACTTCCTAGTTTGAGTTTAGAGATATCACACCAGATACATGCATTTTTTGTTCGAATGTATCTAGACCTTGTTTATCAACCCGAGTCGTTAGTATACGACATCTTAAGACTATGTGCGCAAGTTTTTCAATTTTTTGATTGTTTAAAAAAAAATTATGCTTATTTTGAAATTGGTCAAACCTAAGTTTGACCAACATTTAAACAAGTTTAAAACATGAAAATGAAAAACTAAGCCTGGATCCTTCTTACTCACTCTAAAATGAAAGTTTGGTGAGTTTAAAAAAAAAATTATGTGGCAAATCCAAAACCACTTCTCTTCAACATTAGACTTCCTACTTTGAGTTTTGAGATAACACACCAGATACATGCATTTTTCGTTCGAATGTACCTATACCTTGTTTATCAACTTGAGTCGTTAGTATACGACTAATTAAGACTATGTGTGCAGGTTTTTCAATTTTTTTATTGTTTTTGAATTTTTTATGCTTATTTAGGTTTGACCAACATTTAAACAAGTTTAAAACATGAAAAATGAAAAACTAAGCCTGGATCCTTCTTAGTCACTCTAAAATGAAAGTTTGGTGAGTTTTAAAAAAATTATGTTGCAAATCCAAAACCACTTCTCTTCAACATTAGACTTCCTACTTTGAGTTTTGAGATAACACACCAGATACATGCATTTTTCGTTTGAATGTATCTATACCTTGTTTATCAACTTGAGTCGTTAGTATACGACTTATTAAGACTATGTCCGCATGTTTTTGAATTTTTTATTTTTTTGAATTTTTTATGCTTATTTTGAAATTGGTCAAACCTAAGTTTGACCAACATTTAAACAAGTTTAAAACATGAAAATGAAAAAATAAGCCGGATCCTTCTTAGTCACTCTAAAATGAAAGTTTGGTGAGTTTTTTTTAAAAAATTAAGTTGCAAATCCAAAACCACTTCTCTTCAACATTAGACTTCCTAGTTTGAGTTTTGAGATATAGTGCGGATTTTTGGTCGCCCGTTGGCTATACCACCCTCCTCATTGCCGTCGGATCATGCACTGGAGATTCGTTCTGGAGTGAGAGGAATGCCGCAGAACCTAGTTAAATGTCCTAACTTCACGTAAACTATACTGACATAGATGCTGATTATGCGACGATGCAGTTCCAGGATCTCTATTTCGCAGTGAGACCCGCCGAACTTGTCAGCCAAAAATTTATGTAGTCATGCTGCCGTGTCTGTGACTCTGTGTACTACGTTCAGCTTTTTGCTATTTGCCGGTGAAATGGTTTGTTGAGGTTGGACCGGTCAAAACGCAGCTGTGGCCTGACACCATTTTCAAGCCAGAAATTTCGCTTCTCCCGTGTACTCCTACATCTCAGTTACAGCTACTTTAGCAGCCGGCCTACACGAAGTTTACGCTGAACTGCTGAAGCATGGATGCTGATGCATGCCTTTTATTCTCTCTCCCTCTCTCGCTCAGTCCAGCAAGCATGCGAGACTTAATATTGGAGCATGGATGCATGCCTCATTATCTCTCTTCTCTCCATAATCCTCCCAGTCTAGCTCGGATGCGCATTCGACTCGGACGTCTCGACGAGCGCGTAGAGGTGGGCTCGGTTATGATGGTCGTCGTCACGGGGCAGCCTGAGGTTGAAGTAGCCGTGGCACAGACCGCGCCACCGCGGCGGCACGCGCGTGACAGCGCCAAAGAGAGTCCACGTCAACGATATATGGAGTGCATGACGCTGCCCAAGGAGTCCGCGAGCGTCACGCTTCCTTGCCGCCTGCATGCCCTTCTTCCACATCTCCGGTATGGTCGTCGTGGTGAACTCACTCGTCGTGGCAAGACTAGAGTTGGCTTTATACATAGCATCTCCTCATGATTGTTGCTGAACACGCGTTCTTAGAGTTCAAGTATGGCACGCACGTCTTGATGCCACCATGCCAGCACTCCAATGCGCAACGATAACCAGAGCTCCGCTCGCCGAACACGAACCGGAGAACTCGCTGTTACCAGCGCGCTCCTGATTCATAGTCATGTGCCCGTGCCAACCTCCGCATACGTCCTTGCCGACGGTGTCCGAGGGTTTGTCCGAGCCAACCAAGACAACAAGGTATACATAATGGTTGGGTAATAACAGGGTTTCCTTTGTTCGCATTATATATTCAGAACTCTCGACTACTTATTCCATTGGATCAAATGAGCGAGTGAAGTCAGTACAGTAGTGGCGTTTGAATGTGATGTCACCTTGAAAACCTGCACATTACTGCCCTCGTCCACGTGTGACAGAAAAAATGACTGTCATAGTGTGTCAGCTCGGGCAGGTGATTTACAGTTGGGGTGGCTAATTAGATAATGGTAGATGAGAAGAGACCGAATCTAAAGGATGGATCGCACGGCTAATAAATGGGGGGTATAGCCACCGGGCGGCCACAACACATTATGCTTTGAGATATCACACCAGATACATGCATTTTTCGTTCGAATGTATCTATACCTTGTTTATCAACTTGAGTCGTTAGTATACGACTTATTAAGACTATGTACGTAGGTTTTTCAATTTTTTGATAGTTTAGGTTTTAAATTCCTAGATATGATTGATAGGATGGCATATTTGAATTCCTCTCTTTTTTCTATCAATTTAGACATTTTATTTGTCAAGTTTTGATTTACGGATTTACATATATGAATTATTTCATATTAAATATTATTACATAATCACTGTTATTTATTCAAAAATATTATTACATAATCATTTTTATTTATTCAGAAAATATATTACATAATCATTGTATTTATTCAAAAAAAATTGAAAATTTAAACAATAACGGATTTAGAGATATGAATTATTCCATATTAAATATTATTACATAATCACTGTTATTTATTCAAAAATATTATTACATAATCATTGTTATTTATTCAGAAAATATATTACATAATCATTGTATTTATTTAAATAAATTTTGAAAATTTAAACAATAAAAAGTGTAACATCATGACTTATGGGTTAATATGATTGATAGTATACTATTATCAGTAAGTTCTAACTTCTCGTTTGGCAGCTAATTTGGAAGGAACTTAAAAGTTAAGCGTGCTCGGGCTGGAGCAGTTTGAGGATGGGTGACCGAATGAGAAGTTTGACCAGAGTAAGTATTTTGACCTGAGATTAAGTGTATAACTAGTTTAAGTGTGTGGCTAAGTGAGAAATTTCCTAATAGAATTAAGAATAGAAATAAGAATAGTATTGAGAATAGAATTGAGAATATAACTGAAAATAAATTAAAAAATTCCCGGGACCTTTAGTACCGGTTACGAACCAGTACTAAAGGTCCTCCGCCTGCGTGCGCGCTGCTATGCCCACGTGGAGGCCTTTAACACCGGTTCGTGAGCAACCGGTAGTAGAGGGGAGGGGGGGGGGGGGGGGGGGGGGTACCCTTTAGTCCCGATTTATTAGTACCGGTTGAGCAACCGGTACTAAAGGCCCTATAGAACCGGTGCTATTGTCCCTTTTTCTACTAGTGTGTGTTGCATGCCACCATCCTCTCAGTTGCAGTTGCGTATTTCAGTGTGTATCTCCTAGACAAATTACCATATAGAGAGTGCTTGCCCACGTACACGATGAGTAGTAGTGATAAAATGCCTCGTAAGTACACGGACATATCATGTTCTTGGAACCAACATACTTTTTTTTTGGCGGGAACTTGGAACCAACATACTAAAAACATTAATCGGCAAGAACTACCTGATAACTACCCAAAAAAAATTAACAAATGATTATTTGTATGGAAAAGGAGCTTGCACAGCATAACCAGATCGTGTTCATCATTGCTACAATATACATGTTTGGTAACATGATATGCTACTGCTATGAATCTAGAAATTAACAAAGAGGAATAGTAATGACTAGTCCAGCTTGATGAGATGACTAAATCATATATGCAGTGACACATTCATTGATTTGTTTTAGCGAAATGACACATGCATTGATGGGTTTAGGTTGCCTTAACCTGTTAGAGTACAATTGATCGGCATAGGTTGGGCTGAACTGCTGGAGGATGTTCTGACAGGCTAAATATACTGATGGGCCAAACTGCTTTTGGTTGCGTACTAGCGGCCAAAGGTTCAGCACGGGTATCTTTACAACTACACAATATAGAGTACAAAAACTTTCTTGTACGAAGTGCAAAATATACGTGAAATACAAAGTCTTGAAATATAAATATATTGTCTAACCCTTTTCATCAGTTCGGATTTTTTATTCAGTTGGCTAGTACTTAAATTATATATGATATCACGCCAAGAGGTTTAAAAGTACAAAATCCTACTCATGCACTATTAAAAAAACTTACGCGGCCTACACCGAATGCACGATAAGGACTAAAATTACCTAGACGTAAGGGGAAGTGTTAAAACATAAATATATTGTCTAATTATTTCCATCGTTCTAGTTGGCTAGCTCATAAATTTAGTACAAAGTACAAATATACTAATAACTAACGAAGTACAACGTAGGATATACTAAAAAGTACAAAGTAAACTAACAGAAATACAAAGTACAAGTATACTATGAAGGACAAGTATACTAAAATCCAAAGTATAAATATATTAATATCCGAATTATGAAGAACACTAACCGAACAACAAAGTACAAGTATACTAAAATCCAAAGTATAAATATATTAATATCCGAATTATGAAGAACACTAACCGAACTACAAAGTACAAGTATACGAAAAACCAGAATACAAAAAGTAAATATACTAAAGCCTGAAGTACGAAGTACACTAATGAAAAATTCGTCAAAAATCCACCGCAGAGTATAAGGTACACTAAACCCAGAAGTACAAGTACACTAAATGCAGAGTACAATTCTATTAATATCGTAATTACAGATAAAGTTCGTTAAAACATATAAACATGATATCTAATTTTGAAAATATCAACGCAAGTAACGACGAAAACCGTCCGTAATTCGGACGTACGGTTCAAAAGATATTTCATCCAGAATTCCTATCAAGTTTTGGAGGATTTCTGCCGTAAACACGCAGGGTATTTTCTACTTTTAGTTATTCCTCACCACTTACAACCAAGGGTTGCCACACGGTTAATACATATGTTGAAAGTTTCATCATTGTTTGCTAACTATACCTAAAATAGTACATGTAGCTATACTATAAATTCAGTTGATAGCACAATCAAAAGACCAATATAGATAAATAAGAATTTCATGTAATCTAAGGACCAAATAGACATAAACATGCACTCCTTCCGTCCCAAAATATAAGGCATGCTATTGGTGCTCGACTTTGACCACTAATATATACTAAATTATATGGATTGAGAATTTATAAATAGTACCGTTGAATTCGTCTTGCAAAATGATTCCATTTCATATATCATTGTACTAATTTTGTGGACATATTATAAGTACAAATCATGGTCAAAGTTGTGGGTCGTTGACCAGCGAAAGTTAAGGGATTATATTTTGGGATGGAGGGAGTAACATAATATGGTACCAAATAAATAACACAATTAGTAGGAAATAAGGAGATATCAACAAGACAAAAATTTATAAAAATTAACATGATATAGATCTTTTAACAGAAAAATTAGCATAGATAAATCTAAGTTATCAACCATGTCAAAGTCAGCAACATCATTGTAGAGCTAAAACAATTAATAAACATGCTATGCTTTAATCAACACCTAGCATAAAGACCAAGAACAATGTAAACAACTATATAGATACTCTAATTCATCGGCATGTCGGCCACTAACACAATGACATATACCTTGGAGTTGGCAGGAGGTCGGAGTCGCCATCCTCTAGTCTGGTCGATTCCAGGAGGAGGATTTCGTTACATCTTCGTCAGACTTGTTTCCGTCCACACCCTCTATCTCTCCTCCCGCACACATCGGCACTATCGAGGACTCCTACCATGCATTTTGTCCCGCCATTTCCTCCTCGCTTCCCAGGCCACATAATCCTCTTAGCACCAACAAATTTGGCCAAACATGATAATATGAGGAGATTTCGCTCCTTCAGCACATACTGATGGCACAAAGGACTCCTCCTCTCATCGTGCATATCGCCTCACCTACTCTTCCTACCCACATGGGCCACCTTCTCCTTTTGGCACCACCATACCTAGCCTAAGAGTGAAGTAGGAGGTGTCGTTCCCTCACACGCCGGATGCGCTCTCTCGCCAAAGAGGTACGCGCGAGAGCTACGTCGCTACTAGGTCGCCGCCACTCCACATCCATATGGGGAGAGTGGAGAGAGAGTGACATGTGGTTTTTTTTCGAGGGTTACAAAATGATATATAATATCATGGGCACATTGGCAATAATTATTTATGTTCCACCATTAGCTTAGATGTTCACATCGGAAACTTGATTTATCTGTCGATCATGTGGCCGGTTCACATCGGTGATCTTTCTTTTTTAACCGTTGTCAATATGGCCATCCAGGTGGTGGCCCGATTATGGTGGGCAACATTGCCCACTCGTTTTGACTATTAACCATGGGCATTGTGAATGATATTTCATGTGCGGGGTGTTATCACCCTGTTTAGTGTCCTCCTCCTTTTCAGATTCGGGGGCCAAGATTGACGGAGGTGGCATCACTAGTACAAAATGACACATCGAAACGGGCCAAAACCCTCACTGAAAACGGAGAAACGGTCCGTGTCCCCGCCCCCGATGCTGATGTGAAGGCCCTCATCGGGAACGGAGGCCAAAAACCATCGCCGATGAGGCCTCTTTTTGGCAACGGTTGTGCACAGAACTCCGTTTCTTTAGTTTTCCTTTATCAGATACGGAGTTTTCCATTTACCCGTTTGCACTGAGCTTTTCTCATATTTCATATATATATGTCACAATACATGAAAGGCTGATTGCACAATGCACTAAAACGTTATTCAATTCATAACACAGAACAAATGTCATCATTACATTGGTATACAATAATATCACCGACAATTTGACTACAATCATATCTATCATACAATGGATAATATCACCTATTACACTTTGACTACAATCATATCTATCTAAACCTATAAGCAACTAACCTAACAAGATGGAAGGCTGGCCTAATTAAGCCAGCCTTCCATCTTTGACTTGGAGCTCACCTACTATGAGCTCTGGTTCGTCGTTGTACCCGCTCCAAGACCAGCATCCTCGAAGTTTCCGTGCCTCAAGGTTTTTGGTTCTCGGAATGGTACGTTGGTACTTTTATGCAGTGTGACCAAAATAAACTCCTGCGTCAAAGAAAAAAAGATTAGCGAAATATGCAAAATACATCTGGATATAAAAGGAAAAATCGGTGGCTATTTTCCAGCAACTGCTATGTTCGGTTGCCATTGTTAAGCAACTGTAAAAGATCGGTGGCAATTATCCAGGAGCTGCTCTGTTTGGTTGCCATTTTGTCTCTTTTTGTGGCAGACAGTTCGCATTCCTTTGTCTCTTCTTCCTCGTTCCACCCCAATCCCCCACCAGCCATGGACGACCGCAAACAAACAACAAAGACAAGTACCGTCTGTGCCCGCGGCACCACCGATCTGGAGGTGGTGTGCGCGAACGAGGGCATACCGTGGAGCGGATCCTCGACAAGTACAAGGAATGGCTTGCAGAGGAGAAGCATCGGTTCGTCGGCCTTGATATCGAGTACACCCTGATCATCGGGACATCGCTGTCCTGCAACTCGCCATGCGCCAAGTCCTCGTGTTCCACTGGTGCAGGTCCAAGAAGCATTGTCCGGCGCTGGGCAATTTCTTTCAACCCAAGAATATCACCTTCGCAAGCGTGGACATCACAAACGACAGCGTCGTGCTTTCTCGTGCCGGCTTCCACATTCCAGCAGAGTACTACGTTGACATCCAACTAGTATACAAAATCAAGGGTGGAGACGAGAGGGATGGAATGGGTGATCTAGCGGCGGACCTCAACGACAGTTCATACATCGACATGAAGAGAAGTTCCCATCCAAGCAGCACGAGTTTTGGGAGTGAATGCCGCTGCACAAAGTTAACCACGACTAAGCAGGAATAGATTGGTAGGTGACATACGAGTTGCATCGTAAGATCCTCACCCTGAAGGACAGGCTACGTCCAACATGGCAGGAAATGCTCTGCCCCAGGTGCAAGAATGGGTGGTGAATTGCAATAGGCCTTGGATGTCGGTGTTGAACTTGTTTGTACAGTTGGTGCTTGAACAATAAGTGTTTGTAATTTCAGAACATGTGTGTGCGAATTTGCACTAGGCATTGGATGCCTATGTTGAACTAGTTTGTAATAATATCTACATATGTTTGTGAGTGAATTTGTTTACGTGCTGAAAAGCTCGTATATAGAACCTAGTTCATCGGCATCACAGCTGGTCACACAAAGATTTTTACCTTTCACCGGCGGGAGAGGAGGTGCCGGCCTCTGCCACACGCGCTGCGACGCTACCAGCAACAGATCTCGCCGGAGAGGAGGTGCCGCTACCAGCAACAGATCTCGCCGGAGAGGAGGTGTCGACATTTGCCACACGCGCTGCGACGCTACCAGCAACAGATCTCGTCGGAGAGGAGGTGCCGGCATCTGCCACACGCGCTGCGACGCTACCAGCAACAAATCTCGCCAGAGAGGAGGTGCCGACGTGCGGTACGAGCCACCACCACGAACAGACACTGGGATAGTGGGGAAGAGAGTGAGAGTGTTAGGTTATCCAGTGGAGGCCAATATATATATGAACGCGGGTATCACATAGGAAACGGTTATTAACTGCAACCGTTTCCTTTGCGATTATACCATTGACAAAGTAAACCTACTTACAGATAGTCTAAATTACATATGAATGTAGAGGCCACATAGGAAACGGTAATGAACCACATAGGATACATATATTAATAATAAAGATGACTAAACTACATACGGACTTGATATTAATAATGAAGTAAACGATTACATATATGCTACTACTAGCTACCGCTACTACTAGCTGTTGCTGATGAAGACTCGGGCTCGTCGTCGCTGTACACGAGGGCCTCCCTCCGGCATAAAGTATATCGAAGATCTTAACGAAAAACCTGTTGTCGCCATTGAACTCGAAGCACAAAAAGTGCCCCTGCTCAAGCTTGTACGCTTGGGCAAAAGACTTCCATCCCTGGCCGAGGTACAAATTCCCCCCGGCACTCACGACCGTCTTCACCGCCCAGCTGCCATTCTCGCAGTCCTCCATCTTTCGATGCATGGTACTTGGCACCATGCCTTGGAGCTTCTCCGCGAACGCCCTCGGGAGCCTCAGGCGCCCCTCGATGCCCTTGTATAGGATAACCAAGAACTCGAAACCGCGCAGCTCCAGGGAAAGGTCTTCAGCGGACGGAGAGGGGGACACCGATGGCGTGGCATTGCCACTGCGCCCCCTACCACGGCCGCGCTCTCGTCCACGGCCGCGACCGCTGCTGGTACCTCTCGCCATGGATTTGAACGGAGCGTATCTGGCGAAGTTTGGAAAATGGGAGGCGATGGACTGGGGCTTCAAAGAGACCGTTGCTGGTACCTCTCGCCATTTATACTCGCGGGTCTGCTCCACCCACCTCCCCATCTGCCCCTTCGCTAGCCTCCACGTGTCAACATTTTCAACGGTTAAAAAAATCTATCCGTTACCATAGAAGCAACTATTGGGAACGGGTCATTTTAATAACAGTTGCCAATATAATGAGTGACGGAGATTTGAAACGGTCTGTTGCCAATGTCGGCGGGCCAGCCGCGGCCCAGGTCAAGCTTGTACGCGCCGGCCACACGGAAAGCTCGATTTTCCGTCGCCTAACTCGTGTCGTTTCCATAGAGGGGTATCCGATGTATCGTTCTGTACTAGTGCATACTCCGTCGGGCGACGGGATCGACTAGTGACAGGGTTAACGTGGTAGGCAATGTGGCTAGTGTGGCGACTGGGGTAGTTGGATGATGACACGACACATCCTCCGCCGGTGGGATGGCGTGGACAGGTGGGCAGGGTGCCGGTTGCGAGAACCGGTGGCATCGAGATTGAGAGAGAAAGTGGGAATAGTGATTGGGGTTAGAGAGTGTGTGTGGAAGTGGAGTGAGAGTAACGAGAGTGACCATGAATATAAAGATCGAGCCGATGGGATCTTGGGCTGCCACGGAAATAGGAAAAGTTCAAATGCCTGTCACTACAGGAATGCGTCGATACGCCGACGGCTGCAAGCCGTCGGCACAGGCCTCGTTGCCCTCGGCGTACGTATAAGCCGACGGCCACCGTTGGCGTCTGTGGTCGTCGGCGTATGAGATGCCGTCGGCGTATACATACGCCGAGGGCAATACCTGACCGTCGGCGTACATAAGCCCTCGGCGCTTACCAGTGGGGCCGCTCCGGTCTCAGACGGCCGCACCTCCTACGCCGACGGGAATGCCCTCGGTGTATAGGATCAACGTGTCACGATCTGGGACATCCGATGCAACCTATACGCCGACGGCATTGCCGTCGGCATAGGGGTCACCATTTGGTCACCTGGGGCAGCCTATGCCACGGCAATGTGTTCCAGATTTTTTTTTAATATTGCTGCCAGCAGCTCGATTTTCAGCAATAATTACAGAAAATTGACAGCAGCAATATCACAATAATATCACACACAGCAGCATATGCAATATCACAAACAAGATCACAACCAATATCATGAAGCAAAATGCTATATCATAAGTGTAGATACACACATAGGGCTATCATCCTACATCTAGGTCGGCGACGGGGTGAGCCCAATGTCTCCCCCGGTGAGAAGAGGCGACCGACGGCTCGACGCAGCAGTAGAAGCACCAGAAGAAGCACCAGGCGAAGCAGCAGCCGAAGCACCACGCGAAGCACCAGGAGAAGGACCACCGGAATGTACCGGTGTGATCTCACGGGAACCCGGCGAAGCACCAGGCGAACGACCACCATCGCGATCAAACGGGATGATCTGATGCGAACCCGCTGTGTCACTAGGAGAAGCAGAACCAGAGTGTCGTTCTCCGAACATCCCGTTCCCTACATGTTTGAGCAAGAGTTAGCAACTTGCAAGGCAAAGGAAAGCGGTAACGGTGATTTGACAAAGAACTTACCGGGATCGATGAGTAGTATGTGAGAGCGAATTTTTCCCTCGTTGGAAACCGTGGGCTAGGCCCCGGCCTAGGAGGCCGCTCTCCTGGCACGGCTGCCCGCACTCCAGTGCTCATAAACGTCACCACCGACTGCAAGATAGTTTAGATGTCAGACGTTGCAGAAATAGAGGTTCAAACTTGGGGAAGTGGGACTTGTCATGTTTTGCAAAAATAAAGGTTGAAACTTACAGCTGACACCATCTCGGAGTACGAGTCGTAGGCATCACGACTCCGCTCCCACTCTTCATAGGCGTGGTCATACTCGGCATGAGCGGCAATATAGGCCGCCTCGAAATCGGGCTACAATTTCAAAAATGGTGAATATCATCAACTTAGCCATGCAGGAACAAATGTCAGAAAGAGGATAAAAATGACAAAAACTTACATCGATGGTGGTGGAGGTGGAGGTGGTGGTGGATCGACGAGGCGGGATAACGGAGGTGTCGGCAGGGAGGAGGGTAGCTTTCATACGCGTGAAGCTCATGGCAGGCCTGACCTTTTAGGCAGAACGCGCGTACGGCCATGCAGCAATCCGTGCCCCGCCAGGACCACCGAATTCTCATCAGTCTCCTCGTGAATGGGGTCATCCACCTCCGGGTGAAAATGCTTGACCACCTTGCAGTAGGCATCCAAGTATCCTTGGCGGTGTCGTAGTACTTGGGAAACGAGGGCTGAGGCTGACTTAGATCGGGCTTCTTCTCGTTCATCTTCTGCCACGTTTCCAACTCAGTTTTCGGCTCCCCGGTATCGGCCTCCTGCATCGTGAAAACAAATGTTATGCGTATCAAGTAGAAACACAAGTAGGAACATGACGGGAAATAAATGCAGATCGTTCCATATATATACCAGCTTTTTCTTGAAGCGGTCGATGTTGCGGTTTCCCGCACTGTGTGTTCCTTCCTTGCCTCGGTTTGCCTTGTTCCGCTTGCTCACGGCGTCAAACTCGGGGTCGCCCCCGACCCACCTCGTAACCAACGCCTCCCATGCGTCTTCTTTGTTGTCGGCCCACTTAGGGGCAACCTGAAAATACAATACTCAATTTCAAGAACAGATAATGCAATGGCAACTTAGGAGCAATATAGAATCACATTGACAGTTACTTACCGACAGGTAATCCTCCTTCGTCAGATTTGGCCGCTTCTTGACATTTTCCGCCTTCGTGGTGGTCTTGCCCTTCTCAGCCAAGAAGTTATTGGTGGTCGTTTGCTTTTGATTGTAAAACTGCTGTGGTGTCAACCTCGCACAAGACCCAAGCAAAGTCCTATCCGCGCTTGCCTTCTGCTCCGGGAGCACACGATAATGCCGCTTCAATCATGCATAACAAAATTGTGAGATTCATGAGTTAGCACGGTGGGATCATGAACTATGAATGAAACTTGAGAAATAAGTCTTACCAAAACTTGTTGATCACAGCGTGAGAAGCTTTCCCGAAGCCCGGGCAATCAGCAGCCTCATAGTCCGCCCAAGTATAGGCTAGCTTCTTCTCGCCGCCGGGACCAGCTCGTACATGCCCGGCCAATACTTCCTAATCAGAGCTCCAATCATGCTCGCAGGGGTGCGGGGAGGCTTAACATCCCATTTCCAATTGTTGCACAATAATCGAACATTAGTACATATGCCAAATTTTATGCCCAAAATGAAATTACATGTTCAAAATTACAAATTTTGTACACTTACTCAATGCCGTTAGGCTCAATGAGGGCTTTTGCCTCCTCGGTTTTAGGCTCCTTGTCCTCATTGGGGACTTTCGCTTCCCCACGAAGCCGCACCTTCTTCGGCGCCGCCTCCACCTCCACGCCCGTCTCCTGGGTAGACTCTGCCTCGTCTCTATACTCGTCTCCGTATCGTCTGTAGACTCCACCTCGAACTGCAACACGGAAGCCACCTCGCCAGAAGCGGAGGGCAACTCGGAAGCCTCCACCTCCAACTCTACTCCACCTCCAGCTCGTCCTCCACCTCCAACTCGTCCTCCAGCTCTCCCCACCTCCACGTCGTCCTCGTCCTCGTACTCGTCCTCCTCGCGCACCCTCGTCCTCGGTAACGCGAGTTGGGAACGAGTGGTCGCTCACTTCGTCTAACTAGTAAAGGCTCTCTTGGCACAACATAGAAGACAAGGTCGCCGCGTTCTCCTTGCCATGGCTCATATTGTTCAATCACCTGCATTGAGAAAGGGAAAACATGAGGAGTATGGCTCGTTGGTAGCATTTAATTGCATGTGGATGTGACTTTCATTCCCTTTGCTAAAAAAACATGAGGAGTATGGTTAACAGAGTTACAAAATCAAAACAAGTTCTTAACTTGCAAGGGAAGTTTGGGAGAAATTATGGGCCTTAAAGCTGAATATGGTTAACTGAATATGTCAATTTTATTTACCCTTAGCTATCTATTGGAACTTGCTTTGCGTTTTTCTGCTATCTCTCTCCGTCTCTCCTTGATACGATGGAGGAACATATGCAAGTACTTTTATAGAGGTTGGATGCAACCAATGTAAACTACTCTCGGTCTGGTCCGTCGATGCATACTAAACATAACACATATAGACAAGTAGCACAATAATACATAGGTAGCATGCATGATAAGTCTAGCAGTACGACAGGTAGCAAGATAATACATAGGTAGCATGCATGATAAGTCTAGCAGTACGACAGGTAGCAAGATAAGTCTAGTAGTACGACAGGTAGGATGATAGACATCCTAAACTCGACTCGCGCCGGTGTCAGTGACGTCGTCCAAGTGGTCCCAACAAGAGGAAAGGGCGCTGCTAGAGTCCTCCTGCTTCTGCGTGCCGGAGGGGACCGACCTCGCCCTGCTGCTGCGTGCCGGAGGGGCCGGCCTCGCCCTGCCCGCGCTGCTGCCGGCTCTCGCTGAGGACCTGGTACTGGACCGCCATCACCTGGGGATCAAGGAGGAGATCCTTGACCAAGGGGTCATCCTCCTCGCGCTGGTGGCGCGCCCTGAGCAGCCTCTCTGCCTGCCGGTGCTCCCTCTCCTCGGCCCTCGTCGCGATCCTCATGCCATCTGGCGCTAACATATGCGCCACGCTCCGCTCATCCTCAAAGTTGAGGATCGCTCTCGCCCCAAAGTGCTGGACCGCCGCGCAGTCGTAGGCGCGGGCCGCCTGCCACGGGCACCTGAAAGTACCAAGCTGGATCTTCCTGTGATCCACTGTGATCTGAGCTGCCCAAGTCGGGATCTTCGTGGGTCTCCGGTGAACACACGAAACTTTCGCTCCGGCTCCGACATGATACTTAGTTAAGTAAAAGCATTTGATACAGGGGTTAGTCATATATGAAATGAATATATGAAAAATAATTGTCAACAACATTTTATTTGCTACATCTATCCCTAAAATCATTTTGTTATTTTCTATTTTCAACAACATTTTATTTGCTACATCTATCCCTAAATCATTTTGTTATTTTCATTTTCTACCACTAAATTTCCATCTATAATTTCTATTGTGCTATTTCTCATTTCTACCACTAAATTTTCCATCTATTTTTCTATTTTCTACCACTAATTTTCTATCTATTTTCCTAAAATCCTACTCCTAAAATCCCTAAATCTAAAATACACAGAAAATAGGGGAGGGGGCGGGGAGTACCTGGCGGCGCGGAGGGTACCTGCGGCGGAGCGGGCGAGGTCGGGGGAGGCGCGGCGAGGTCGGAGCGCGGCGGACGTGGTCGGGGGAGGCGCGCACGGTGTCGGGGGAGGCGCGGCGAGGTCGTTGGAGGCGCGGCCAGGTGTCGGGGGAGGCGCGGATGCGGTCGGGGGAGGCGCGGAGGGTACATGCGGTGGAGCGGGCGAGGTCGGCCGGAGGGGAGCGGGGGACGCAGGCGTGGGGAGGGGATGACGGCGGCGGCCGAGATCCAGCGGCGGCCGAGGGCGGCGCCGATGCAGGAGGGCGGAAAGACGAGGGCGGCGCCGCCGGTGGCCGGAGATCGAGCAGGGCGTCTGGGGCGGCGGCGGCGAGCGTGTTGTGGGCGTGGGGGAGCTGTGTGTGTGTGTGGTTGGGGACGACCCCGCGGGCCGCGCGTTTGGTTAAGGGGATAAGCATATGTCGACGGCATTGCCGTCGGCGTATCCTTTTTTAATGATTTTTTATTTTTCTTTCTCCCGCAATAATATAAGTTAGTCGAAATTTTAGTTGTACTACACAATAATATTAGTCAATATTGCCTAAACATAGGATCCCACAATAATTTATTTAATTATAATTTTATAAACTTTTATTATAATATATTGTATTATGTGGTAGGCCCACGCGCAAATTATTCCTGCGCTCCGGCTATCCTTTTCCAGCGAAACCCTAGTCTGATGGGCCCCGCATATCTAACCCCGAGATTTCTCCGTATGACGGTTCACCAATGCCTCCCAACACACTTGTATACATATGATATGGAACCATCTAGGTTTTGGTGGGTTTCCGACGCTCCGGGGCCCCGCTTCGGCAAAACCCTAGATCCGCTGGAAAAACCCTAACGTTTCCGTCTACCCCCTAGACCAGAGCCGAGAGAGGGTAGGCCAGTGGAATTTTATTCTTGGTTGTGTTAGGTTAGGCCATAGGAAGGTGAGAAACCAACAGTTATCACAAGGTTGCACAAGATTGCCCCCGGTTCGCCCGAAACGGGAGTTTTCACCTCTAAGTGCAGAAACTCACTAGAGAGAAAGTGAGGCCGGTGAAGCCGGTCACACCCCGGAGTAAGATATTGGACATTTAAAACACACAAGACACTTGTATACATATGATATGGAACCATCTAGGTTTTGGTGGGTTTCCGACGCTCCGGAGACCCGCTTCGGCGAAACCCTAGACCCGTTGGAAAAAAGTTAAAGTTCCCGTCTACCCCTTTGAACGGAGTCGAAAGGGGTAGGCCAGTGGATTTTTTTGCTTGGTTGTGTTAGGTTAGGCCATAGGAACATGAGAAACCAAAGTCTACCCCAAATCAACACAATATTCCATCCGGGGCCCGAAACGGGAGTTTTCACCTCTAAGTGCAGAAACTCACTAGAGAGAAAGTGAGGCCGGTGAAGCCGGTCACACCCCGGAGTAAGATATTGGACATTTAAAACACACAACACACTTGTATACATATGGTATGGCACAACCTAGGTTTGGGTGGGGTTCCGATGCTCCGGGGCCCCGCTTCGGCGAAACCCTGAATCCGCTGGAAAAACCCTAACGTTTTCGTCTACCCCCTTGAACGTCGTCGAAAGGGGGTAGACCAGTGGACTTTTTTGCTTGGTTATGTTAGGTTAGGCCATAGGAACATGAGAAACCAAAGTCTACCCCAAATCAACAGAAGATTCCATCCGGTTCGCCCGAAAGGGGAGTCTTCACCTCTAAGTGCAGAAACTCACTAGAGAGAAAGTGAAGTCGGTGAAGCCGGTCACACCTAGGAGTAGGATATTGCACATTTCCAACACACAACACACTTGTATACATATGGTATGGCACAGCATAGGTTTTGGGTGGGGTTCCGACGCTCCGGGGCCCCGCTTCGGCGAAACCCTGAATCCGCTGGAAAAACCCTAACGTTTTCGTCTACCCCCTTGAACGTCGTCGAAAGGGGGTAGGCCAGTGGACTTTTTTGCTTGGTTGTGTTAGGTTTGGCCATAGGAACATGAGAAACCAAAGTCTACCCCAAATCAACACAAGATTCCATCCGGTTTGCCCGAAAGTGGAGTTTTCACCTCTAAGTGCATAAACTCACTAGAGAGAAAGTGAAGTCGGTGAAGCCGGTCACACCTAGGAGTAGGATATTGCACATTTACAACACACAACACACTTGTATACATATGGTATGGCACAACATAGGTTTTGGGTGGGGTTCCGACGCTTCGGGGCCCCGCTTCGGCGAAAGCCAGAATCCGCTGGAAAACCCTAACGTTTTCGTCTACCCCCTTGAACATCGTCGAAAGGGGGTAGGCCAGTGGTATTTTTTGCTTGGTTGTGTTAGGTTAGTCCATAGGAAGGTGAGAAACCACTGTTATCACAAGGTTGCACAAGATTCCATCCCGGGAGCCCGTAACGGGAGTTGTCACCTCTAAGTGCAGAAACTCAGTAGAGAGATAGTGAAGCCGGTGAAGCCGGTCACAACCCGGAGTAGGATATTGGACATTTAAGACACAAAACACTCTTGTATACATATGATATGGAACCATCTAGGTTTTGGTGGGTTTCCGACGCTCCGGACCTCCGCTTCGGCGAAACCCTAGACCCGCTGGAAAAAAGTCAAAGTTCCCGTCTAGCCCTTTGAACGGAGTCGAAAGGGGGTAGGCCAGCGGATTTTTTTGCTTGGTTGTGTTAGGTTAGGCCATAGGAACATGAGAAACCAAAGTCTATCCCAAATCAACACAAGATTCCATCCGGTTCGCCCGAAAGGGGAGTTTTCACCTCTAAGTGCGGAAACTCACTAGAGAGAAAGGGAGGCCGGTGAAGCCGGTCACACCCCGGAGTAAGATATTGGACATTTAATACAAACAACACACTTTTATACATATGGTATGGCACAACCTAGTTTTGGGTGGGGTTCCGACGCTCCGGGGCCCCGCTTCGGCGAAACCCTGAATCCGCTGGAAAAACCCTAACGTTTTCGTCTACCCCCTTGAACCTCGTCGAAAGGGGGTAGACCAGTGGACTTTTTTGCTTGGTTGTGTTAGGTTAGGCCATAGGAACATGAGAAACCAAAGTCTACCCCAAATCAACACAAGATTCCATCCGGTTTGCCCGAAAGTGGAGTTTTCACCTCTAAGTGCAGAAACTCACTAGAGAGAAAGTGAAGTCGGTGAAGCCGGTCACACCTAGGAGTAGGATATTTCACATTTACAACACACAACACACTTGTAGACATATGGTATGGCACAACCTAGTTTTGGGTGGGGTTCCGAGGCTCCGGGGCCCCGCTTCGGCGAAACCCTGAATCCGCTGGAAAAACCCTAACGTTTTCGTTTACCCCCTTGAACGTCGTCGAAAGGGGGTAGACCAGTGGACTTTTTTGCTTGGTTGTGTTAGGTTAGGCCATAGGAACATGAGAAACCAAAGTATACCCCAAATCAACACAAGATTCCATCCGGTTTGCCCGAAAGTGGAGTTTTCACCTCTAAGTGCATAAACTCACTAGAGAGAAAGTGAAGTCGGTGAAGCCGGTCACACCTAGGAGTAGGATATTGCACATTTACAACACACAACACACTTGTATACATATGGTATGGCACAACATAGGTTCTGGATGGGGTTCTGAGGCTCCGGGGCCCCGCTTCGGCGAAACCCTGAATCCGCTGGAAAAACCTTAACGTTTTCGTCTACCCCCTTGAACGTCGTCGAAAGGGGGTAGGCCAGTGGACTTTTTTGCTTGGTTGTGTTAGGTTAGGCCATAGGAACATGAGAAACCAAAGAATACCCCAAATCGACCCAAGATTCCATCCGGTTCGCCCGAAAGTGGAGTTTTCACCTCTAAGTGCAGAAACTCACTAGAGAGAAAGTGAAGTTGGTGAAGCCGGTCACACCTAGGAGTAGGATATTGCACATTTACAACACACAACACACTTGTATACATATGGTATGGCACAACCTAGGTTTGGGTGGGGTTCCGATGCTCCGGGGCCCCGCTTCGGCGAAACCCTGAATCCGCTGGAAAAACCCTAACGTTTTCGTCTACCCCCTTGAACGTCGTCGAAAGGGGGTAGGCCAGTGGAATTTTTTGATTGGTTGTGTTAGGTTAGGCCATAGGAACATGAGAAACCAAAGTCTACCCCAAATCAACACAAGATTCCATCCGGTTCGCCCGAAAGTGGAGTTTTCACCTCTAAGTGCAGAAACTCACTAGAGAGAAAGTGAAGTCGGTGAAGCCGGTCACACATAGGAGTAGGATATTTACATTTACAACACACAACACACTTGTATACATATGGTATGGCACAACCTAGGTTTGGGTGGGGTTCCGATGCTCCGGGGCCCCGCTTCGGCGAAACCCTGAATCCGCTGAAAAACCCTAACGTTTTCGTCTACCCCCTTGAACGTCGTCGAAAGGGGGTAGGCCAGTGGACTTTTTTGCTTGGTTGTGTTAGGTTAGGCCATAGGAACATGAGAAACCAAAGTCTACCACAAATCAACACAAGATTCCAGTGCATGTAGTATGCCCAATCAGGAAGAAGCACACGGATCGTGTGTTTCCTTCGAACGCTTGTGAGCCATTGGATCAGCGGTGTGTTTCTTTCGAGCGCTTGTGAGCCGTTGGATCAGCGGTGTGTGTTTCTTTTCAGGGCTTGTGAGCTGTAGTTTGCCCAATGAGAAGAAGCACACGGATCGTGTGTTTCCTTCCAGCGCTTGTGAGTCGTTGGATCAGCGGTATGTTTCTTTCGAGCGCTTGTGAGCCGTTGGATCAGCGGTGTGTGTTTCTTTTCAGGCTTGTGAGCTGTAGTATGCCCAATGAGGAAGAAGCACATGGATCGTGTGTTTCCTTCCAGCGCTTGTGAGCCGTTGGATCAGCGGTGTGTTTCTTTTGAGCGCTTGTAAGCCGTTGGATCAGCACTATCACGACCACTTCGTGAGCCACGCGACCCTATATATAGCCCACATCTTCGGCACTCTCAGTGTGTACTCATTGTAGTTCATTTGGTATACAGAGCATTCGGATTCCCTGCATACATCCCGACGGCGCGTTTGATATGCATGCACTCTCTAGCCACCGTCGGGCTGTATGCAGGGGAAACCGTGTGTTTTGTTCTATCTAAAAATCGTTCAGTTCATCGATCGAATACAAATCATTCGGATTCCCTGCATACATCCCGACGGTGCATTTGATATGCAGGCACTCTAGCCACCGTCGGGCTGTATGCAGGGGAAACCGTGTGTTTTGTTCTATCTAGAAATCCTTCAGTTCATCGACCGAATACAAATCATTCGGATTCCCTGCATACATCCCAACGGTGCATTTGATATGCAGTCACTCACGAGCCACCGTTGGGCTGTATGCAGGAGAAACCGTGTGTTTTGTTCTTTCTAGAAATCCTTCAGTTCATCGACCGAATACAAATTATTCGGATTCCCTGCAAAGATTTCGTCTACACCCTAGACAGGAGCCGAGAGGGGGTAGGCGAGTGAAATATTTTGCTTGCTTGTATTATTTTAGTCCATAGGGACATGATAAACCAAAGTCTAACCCAAATAAACACAAGATTCCATCTAGTTCGTGACGTGCAACTCTGAGAGACAAGATTCGCGATGTCATTTTATGTGGGTGGAGACAGCTATACACACTACCTACATACATAAAAATGAATAAAAAACATATTAAATTTATTTGAGAGTCATAAATAAAATACATAAAAATGAAGATTAAAAAAAAATTCCTAACTATGCTGACGGCAAAGCCGTCGACGTATAGATATACAGGAAAAAATAAATATAAATGAAAAATTGTACCTATGCCGACGGCCAAGCCGTCGGCGTATCTATATACATAAAAAATAAAGTTTTCGAAAAACCCAAACTGACTCTACGCCGACGGCCTGTGTACGCCGACGGCAGGCCCTAGGGATACGCCGACGGCAAAATAGACGCCGAGGGTGGCCGTCGGCGTCGACTTTATACGCCGACGGTGTTTTATACGCCGAGGGCAGTCTCGACCGGCTGGCCGCGGCGGAGTCTACGCCGACGGCCCCGACAAATAGCCGTCGGCGTAGATTGTTGCCGTCGGCGTAGACGGCCATTCCTGTAGTGTGTTGCAGATGTAGTTCGGGCAGTCACAAATCTCAATTGCCGAAGTGGAAGTCCCGTGGCGATTTTTGGTATGCCTCTCATTTCTCAGGCGTTATTTCGCTTGTATGATGTGGAACATGTTTCTAAGGGTGGTGTCCCTAAGGTTATTTTTATTAGTGATATATGAGAACCAACCATTGATTGGATGGGATGGTTGTATCCGCTAGTGAGATAAATCTCAGGTTTGCCACATGTGCATCTCATTTTATAGGAGTTTTCTCTGGTGGGAGAGGTGATTTTTTTTTTCGAGAAAACGCATAAGGTTTGCGTCTCGTTTCATTGAACAGGGAGAAGAGTTTTTACAAGCCTAGAGAGGCCGATTACATGGTCTAGATGTGAGCGCATCAGTGCACATCCCAAGTGTTTGGCAGCAGCACCCTAAGACCTAGTGCTCCAGCCCTAGCCCACAGATTGGCCTCATCTTTGATCTTACAAAGGGTGTCACTGCAGCTTGGCCGCATGTCGTCGAAGGTGCAAGTGTTTCGCTGTTTCCAGATTTGCCAAGCAGTGAGGAGAGTCATGGATGCCAAGCCCTTACGCAAAGGTTTTGGGGATGTGCACTTTGCCATGGGCCACCAGTCCACTAGTTTGATGCCTTGCTGGGGTTGACAGGTGGCTCGTACCCAGGCTAGCATCTCATACCAGACCTGAAGGGCGAAGGGGCAGTCGACGAGTATGTGCTGCATAGTTTCTGGGCATTGATCGCAGAGGACGCAGCTCACCTTGTGGCCCAACATCTGCCGTCCAACATCTGTCCAAATCTGCCAGCCAAAAGAAGAATTTGGCACGCCGAGACGCCCAAGTCTTCCAAGTTAGTTTCCAGGAGCTGTTGGAGTGTTGGGTATGGAACCGTAGAAGGATGCCTGGTAGCAGGAGCGGGCTGAGTAGACGCCGCTTTGTGTCCAGCGCCAAACAAGGGTGTCGGGCTGCTGGGTCAATTGTATCTGCATGACCAGATGCCAGAGGTTCAGGTACTGAAGCAATGCATCGCCATTGAATCTGCCATTTAGTGGTTGCACCCATCTGTTGTCCTCAAGACCGTGTGCCATTGTCATGGATTTGCGGATGGCCTTGCTTTTTTTTTTTTTTTTTTTGCGAAATGGCCTTGCTGACAAGGGCAAATACAGCCGGTGCAATAGCGAGTTGTGAGCGGTGAATTCGTCAACCTTGAAGCTCCTAGACTCTGATCTTCAGTATGTTCGTCCGTGTGGAAAGCGTATGTAGGCGCCTAATTGTTGGAGATGTCTTTAGGAAAAGACACGAGAGCTAACTTTTGGTTCGGCGGTAAGTGTTATTTAACAAGCGGTGCTAAGTGTGTGGTGGATGTATCTCGGTCCACAAGGATCTAGATTATCACCATGTGTGTGGGTCATTCACATCGCCAACATTCTCATCGATAACGAAAAGTATTTTTTTTTAGATAAAGAACGAAAAGTATGTAATGAGCTTCTGAATCTCCATGCTCTGCGACCGTCAGTAGACGCTGCCTGTGTGCGTGTGGCCGTTTGTAAAGTTCGCCAAAAATAAATAAAAAGGTTTGCTAGAAAATTCATAAGTAAAGTACCAAGTTCCTGCTGGATAACCTTGAACAGACCTAACATATCTTTCAAAAGAACTAAGTTAAGATTGGGGAGAAGCTCCTGTTGATTAGACATGCATCTTTAATTTCTACCCATCTCTATCATCGAAGAACAATCTGAATGTGTACCATGGCATGCCATATACATAGGGATAAGTTTTGACTGGTTCTCTGATTCTGTCCAGCTTTGTGAGTAACTATGGACTGACTCATCAATTTGCACATAGGTTCATGTGACAGGATGATTAGACTTGCGCCTGCGTGTGGCATGCTCGGGTGCATATGTTCTTAGTTCTCTTTAGACATCGACACGCAGTCTGAAATACAAGAAATTGCCTTCTGTATGCATAAGTCAGAAGTACAATGACACCTCCTTTCGTCCAGAAATACATGGTGTACATGTTTTCTGCAAGGTTTTTGTTTAACCGAAAATTTGATCAACAACACGTGGATTACATGATACAGAAGGATATCATAAGGGAGTGCCGTGATATGGAGGCCGAGCTCCACGAAGCTCGGTATTTCAGAAGTTCAAAATCGCATTTTAAAGTTTTAAAAGAATCAGAAAATAATATCGTAGATAATAATATAATCTTTAAGTGTGCAAAAGTTCAATCCGAAATTTGTTATATTTTGGGCTGGGCAAAAATGACAAATGGGTGGACTAGATCTGTGAACAGTACACATTTTGAATAACTTGATATCTTGTCAGATTCACGTTTGTGTAACCTAAAATAATATGAACTGTGCATTGAGATTTTCACACAGGTAGATGTCGACATTATCTACATCTAAAAATCGTGTTCCAATTTTTGAAACAGTAAAATGCGGATTCGATTTTTTTAAAGAGCTCCGTGGAGCTCAGTCTCCAAATGCACTGTCCTATCATAGGGTTTCATACTAAAAAAACATTTATATATCCACGTACAAGTACACTAATCTGTCAAAATTAAATCTTCATTAGCGTATGAAATTTATAATAATTCTTGGACCACGAAAGTGGTTTTCCAATTTCGTACATGAATATAAAATTATATCGAAAATCATTTCTTAGAATGTTGAATGCACTCGCTTGGAAACAATGTTAGAAATTTAATAGGTGAAAGAGGAGACGATCAACTAAAGCATGGTTGCTCGGCGACCTGTCTAATATGAATTGGTTGTGACTGAACATCCCGTTGCATATTGATGACTTGATTAATTATTGTCACAAAAATAACTCTCTTTCTTTTATCCTGAGTTGCATGCAACTTAGTCTTCTTTTACCGGTACCTCTGCATATGCATGCATCCAGGATTCCGCCACCTCATGCTAAGATCATCAATACTAATACTTAAATAAAAAATCAAAATTATTATCTTTCAAATCATCCACCCTATTAGTGCTTCACCATTATGTTCATCTTGATGAGGCTTCAAAACTAGATCTCATCTTGTTGTGTTATATATATACTAGGGGACTAAGCGCGGCTTTGCCGCTCCCGTGGGCTAATTTTTTTTTTTTGAATTTTTCGTTTCCAAAACTGCTGAAGTGGATAAACCGTCTGCATTTCGGAAATTATTCATGTTTTCGTACAGTTTAACATATTTGAGTTCCTTTTGGCGTCTACGAAATATGCAAATTTGGAAGGCCCGTGGAAATTTGAAATTTGAATTTTTGTCGTGCATATTTATTTTCCTTTCCCTATGGAAATTTTGTATATTTGTCATTTCATTTTGTGGGTATAGTTGAAATTTTTTGGTTTGCATTATTTGGAGTTTCTGCGAAATTATATGGAAATTTGGATTCTAATTATTTTCTTTTGTGGGCATGTTTGAAATTTTTACTTTGCATTATTTGGGATTATTTTAAATCACATGGAAAGTTGGCATATTTGTCATTTTTTTTGTGAATATATTTGGAATTGGCAGGTTGCATTATTTGAAATTATGTGAAAATCATATTTATTTTCTTTAGTGGCCATATTTGAATTTTTTAGGTTGCATTATTTAGAATTTTTCAGTATCGTATGGAAAATTGGATAAGCAATTAGTTTTGTTTTGCGATCATATTATTTTTCCATATTATTTGGATGGATATTTTCGAAGATATTAAATTTGCATTTTTAATCATTTTATGGAATGAATTTGGAGTTCTTTCAAATATTTACCGTGTTGGAATATTCAAATATGTTTGCACTATGCCGTAAGTAGTTAGTTTTTTTTTATCATTTTGGCATTTTTTTTTCATTTTTTTGGGATTATTTAGAGTGTTTGTGAAATTGTATGGAAATTTGGATCTATTTATTTTCTTTTGTGGCCATGTTTGACATTTTTACTTTACATTATTTGGGATTATTTCAAATCACATGGAAAGTTGGCATGTTTGTCATTTTTTTTTGTGTGAACATATTTGGAATTAGCAGGTTGCATTATTTGAAATTATGTGGAAATCATATTTATTTTCTTTGGTGGTCATATTTGAATTTTTTAGCTTGCATTATTTAGAATTTTTCAATGTTGTATGGGAAATTGGATAAGCAATTTGTTTTATTTTGCAATCATATTATTTTTCCATATTATTTGGATGAATATTTTCTTTTTTTCGATTATGTTTTTTAAAAAATCGTGTTGAAATATGAGTATTATTTGAATTCGGAAAGTTTGTGCTTTGAAGATTGTTGAGTTTGTGAAAATTTGACGTATTGAAATGTATTTGTGCTTGTATTATTTTAATGTTTACGAAAAATGGTCAGATTTGGAAGACATTTGAAATTCTGGAATATGTAAATTTGAAATTTGAGTTGAAATGCTCAAATATAGATTTTAGGAACTGAATAATTTGAAATTTATTGAAATCTGAATTGTATTTTACTGTTTACGGAATGAGCAGGGTTGGAAGTCGTATGACACGTCAAAATATTTGAATTTGTAATTTGGGTTTGAATGTGAAATATGATTGTTTTTTCCCTGTATAAATGTAGGATAATTTGAACTTTGAAAATTTATTTGTTTTGTGTGAAAATAGTTGACAATTTTTTCCCTAGCATTTTGATATATTTTTATATTTTGTTTGCGTGTAATTTAAAATTTGCAAGTTTTGCAATCATTTTGATAATGTTGCAAAGTATATGTAATGATTATTTTGATTGTTACATATTTGAATTTTCGAAACTTATTTGTTTTGTGTGGAAAATAGTTGACAATTTTTTTTTCGATGGCATTTTGATATATTTTATATATTTTGTTTGTGTGTATTTTAAAATTTCAAGGTTTATTATATGTAATGATTATTTTAATTGCTACATAAATTTTAAATTTGGTCAGAATATATTTTAAATTTGGTCTGAATTGAATTTGAAATGTTGCAAAAGTTTTGGAAATTAGGAAAAGAAAACAAAAAGGTGAAAAAAAAAGATTATTTTGATTGTTATATATTTGAAATTTCAAAACTTATTTGTTCATCTAAATTTTTTTGGTTTGCATTATTTAAAATTATCTAAAAATCATATGGATAGTTTTGGGGTTTTTTTCAAGAAACCAAAAAATGTGGACATTTTTTAATTATTGGTTTGCATTATGTAGATTTTTTTTTCCAAAATCATATGGATATACTTTGGACTTTAAAAAAAAATTGGTTTGCATTATGTAGTTTTTTTTTCCAAAATTATGTGGATATTCTTTGGTTTTTTTTTTTAAAAAAAATTGCAAAAAATCTGACAGGTGGGCCACTGTGACGTCGTGCTGACGTCACAGGGGTAGATCTGGCCGTGGCCGCCGCGGCGGCGCCGTGGTCGCCGGCGACGCTCCGGCGCGTTCCAGGACGCGCGCCTGGGCGCGTCGGACGCGGCTCGTCGCGCCGCGCCTGGGGGTGGCGGTGCCGCCCCGAAATGGTTGCCGGAGGCCGCTCCGGCGAAGTGCGAACGCGGCGGCCGCCCGTGGCAACGGCGGCGGCGATTCCGCGGCGCACGCAGCGCCGCAGGACGCACGGGTTGGAGAGGTGGCGGAGGAGACGACGGCGCATATCGCCGTGGGAGGGATTTGGAAGGGGAGGTCCGTGGAGGCGGCGGAGCGCGGCGGCGGCCGCCGGCGACACGTCGGTCGCGGGAGAGAGGGAGGGAGAGGGAGGCCTCGCTGGCATTTTTACGCGGAGGCCCTTCATGTTTTTGGTAATTGCAGTACAGCCCTTAGCGGCGGGGGGGGGGGGGGGGGGGGGTGAACGTGAAATGTCCGTCGGATTCATGTGAATTTGCGAGAGTGGAAGGTTTTTTTTGCAAAATAACGCCGCGACCGGGTGGGCGACCGGCTGCGCGCTGGGCGACCGGTGGGTGACCGGCTGACGTGTCGCGACGCGATTGGCTATAATTCGCCGTGAACAGTAACCGGGGGGTTTGGGGGCGACGTGGCCGCATCTCGACCGTCCATCACGCGGATCGGACGGCCACGGTTTGCAGGCGACGTGGAGGGCTGGACAGGCCGCGGTTTTCACCAGCTTTTATATATAGTAGAATATTTTTCCGTCACACTACTACCAGATTAAAGTACCATGGCTGCTCGATTAATAACTGTAGAAGGAATAGATAGGGATTGGTGGAATAGTTGGTTGATTGTATTGCTTGAGCCTCGTGGTCATATATATAGGAGTACATGATCTACTTGGAGTACAAGTCAAGCTAGAATAGAATCCTACGCTATCCTATGTTTCCTTAACAGACACGATACTCAACATCCCCCCGCAGTCACAACGGTAGCGACGCAGACGGTGAGACTGGAGAAGAATCCGAAGGTGGAGCCGACGGACATCCCCACCACAGTCGTAACGGTCGACGCATCGCAGAGGTTGTGACTGGAGCAAAAAACTGACGAGGTTGCTCAAGCAAGGTGGTAGCCCTTTGTGCCAATGTCGAGGGAGCCGAGAGCGTAGGGTGGTGTAGCCGTAGTCGAGGTAGCCATGCGAGGGGCGCCGTGGTCGATGTCGAGTCGGGGTTGCCGGTGTCGAGGTAGCCGTCAGGAGCCGCAGGCGCAAGGGAGCGCCAGGTAGTTAGGACGCAGTGGTGCGCCGAGTAGAAGATGACGTGGACGAGGTGTCGCGCCAGTTTTGCCAAGCCCGGGGACACGTCGTGGACGAAGGCACTCGACGGTGTTGCCAGCACCGGTCGTGCGTAGACAGAAGGTTAGTCGGTGTTGACGAGGCGCCGCACCAGGTTTGCCAAGCCCGGGGACACATCGTGGATGAAGGCACGCGTCGGTGTTGCCAGCACCGGGCATGCGTAGACGGGGACCAGTACAAGCTGTACGCCATGTCGAAGGGGCCAGCAGAGGAGGACTCGACGACGTATTGCGGCGCCAATCGGCGTGGGGTAGAAGGTGCCGATGTCGCCCGCGGTTTTCGGGGTAGATGAAGTGGTCGGGGAAGATGACGGTGACGCTGACGATGAGCTTGTACTTGGACGAAGATGAAGACGTGGTCGGCGATGGCGGCGGTAGCCCGTGAAGGGCCACGGCGGTCGCATGTAGAAGCGCGACAACGGCGGTAGCCTGTGAAAGGCCACGGCGGTCGCGTGTAGAGGCGCGGCGGCGGTGCTCGAATTAGGCGAAGAAGAGCCCAACAACATGACGAAGACCAAGCACGGACGTTGGCGTTCCCATGCCTAGGAAGTTGGCGCGGCGCATACCACGGAGACGTCAACGCGCGGGGACGACGCAGCGGACCGCGTGCCGCGGCGCTATGGCACGGAGGGGCACCGCAGCGGCGACGCGCGTGTCAGGGCGACGGCGGGGTCGACTTTGGAGCGGTGGCGTAGACCGCGTGTCGCGGCGCTACGGCCCGAAGGGGCGACGCAGCGGCGACGTGCGGGTCGGTGCAGCCGCAGGGACGGCCTCAGGGCGGTGGCGTGGACCGCATGCCGCGGCGCTACGGCCCGAAGGGGCGACGAGCGTGTCGATGCAACCGCGGGGAGAACCACGGGGCGGCGGCGCTGTGGCCCGAAGGGCGACGCAGCGGCAGCCCGTTGCTCGATCTGTGAATAGGCGCACAAACTCGGGGACGATCTTCACGGGAACCTGCGAAGGCGCACGCAGACGACTGTATAGGTCGACCGCGTGGCGCGGATGGAGTGGATCACGGGCGAGCGGGTGATCAATCCGATCGCTCGCAAGGTGGAGGAGGCACCGCTCGGCGTGAGGAGTACGACGGGAGACGGGGCGGCGAAGAAGCCGAGCGGCCAACGTAGCGTCGGCGCCCGGGCGGCCAACGCAGCACCTGCGCGAGGGAGCCAGGCGCACGGCGGAAGCGCCCGAGCGGCAGACGCGCGGAGGGCGGCCGTGTCGGGCCGCCACGGTGGAGGCGGGGTGTTGATGGGGGTGTCCCGTTCGGAGCTGGACGACGGCGGCCGGCGCAAACCGACGGCTGGCAGACGCGCGGAGGGCGGCCGTTTCGGATCGCCGCTGCGCGTGAGGTCGCCTAGTCGGTGAAGAGCACACGCGAACGGCGGCCGTGTGGGCCGCAGCGTAGCGCGAGAGGCCGCCATGTCGGAGTAGAGGCGTGCAAGGCTCGACGGCGGCGGCGGGCGACGCAAACCAATCTTATATCGGAAAACCAAAAAAG
Organism: Poa pratensis; assembly: GCA_947311845.1. Classification (NCBI taxonomy): domain Eukaryota; kingdom Viridiplantae; phylum Streptophyta; class Magnoliopsida; order Poales; family Poaceae; genus Poa; species Poa pratensis. The sequence continues at coordinate 35,920,236 of CAMZMU010000089.1, read as the reverse complement.
AAAACGCCGATCAAAAACGACCGGCGAGAGAGAAAACCCGGATCAAAGGATCGGGAAAAAGACTCTCTAGGGCAGCCGATCAACAGGAACGGCGGATGAACCCTAGGTACGGGCGGCGCGGCCCCCAGCGGAGATCATGGAGATCGACCTCCCCGGGGGCACGCGGTGCAGAAGCGGCGGCGGCTAGGGTTTAGGATCGAGTTAAGGCTGATACCATGTAGAAGGAATAGATAGAGATTGGTGGAATAGTTGGTTGATTGTATTGCTTGAGCCTCGTGGGCATATATATAGGAGTACATGATTTACTTGGAGTACAAGTCAAGATAGAATAGAATCCTACGCTATCCTATGTTTCCTAAACAGACACGATACTCAACAATAACGGACAATGATCAAAATAACAATGCACAATTAGTCTTTTTTTTTGAAACGAGGCAAAAAGCTTGACGTTTTCATTGATTAGGAAGAAAGAGTTTCGTAATACAAATGCAATGCCAATTTAAAGTTATCATCATACAATTTCGTAAAAAAAGTTATATAATCTAGTAACTATTGGTATAATTTTGTGTGTGTGTGGGGGGGTGTAACCTGCCTATAAATTGGTTAGTAAGTTACACCAATCTGACAATTATCGATAGAAACATGATTATCAACACATGAGACTTCGTTTCAAAAATCTTGTTGCAACGAAACCAATGGTGAAAACAGGCCATCATTCGGGTCGCAATTTGAGAGATAGTTTTTTCAAGTTTAAGAATTAAAAAAAGCTTTCGTAATGTCATCATTGCTCGCGTTGTGTGAGAGCGGAGATGACAGCGCATGGGAAGGCTTTATATGCGGCGCTGGGGTGTTGTTATGTCTTTCTGTATATATTTGTATGGAAAAATAATGTCAGAACTTCAATCGATGAAATGTATAAATGCATTACCGTGTTCCCTTCCTTTCCACAAGATGATTTGGCGAATATTTGACCTAGATGTAAAGCTAGGCTTGCCACGTAATTGGCCTCATCCCGTTCTTTTTTTCCGCATTATTTTACTACCAGAGATATCTCTCTTCCTTTCCGCAACTAGCTAGACCATGATGAAAGATCTAGTTTTTGTATACAAATATACTGATCGAATATATTGTCATCGGTTGAACGCGTTACGTGGAAAATAAAGGGCGTAACATGAGTCGGCGATTCGATGGTCTCTACTTGGTTCGCAGAGGATTAGGTTAACTATTCCATCTCCGATTGTGTGTGTCGAATTGTGATAAGCGGATGGATCCCAGCCACGAGACAACATGTGTAAAGTTGCGTTGCTTTTAGGCAATTTCTTCACACAGGTGATCGAAGTCGGTACGTGTGAATAACAATTCGGATATATTGCTATATTTATAGTCCTGATCTCACTGGATCCTCTTAAAGGCATGGCCATTTTGGTACCTGTAGTATGCAATTAAAGGCATGGCTATTTTTTTTACACTATGCGCACAGTGATACAGCGTTCGCAGAGAGCCTGCATGGACGGAAGGAGCAACGGCAGACTTAGTCACGCAGATGCATGGCGTGCCGTAGGCGTAGAGGCGTGGCTGCTAGTTGTGTGTTTCTCCCTCTCCAGTTTGACGGTTATCAAAGGAAATGTGGCAGAAGTGGGGGTGACAAGGTCCTCAATAATTTTACCGTGTTCGTGTCATGCCCATGTTGAAAGTGGTGGCTCGAAGTTCGGCTTCGGGATGACTTCAACCTTTGGTAGGACTCATCAACATCGGCGTGTGCGGCAATCCCTTATTAAAGGATTCGTATGGGAGAAAAGTACTTTTCGTTGTTTGGTCACTTGTCTTAGAGTTTGTGGTAAAAATTTGAAGGAGCTGTTTGCGAGGCAGATCTATCTTGGATTTACTATGTTATTCCTTTATTTTTTTGTTAGCCGTTTTGTTTGACCATGATGTGTGGCTTTGCTTAATATTGTTGAATAATAAATAACATATCACTATGTGCATCAGCGGGTGTAGAGGTTGGGGGGCACTCTATTTTTCAAAAAAAAAAAAAAAAAACTGGACACAAGAGATAAACAACATGGTAACATATGTCATGTATTGATGTAGATTGATATCTTACTTGACACGGTTAGGCTTGTATATCTTATCTTTCTAGAACACGGATGCGTGCTTCAGCAAGGATGGGAGGTTTGTCCTTGTCACTTGTCAATTAGTAACTACTCGAGCGTAGTTTTCTGCAGATCAGTAAAGGCAAAACATGGTGTTTCTAAGCTAGCTAGATCTCATGGTGTTCGATACATTTGGTTTCATCCAGCACAACTGGTTATAACTGCTCTTCCTTATAATGGCATTGTTAACTCTATGTTGATGTAATAGAGTTCGCCTTTTTACCTAAAAAGAATTTGGGTTTACCCACTTCATGTATGATCTCTTCTTGTTAGTCTTTTTAGTTTGGCTTGGAGACTATTCATCTTAGTTTTCTATTTTGAAAGTAAGTGGGCAAAAAAAGTTAAATGGGTATGGGCTTTTTAGTTGAAACACTTCACTGGATAGCGCCATGATCATGTTAGATAGATTATTGCAGTTTTGAAGTTAGCCTTTCATTAGTTTCATACATTGGTTGAACAATAAACAATATCTTTGGTATTACTGAAATTGATTGCAATGCTTGCTTTGCTTTTTTTTTCAAAATGGGAGCAAAACCCCAGCCTCTGCATCATGATGATGCACACAGCTTTTATATTAAAAACAAGATAGAAAAAAAAGTGTCAAGGTTACTTTGGTTGAGCATTCTGAAACTTGAAAGACTTTTTTTTTTGCGGGGAAGAGAGAATTACATTAAGCCGGGGTAGGACTACCTTCATCTGCTACTAAACCGGCAATTTCCTAGGGGAACTCCGTAGCCAGACTTCAGTTCTTCCTTGAACCCTACCCATCCTAGCTAGAGCATGACTTACACCATTACCGTCACGACTAATACTAGCTATTTTAGAATCTCTCTCCTTAAGTAAATCACGAATTCTGCTCACTCTGAAGGCATGGACTGAAGTATTGGGTGTTTCCTGATGAATCAACTTGACCGCGTCGGCACAATCGGTTTCCACCACAATCTTCAGAGTTGTCCAGTTCAGAGCGAGACCCAGCCCCTCTTCGATGGCCGCGAGCTCCGCTTCCGTGGCATTCATACAGTGTAGAAGATGCCGGCATCCAGCGACGATGACTTCTCCATGGCTGTCTCGAAGAACCATGCCCGCACCAGCTTCACCACCTTCCACAAAAGCTCCATCCACGTTCAGCTTTGCTTCGCCCGTTTCTGGGAGATTCCACCTCTTCTGAACCTTCTTCCTGCCATCCTCCTGGGCTCGTTTTGTCTTAAACCCCAACTCGGGGTTGATCACCATCTTTCCTTTCACCACATCTGCATCAGGAAACTGTTTTATCATTAACAATGAGTTTAAATAACTTATAAGGAACCGTCGTGAGCCTTCGATAGAGGGACACGGTTTCTCGTGCATCATTTCATTGTGGGCGTGCCAAATCCGCCAAAGCGTCATCAGCATAGGAGCTCTCTGTTCCTCTTTTACTTCTGTAATTAACTGGACCAGCCATTCAGGTCCTGTTGGTCGCAACTGTTCATCATCCGGCAAATTCCAGACCTCTTTCATAGCTAGCCACAAGCTTCAAGCATGGGGGCAGCAAACGAAAGCGTGGTAAGTATCTTCATCTTCCTGCCCACAGATATCACAAGTTGTTGTTGTCGCAATACGCCTTTGTTTTAAGTTTACCTTTGTAGCTAGTGCATTCCGACATATCTTCCAGGCCAAATGTTTAACTTTTGGAGGAACCTGACACGACCATATTAGCTTCCACGCTGGCCTTTCACCATTAGGTCTAGTACTTGTAGCTCCTCGATCATGTTCTTGCATGCTTTGGGACAGCGCGAGGCGGTACGCGCTCTTGACTGTACAGATGCCGCTTTTCTCGGAATGCCAAGCAATGAAGTCCATTTCGCCTCTTCTGGAAGTCTTGATCTTTAGAATTTGTGCTACACTGCCACATTGAGGTATGTTTGAAGCCGCTGTTCGTTCCATTCTCCAGAAGGGAGCGAGAAGTCTGAAACCATCTGAACCGGCAATGACCCTGTTGAGAACTCGGCGTATAGCCTCTTTCATTCGGTATCCAAGGATCCCTCCATGCACGGATCAGTGATCCATTGCCCACTCTCCATATGACGCCCTTCTTTAACAGGGCTAAACCATGCTCGATTGCGTGCCACGATGACGACGCATTCCCTGTGAATACCGTGTCGATTAGAGACCCATTTGGATAATACTTTGCCTTAAGAAGCCGTGCGCATAGTGTGTCCGGAAATTGGATGAGTCTCCACGCTTGCCGTGCCAACAGTGCTTGATTAAACCGTTTCATATCCCTAAACCCCATACCACCACATCCTTTAGGCCACAGCATATAATCCCAGGCCACCCAGCAAGTTTTCCTTTGTCCTTTTTCTGCTCCCCACCAGAACCTTCTGATCATTTTTGTGAACTCATCGCAAAGGTCAAGAGGTAGTTTAAAAACACTCATAATGTATACAGTGATGGATTGTGCGATGGATTTAATGAGTACCTCCTTTGCAGCCTGAGATTTGTGATTGTCATCCCACTCCACAAGGCATTTAGCAAGCCGAGCTTGTAAACTTTCGAATTTCCCACTTGACATTCTTCCATCCGGGGTAGGTAGGCCGAGATATTTTGTTTCAAACGTCTCTTGGGTGATCTGCAGCACCTGTTTCACCTCGTCCCGATCTGGAGCTGGGCAAGAATTACAAACATAATAGAGCATTTATCCGGGTTGATCAACTGGCCTGTACTAGTTTCATATTTATCAAGAACAGCTCTAACACGTTGTGCCTGCTCTGCATTTGCTTTAAAAAAGAGCAGACTGTCATCCGCAAAGAGGAGGTGCGAGATCCCAGGGGCTTGGCGACAAATTTTAACAGGTTCAATGTGGTTATCAGCTACCTCACGATGCAGCAATGTAGATAAGTCCTCCGCAACAAATAAGAACAGAAACGGTGAAAGGGGATCACCTTGTCGGAGGCCCGAGAAGGCGAAAATGAATCCAGGAGGTTCCCATTAAATTTTACCTTGTACTGTACCGATGTGACACACGCCATTATCCAGTCCACCCATCGGTACGAGAACCCTAACCTTTGCATCACTTTCTTTAGAAAATCCAATCCATCCTATCATAGGCCTTTGAGAGGTCAAGCTTATAAGCACAGAAGTTCCTATCTTGTCTCGAATTGTGCTCAATAAAGTGCAAGCATTCGAAATTGTCAGTAATAAGTCTTCCGGGAACAAAGGCTCTCTGGTTGATCGAAATGATATCTCCAAGTATTGGCCGTAGTCGATTTACCAAAACTTCGCAATTACCTTGTAGATAACCGTGCATAAGCTAATGGGCCGAAAATCTTTAAGTGTTTTCGGTTGCTCCTTCTTAGGAATCATCACGATTGCCGTATCATTAACCCCCTCTGGCATTTGCCCCTTGACAAAGAAGAGCTTAACAACATTTACCACTTCCTCTTTTAATGTACCCCAGTTTCGTTGATAAAATCTTGCGGGGAAACCATCCTCACCAGGAGCCTTTAAAGGACCAATCTGGAAGAGAGCATCACCAACTTCTTCTTCAGAGAATTATTTACATAGGCCTTCATTCATCTCTGTAGTAACCTTCTCCTGAATAAGCTCAATAATCTCGGCAGATTTCAGGGACGGATCCTAGTAAAGAGTTCCTGGAGATAGGAATTAGCCATTAGCTCCATATCCGGAGGTGTGTCCTTCCAAGTGCCATCTACATCTTTAAGATTTTTTATTTTATTAAGCCGTGCCCTCCACTTAGCGGTTTGATGGAAGAACTTCGTGTTGCGATCTCCCTCTTTCAGCCATGTAACCCTTTGACCGCTGCAGCCATAACATCTCGTCCCTGTACAATAATTCAAAGGTGGTCCGACGCTTGTCGAATTTCCCGTTGATCCGCATTGTTAAGCATCAGGGTTTCAAGATGTTTCCTCGCTTTGCTTAGCTCTTTTAATATATTACCAAACTTCTTCCTACTCCAAGCTTGTAATGTATCCATCACTTTATCTAGTTCTGCCATGATATCAGTTAAGTTGCTTTTCTGACCTACCTCCGTCCAAGCTGCAGAGATGCGCTCAGTAAGTTCAGCTTCACGTTCCCATAGTATTTCATATTGACGTCTCGGGCTCCTGTTCACCATCCGCTCCTCCTGTGTAATGTTTAAGAGAATTGGGCAGTGATCAGATATAGGAGTAACCAAGTGTTGAAGGTACGAGTCAGCAAAGAGTTCTCTCCAATTTGGGCACGCCACTGCCCTATCAAGCTGAACGCGCACATTAGCATTTCCCCTTCTTCTATTATCATATGTGTATGGCACACCTGAAAAACCAAGATCAGTCAGGTTGCAATCAAATAGGGCATCTCTAAAGGCCTCCATCTGGCTGACAGCACAAGGCGTTTGTGAAAGATGCTCCTTGCCATAATGCCTCATTGAAATCGCCTATGACTAGCCAAGGCAAGTTCGAGTTTGTTTTTAAATTACGCAAAGCATCCCACATACGATGACGGTGCTCCACCCGTGGTTCACCATAAACACAAGTAAGACGCCATTGTGGTTCCGTCGGAGACACTCGCACGTACGCATCAATATATCTTTCATTCAAATCTTGGACTTCTACAATGATACTTTCATGCCAAAATAAAGCTAGACCACCACTCAAACCATCACTACTAACACCAGCAAACCCTTTGAGACCTAACCTAGTACGATAACGACGCATTTTATTCTTATTTGCCTAGTTTCACAAAGAAAAAAAAAAGACGAGGACTCCAAACTTGGGAAATATTCGATAACTCCCTAGCTGTCGAGGCATTCCCGGCTCCTCGACAGTTGAGGGACAAGCAATTCATTGCTCCTGACGAGACCACACATTAGGTCTCGTCAGGGTACCGGAAGCCCCAAGTCCGGTTGCTGCCTGTTTCCTCATCTTCTTCTTCCCTTTAACCTCCTCGCCTTCCTGCTGGTGTTGCATGTCCTCTCTGGTCTCATCCTTCTTTCCCATCTTCTGTGATTCACCTTCTGCGTTTGTGTAGTTCAAGGCCAAGGTCAGCTCCAAATGGTTGCCCTGGACCTCCTCCTCAGCTGCTCTTTTCCTTCCTAACACTGAATCTGCCGCCAACATGTGTGTGTCGGCGACGCTGCTCAGGGACGCCATGGTGTTGGACAGGGTTTGTAGCACTGGTATCATGTCCGCAAAACCTGGGGCGATCTTCACCGTTGGTTGTGGCTCAATGTCTTCGAGTGGTGGCATCTCATTATCAGATTCCTGCTCTTCCTCCTCCTGCCTGCGTGATGATGCTTCTTTCATAGCTTCAGAGTTGTTCCTCTTCAGAAGTTCCAACTTCTTCACCGTGGCCGCCAGTTGTTCCTCCACCTCCGCTGCGGACCCAAGCTCATCTACCTCGAAATCATCTCTTGCATCAACCGCGTCAGGAACCTGGACCGAGTACGCAGCGGTTTTTGGAGTCTGATCTTCCTTGTTGCTAGTCAGCCTCCCCAGCGTCGACGAGTTCATGCTTCCCGCTGGAGAATTGAAAAACAGTCCCTTCTTCACCGCTGGGTTAACAGAAGCCGAGAAGACCCTTCGATCGTACTTCCGTTTTGGTGAGCACCGGAGTGACGCATCATAATGCATCGATGGAACGCCCCTGGTTTTCTTCTCACATTGTTCCTTTGCATGCCCAATGAAACCACAATGGAAACAGAAGTGTGGAACACGCTCATATCGGAGGGGATACACCATGGGATCTGCCTGTCCTTTGATTTTGGTGGTAAAGCGTGTCTGCAGCCGCTTGTTCAGGGGTAGCACAGTACGAATACGGAGATAATCACTGAACTCCAGCCCCGTCTTATCAACATCCACCTCCTCCACTCGCCCTAGATACGATCCAACAAATCTACCGTAGGCTTCCGTCTGTTTGTCCCATGGAACATCATAGAAACGAACCCAAATCTGGATCGAGTCAAGCACAGTCTGTGATGGCTGCCTATTTCCCACGAAGGGTGCAATCAGACATGCCACTCCTTCCTTGATCCATGGTCCACCGCGTGCCACAAAACGATAATCACCTTCTGACTTGAACATGATAATGAAGAAATTGTCCTTAAGTTCTGTGAACGACATCGTATCACGGATCCCCCAGACCTTCATGAAGTGAGTATGCAGGGCACTATAATTTGCTGCCTTAACGGAATAGTACCTTGCAAAGGGCCGCCACATCTGGGGTCCAGATGTTGCTTCCTGTTCCTCCGCTTTCGGCTCCTCAACGCAGATATCATCTTCAAGATCCACCTCCCCAGACAGCCGCGCCTCCGGTCCGACGTTTGTGCCATCTTCCTCAGCCACGTCCCAGTAATCTTCCATGACTTCAGTGATCATCACCTGACGCATCCTGCGAGCGGGCACGATCGTGCCGTACGTCGGCGGCTTCGGGTGGGTAGATTCCTCACCGGTGTCCCCTTTATCACACCCACCACCTACGGAAGACATCGCTCGAGCCGGCGAAGAAGCAGAGATCACGCCTGGATCGTACGTCGTAGATCGGTTATCGAAAGCTTTGATTAGGTTTTGGACAGCGCCGTCCCTCCTTGTGCTTTTATTGGGCACAAACGTATTGCGATCCAACACCGAAACACAATCGTGATGCATAGGGATTCCTTCCTGGATCCGGTTGCAGGAACTGGAATCAGGATTGGATTCAAAGACATCTAAAACACTCAAACGAGATCCGTTCCCGTCCATGATTGGGGTGGCGGCGCCCGATCGCCTCGGAGTCGCCAGAGCCAACCCTAGACGTAAGGTAGACTCAACTCATAAGCCATCAAATCTTGATGCTGGTTTCTGCCGTACGTTCCTTCTCGAAAGACTTGTACTTGGTTATTTCATAGATATATCGGGGAGTAATATGTTTGTAGAAGCAATGCATGTTTGATTTGGAGTTGGAATAAACTCAAACATTCGCTATACATTGGGAGTTACCGATTAATTTGTTCTAGCACCGCCAGTGACATTTTTCTTTTTGGCAAAGTTGTCCGGTCACTTGTGTTTTGTATTCCAGGCTGCAGTTTTTGTAAGAAAAATGGGAGCACCAGGAAAAACGACTGGAAGAGAAATCATAGAATGAAAGGTTGCCACATGGAAGGGAGAGGAACCACCGGCCAATCCCGGTTCTTAGTGAGCAAAGAGATGTTAAGTCTGTAAATGTTGAAGGGAATTTTTTTTATATGGGAAATCACCCAAAACACAAGAGGACAAGTGCACACATTTAACATGGTATATACAGTAAGTATAGAAGTCAATCGCCATGTCTTGTCATGTCTTACGTTTAGACCGTAAATTAATATATATTTTCTCGAAAAGAAGTCGAGTCCATAGAGTATGAGTAGAGTATTCCCACAAAAATGCATGTTTGAATTACTTGGATTGTCTTTCCCCAGTCTGTTTATTTGACCAGTGATTAATTGTTCTTCCCAATTCGCATTGCTTTCCCACCAACTAGCTAGCTCGAAAATGCACACGACCATCACGCTGTATTTAGCTAAAAGCTTATTAGAGATGCACTAGTGCACATCATCTCTTAAAGTACATCTATACATATAGCCTTTTCTCTCCTAGCTACCTTTTCCCGGGCCGTTTGTAGACGCTAGTCGCAATCGCTACAGTTTCTCGACGGTGTGCTTCACATGTTTGGAATTTCGCCAAAATCATAGTATTATTACCGTGAATAAATTTAGTGGTTAATGCATGCCCATCTCTACCATTTGTCAAACTAGCTCCTACCGACCTAGCTAATTGAGAATATATACCTAAGTATATGGCAGAAACTTAACAAACAAAAGCTAAGGAATAATTAACTAACTTCCATTAAGTCGACCAATCATGTTACTTTCTATTCATAGCTACTCCCTTCGGTCCGGTTTATTAGTCATGCGCGTGTACCTAGGTCGTCAATTTGACCAACTTAATAGGAATTATATATTACATAAAATATATCATCAGAAACTACAAATATTATATTTTCCAATGACATAATTTTTGTGTTATATAATTTATTTTATATAGATCAAATTGATGATCTAGATACATGTGCAGACCGGAGGGAGTACAAAAACAAACCGACTCAAAAGTGCTCTTCGGGCGCGGAAAGAAGGGCGACATGAAGTGACCCATTCCACCACACCCTGCCATCAAGCCCATGCATGGGTCCCCACTGGCGGCGGGGGTGCATGTGGACTTGGACCTTCGATCGGCGTTGCGACGTTGTAGTTAGGTTTATTAGGATTAGTATTGTTTTCCGACGGCAACTCTATGGAACGATGGCAGCGCCATGCGAAATGTGAATAAGGTTTTGCCGACTCGTGATCCATCTCGTTTTAATTTTGGCCTTAACTCGTGTCAATTGGTGTATTTGGTTCTGTCTTCTTGTTTTGCATGAGGTGTTTGTGTCTTTGTCGGTTGGCTTCTTCTCCGACCAGTAAGGTTCGACCAGCTTCAACTTCGTTTGGGACCTGGTGAGGTTGGATCTCCAAGGGCCGTGTGACGGATCTGGGGTGGTCGACTGGTCGTCAAACCCTCTTCTTCGCTTTCTTCTATGGGATGTTGATTTGGTTTCAACCGATGACTTCTCGGTTGCCACGTCAACAATGTTTTCTTGGATATGATGTATTCAGATGTCTAGGGGCAGTATCAAGCTTCGCTTATGACGCGCCGTCGATGAGTGTAGGAGGCAGACAACCTTGATTTACTCCAAACACTTGTGTTTTAATTTTAAGGGTTGATTGACTTTAATATATGGTGTATGGGTTCTTTGTCCAAAGAGGGTCTACCGATCAAGTGATTAGATTCGTAAGAATGCAAGTTAAGAAAGAGATTGAAGAATTTGGCAATGGCCCCTCGACGTGGAGCCTTTCGGCCACTTTGGATCATTATAGATAATAATTTAGCATATAGGCAACTATAAGATTAGTGTTCGCTTCCTCTTCTCTTAATTAATTAAGCATACGAACCACTCAAGTATTGCTTGGATTCGTTCAAAATAAAACATTTGGAAGCTCATATAATGCTTTGCCGACGTGTGTATCGCATTATTTATATTCTCATACAAAAAGCAAATAAAAGAACTGTTGGATTTTCAAAATATCAATAGATCCTCGCTGAAAAGAAATATCAGTCGGTTTCTGATTTGTGCATGCATGTAGCTAGCCGACCGGGTTACGTGGCGAAGAGTATATCTCTCTCCATGATTTGATCAGTGCATATTCATGCAAAATTCATAGTCGTTATCGGCCTAGCGAGCTTACCGTAAATATCTTGGGGCTTATAGCTCGTTTTTCATAGCAATTGGACAGAGAGCAACATAGTTGGTTGTAATAGCTCTGCTGCGACATCTCTGAATGCACTAATTGCTCTGCTGCGACATGGCTGTTAATTCATTTTGCCCACGCGGTCAATCCCGTTTGACCGTCAAGTAGATGAGACAGAGAGCGTGCCTGCACTGTAGCGACCCCTGCCTCTGCTCGACCATCTCTGCCACGCGCCGGCGTCGCTTGGAGCTCACTCTCCTGTCCTGTCGTCTCGGCTTCTCCGGGCTGGAGGAAATCAATCCTGGCGACGGCGGTAGATGGAGCGGGCGAGTCGAGCGGCGTGGCAATCGGAGTCGAGGAGGCGGGCGACGTCACAGGGCTTGCGGTCGCAATCGCAGGTAACGGCGACGAGGGAGGGTGGAGGATGGGGTGGTGCGGGTCGACGGTCGCAGAGGAGACCGGCGGCCCGATTCGTGATTCGGGCAGCGGCGAGGGATCCAACCCATCATCTTTGCAGGGCAAAGCGATACCGGATTTCGGTGGGGCAGGTGTTGAAGCAGGCGTGGCTGCGTCACGGCTACGGCGGCAAGGGTTTTCCACTTTGCCGTCATTCGCCGCCGAGGGCGAGACAGAGGTACCCGAGGTTTGCCTCGATGCGCAACATTGCTGCGGGCGACCAGAGCAGCTCGGGCCGGAGCTCATCGAGCAGGATTTCAGAACGCTCAACCCCGAGCCTGGACTTCGAAGTAGCGGTGAGCCTAGAGGATTTCAGTCAAGTTGCCGGGCTGGCGGAGGACAGATTGGTGTGCTCAGAAATTCTCTGCGAGATGAAAATGAGCTAGAGGAATCAGCTACAGAGACAGCTCCAGGGCCATGGCGTTCGGAGGGAAGATGGACGCTGGAAGAATGAGCTGCAGACTGTAGTCCGGAAGTCTGGTGAATTTTGTTAGCTGCCTGAAACTCTTTCAGGCAGTGTTTGCCCAGCGCTGGAGCGTGTGGGGAGTACTTTTGTGAACTGGCCATGTAATCACCATGTCGAACACCTTGGGGGCGTGCTCTGGACATGCCGATGTTGGTATTCGCACGTTCTTGTGTTCACCATGTCGAACACTTTTGTGAAACCTTGTCAACAAGAGTAACATCTAGCTCACTTTGCGTTATTCTTGTGTTCCTTGTTCTTGATAGTTGTGCGAGGCAACATATAGCACCTTTGGCGAACTGTCGAACACCTTTGGGGACGCGCTCTGGACACGCCCGATTGTGGCATTCGCAAATGGCACTGCTCTGTTGATTTTTTCTTAAGTTGAAACCTTGTCAACTAGGTAGAGGCTTATAAAAGATGTCATCTATAGACAATGATTTACTTCTTTATTTACCAAGTGGTAAATAAAGTGTCATTTGTCACTATAAAAGATGTCATCTATTGAAGCATTTTTTGTTTGAATGTATCTAGACCTTGTTTATCAATTGGAGTTGTTAGTATATGACAAAGTAAGAACATGTGCACTGGTTTTTTCATTTTTTGATTTTTTTTGAATTTTTTATGCTTATTTTAAAATCGGTCAAACCCAAGTTTGACCAACATTTAAACAAGTTTGAACTCATTTGAAAGTGTGCACATGAAATAAGTTTAAGACATGAACATGAACAAGTTTAATACATGAACATGAAATATATTTTGAATGTTTTTGAATTAGTTATGCTAAACCGCAAGTGCACAAGTTTTTTTTAGTTTTGTTTTTGAATATGTCAAACACGCATTGGCCACGGCCCAAATGGTTTTTTTTTCTATTCTCACCGCCTCGCCACGGCCGAACGGCACGGCCCAACCAACTAAGGCCCAAACGCCTCGCCACGGCCCAATACCACGGCCCAATGCCACGCCTTCTTATCCACCCAAAGGTGTCGTGCCCTAGCTATTTTTCCCCACTCACTCGCCGCTCCCACTGTCGCCGCCGCTCCCACTTGCTCGCCGCCGGCGACCAATCCACCTCCAGCTGCAGATCCAGCACCGCGTAGCCACAATGTTTAGGAGGGGGGTTCAAACGCGGGCCGCGGTGGCCATTCCGGTGGCGGTAACCGCTCCGACGAGGAGCGGAAGGAGCGAAAGAAGCGGCCGGCGCCGGAGCCGAAGCCGGAGCCTGAGCCGGACGATTTACCGGCGGAGGAGGACGACGAAGAGTTCGTCCTTCCGGACGATTTGCCGCCGATTCCGCCGGGCGGGTGCCGCGTCACGCGGGCGGCCGCACCGGCACCTGCAGCTTCCGCGTCCTCCTCGACGTCGTGTTGCCAGCATGGAAGAGGGTGGACGACGCCGACGCCGAGCTGGCCGCTGCGGAGGAGGCGTTCAAGGCCGGCGAGGAGGGCCGAGCAGCGCTTTCGTGTGGCGGTGGACGCGCGGGAGGTCGCCGTGGCCGTCCTCCGCATCGTAGAGCAGGAGGACCTCGGCGTCGATCCGTAGATTGACGACACCGCCGCCGCACCATCTCCGCCAACCGAAGGGCAAATTTTTTTGTTTTTATATTTTGTTATTATTAGAAGTACTATGTAAAATGGCCGTTTGTGGCCCACCCCCTAAATATGAATGAAAATGGCTTGTGTGAAACTATTTTGCTATTTTGTACCGGTCGGAAAACTCACCAACGACGTCGCTGTCCATTCAAAAACATTCAAAATGTTGTTCAAACTTGTGCACTTGTTTAAAAGATGATGCACAAGAATTTGCACGAAAAATCCTTCACAAATTGAACAACCTCAACTGAGGTTGCATAGAGTTCGAAGGAGAGAGTAGAGTGTTTGGGGTTTTCAAAATGCAAAATATGGGAAACCTCACCCTAGCTTCATTTTGGAGTGACTAAGAAGGATCCAAGCTTGGTTTTTCATTTTCATGTTTGAAACTTGTTTAAATCTTGGTCAAACTTAGGTTTGACCGAATTCAAAATAATCATAAAATATTCAAAAAAAACATCAAAAAAATGAAAAACCAGTGCACATGTTCTTAGTTTGTCATATACTAACAACTCCAATTGATAAACAAGGTCTAGATACATTCAAACAAAATATGCTTGAATGTGGTGTGAAATCTCAAATCTCAAACTATGAACTCTCATGTGTGAAGAGATGTGGTTTTGGATTTGCAACATGAAATTTTCCAAAAACTCACCAAAGCTTCATTTTGGAGTGACTAAGAAGGATCCAGGCTTAGTTTTTCATTTTCATGTTTTAAACTTGTTTAAATCTTGGTCAAACTTAGGTTTGACCGAATTCAAAATAATCATAAAATATTCAAAAAAATCAAAAAAATGAAAAACCAGTGCACATGTTCTTAGTTTGTCATATACTAACAACTCCAATTGATAAACAAGGTCTAGATACATTCAAACAAAATATGCTTGAATGTGGTGTGAAATCTCAAATCTCAAACTATGAACTCTCATGTGTGAAGAGATTTGGTTTTGGATTTGCAACATGAAATTTTCCAAAAACTCACCAAAGCTTCATTTTGGAGTGACTAAGAAGGATCCAGGCTTAGTTTTTCATTTTCATGTTTTAAACTTGTTTAAATCTTGGTCAAACTTAGGTTTGACCGAATTCAAAATAATCATAAAATATTCAAAAAAATCAAAAACCAGTGCACATGTTCTTAGTTTGTCATATACTAACAACTCCAATTGATAAACAAGGTCTAGATACATTCAAACAAAATATGCTTGATCACCATCTTTCCTTTCACCACATCTGCATCAGGAAACTGTTTTATCATTAACAATGAGTTTAAATAACTTATAAGGAACCGTCGTGAGCCTTCGATAGAGGGACACGGTTTCTCGTGCGTCATTTCATTGTGGGCGTGCCAAATCCGCCAAAGCGTCATCAGCATAGGAGCTCTCTGTTCCTCTTTTACTTCTGTATTTAACTGGACCAGCCATTCAGGTCCTGTTGGTCGCAACTGTTCATCATCCGGCAAATTCCAGGCCTCTTTCATAGCTAGCCACAAGCTTCGAGCATGGGGGCAGCAAACGAAAGCGTGGTAAGTATCTTCATCTTCCTGCCCACAGATATCACAAGTTGTTGTTGTCGCAATACGCCTTTGTTTTAAGTTTACCTTTGTAGCTAGGGCATTCCGACATATCTTCCAGGCCAAATGTTTATCTTTTGGAGGAACCTGACACGACCATATTAGCTTCCACGCTGGCCTTTCACCATTAGGTCTAGTACTTGTAGCTCCTCAATCATGTTCTTGCATGCTTTGGGACTGCGCGAGGCGGTACGCGCTCTTGACTGTACAGATGCCGCTTTTCTCCGAATGCCAAGCAATGAAGTCCATTTCGCCTCTTCTGGAAGTCTTGATCTTTAGAATTTGTGCTACATCTGCCACATTGAGGTATGTTTGAAGCCGCTGTTCGTTCCATTCGCCAGAAGGGAACAAGAAGTCTGAAACCATCTGAACCGGCAATGACCCTGTTGAGAACTCAGCGTATAGCCTCTTTCATTCGGTATCCAAGGATCCCTCCATGCACGGATCAGTGATCCATTGCCCACTCGCCATATGACGCCCTTCTTTAACAGGGCTAAACCATGCTCGATTATGTGCCACGATGATGACGCATTCCCTGTGAATACCGTGTCGATTAGAGACCCATTTGGATAATACTTTGCCTTAAGAAGCCGTGCGCATAGTGTGTCCGGAAATTGGATGAGTCTCCAGGCTTGTCGTGCCAACGGCGCTTGATTAAACAGTCTCATATCTCTAAACCCCATACCACCACATCCTTTAGGCCACAGCATATAATCCCAGGCCACCCAGCAAGTTTTCCTTTGTCCTTTTTCTGCTCCCCACCAGAACCTTCTGATCATTTTTGTGAACTCATCGCAAAGGTCAAGAGGTAGTTTAAAAACACTCATAACGTATACAGTGATGGATTGTGCGATGGATTTAATGAGTACCTCCTTTTCAGCCTGAGATTTGTGATTGTCATCCCACTCCACAAGGCATTTAGCAAGCCGAGCTTGTAAACTTTCGAATTTCCCACTTCACATTCTTCCATCCGGGGTAGGTAGGCCGAGATATTTTGTTTCAAACGTCTCTTGGGTGATCTGCAGCACCTGTTTCACCTCGTCCCGATCAGGAGCTGGGCAAGAATTACCAAAGATAATAGAGCATTTATCCGGGTTGATCAACTGGCATGTACTAGTTTCATATTTATCAAGAACAGCTCTAACACGTTGTGCCTGCTCCGCATTTGCTTTAAAAAAGAGCAGACTGTCATCCGCAAAGAGGAGGTGCGAGATCCCAGGGGCTTGGCGACAAATTTTAACAGGTTCAATGTGGTTATCAGCTACCTCACGATGCAGCAATGTAGATAAGTCCTCCGCAACAAATAAGAACAGAAACGGTGAAAGGGGATCACCTTGTCGGAGGCCCCGAGAAGGCGAAAATGAATCCAGGAGGTTCCCATTAAATTTTACCTTGTACTGTACCGATGTGACACACGCCATTATCTAGTCCACCCATCGGTACGAGAACCCTAACCTTTGCATCACTTTCTTTAGAAAATCCCAATCCATCCTATCATAGGCCTTTGAGAGGTCAAGCTTATAAGCACAGAGTTCCTATCTTGTCTCGAATTGTGCTCAATAAAGTGCAAGCATTCGAAATTGTCAGTAATAAGTCTTCCGGGAACAAAGGCTCTCTGGTTGATCGAAATGATATCTCCAAGTATTGGCCGTAGTCGATTTACCAAACACTTCGCAATTACCTTGTTGATAACCGTGCATAAGCTAATGGGCCAAAATCTTTAAGTGTTTTCGGTTGCTCCTTCTTAGGAATCATCACGATTGCCGTATCATTAACCCCCTCTGGCATTTGCCCCTTGACAAAGAAGAGCTTAACAACATTTACCACTTCCTCTTTTAATGTACCCCAGTTTCGTTGATAAAATCTTGCGGGGAAACCATCCTCACCAGAGCCATTAAAGGACCAATCTGGAAGAGAGCATCACCAACTTCTTCTTCAGAGAATTATTTACATAGGCCTTCATTCATCTCTGTAGTAACCTTCTCCTGAATAAGCTCAATAATCTCGGCAGATTTCAGGGACGGATCCTAGTAAAGAGTTCCTGGAGATAGGAATTAGCCATTAGCTCCATATCCGGAGGTGTGTCCTTCCAAGTGCCATCTACATCTTTAAGATTTTTTATTTTATTAAGCCGTGCCCTCCACTTAGCGGTTTGATGGAAGAACTTCGTGTTGCGATCTCCCTCTTTCAGCCATGTAACCCTTTGACCGCTGCAGCCATAACATCTCGTCCCTGTACAATAATTCATAAAGGTGGTCCGACGCTTGTCGAATTTCCCGTTGATCCGCATTGTTAAGCATCAGGGTTTCAAGATGTTTCCTCGCTTTGCTTAGCTCTTTTAATATATTACCAAACTTCTTCCTACTCCAAGCTTGTAATGTATCCATCACTTTATCTAGTTCTGCCATGATATCAGTTAAGTTGCTTTTCTGACCTACCTCCGTCCAAGCTGCAGAGATGCGCTCAGTAAGTTCAGCTTCACGTTCCCATAGTATTTCATATTGACGTCTCGGGCTCCTGTTCACCATCCGCTCCTCCTGTGTAATGTTTAAGAGAATTGGGCAGTGATCAGATATAGGAGTAACCAAGTGTTGAAGGTACGAGTCAGCAAAGAGTTCTCTCCAATTTGGGCACGCCACTGCCCTATCAAGCCGAACGCGCACATTAGCATTTCCCCTTCTTCTATTATCATATGTGTATGGCACACCTGAAAAACCAAGATCAGTCAGGTTGCAATCAAATAGGGCATCTCTAAAGGCCTCCATCTGGCTGACAGCACGAGGCGTTTGTGAAAGATGCTCCTGTTGCATAATGCCTCATTGAAATCGCCTATGACTAGCCAAGGCAAGTTCGAGTTTGTTTTTAAATTACGCAAAGCATCCCACATACGATGACGGTGCTCCACCCGTGGTTCACCATAAACACAAGTAAGACGCCATTGTGGTTCCGTCGGAGACACTCGCATGTACGCATCAATATATCTTTCATTCAAATCTTGGACTTCTACAATGATACTTTCATGCCAAAATAAAGCTAGACCACCACTCAAACCATCACTACTAACACCAGCAAACCCTTTGAGACCTAACCTAGTACGATAACGACGCATTTTATTCTTATTTTGCCTAGTTTCACAAAGAAAAAAAAAGACGAGGACTCCAAACTTGGGAAATATTCGATAACTCCCTAGCTGTCGAGGCATTCCCGGCTCCTCGACAGTTGAGGGACAAGCAATTCATTGCTCCTGACGAGACCACACATTAGGTCTCGTCAGGGTACCGGAAGCCCCAAGTCCGGTTGCTGCCTGTTTCCTCATCTTCTTCTTCCTTTAACCTCCTCGCCTTCCTGCTGGTGTTGCATGTCCTCTCTGGTCTCATCCTTCTTTCCCATCTTCTGTGATTCACCTTCTGCGTTTGTGTAGTTCAAGGCCAAGGTCAGCTCCAAACGGTTGCCCTGGACCTCCTCCTCAGCTGCTCTTTTCCTTCCTAACACTGAATCTGCCGCCAACATGTGTGTGTCAGCGACGCTGCTCAGGGACGCCATGGTGTTGGACAGGGTTTGTAGCACTGGTATCATGTCCGCAAAACCTGGGGCGATCTTCACCGTTGGCTGTGGCTCAATGTCTTCGAGTGGTGGCATCTCATTATCAGATTCCTGCTCTTCCTCCTCCTGCCTGCGTGATGATGCTTCTTTCATAGCTTCAGAGTTGTTCCTCTTCAGAAGTTCCAACTTCTTCACCGTGGCCGCCAGTTGTTCCTCCACCTCCGCTGCGGACCCAAGTCCTCTACCTCGAAATCATCTCTTGCATCAACCGCGTCAGGAACCTGGACCGAGTACGCAGCGGTTTTTGGAGTCTGATCTTCCTTGTTGCCAGTCGGCCTCCCCAGCGTCGACGAGTTCACGCTTCCCGCTGGAGAATTGAAAAACAGTCCCTTCTTCACCGCTGGGTTAACAGAAGCCGAGAAGACCCTTCGATCGTACTTCCGTTTTGGTGAGCACCGGAGTGACGCATCATAATGCATCGATGGAACGCCCCTGGTTTTCTTCTCACATTGTTCCTTTGAATGCCCAATAAAACCACAATGGAAACAGAAGTGTGGAACACGCTCATATCGGAGGGGATACACCATGGGATCTGCCTGTCCTTTGATTTTGGTGGTAAAGCGTGTCTGCAGCCGCTTGTTCAGGGTAGCACAGTACGAATACGGAGATAATCACTGAACTCCAGCCCCGTCTTATCAACATCCACCTCCTCCACTCGCCCTAGATACGATCCAACAAATCTACCGTAGGCTTCCGTCTGTTTGTCCCATGGAACATCATAGAAACGAACCCAAATCTGGATCGAGTCAAGCACAGTCTGTGATGGCTGCCTATTTCCCACGAACGGTGCAATCAGACATGCCACTCCTTACTTGATCCATGGTCCACCGCGTGCCACAAAACGATAATCACCTTCTGACTTGAACGTGATAATGAAGAAATTGTCCTTAAGTTCTGTGAACGACATCGTATCACGGATCCCCCAGACCTTCATGAAGTTAGTATGCAGGGCACTATAATTTGCAGCCTTAACGGAATAGTACCTTGCAAAGAGCCGCCACATCTGGGGTCCAGATGTTGCTTCCTGTTCCTCCGCTTTCGGCTCCTCAACGCAGATATCATCTTCAATAGATCCACCTCCCCAGACAGCCGCGCCTCCGGTCCGACGTTTGTGCCATCTTCCTCAGCCGCGTCCCAGTTTCCGTCGCAATCTTCCATGACTTCAGTGATCATCACCTGACGCATCCTGCGAGCGGGCACGATCGTGCCGTCCGTCGGCGGCTTCGGGTGGGTAGATGCCTCACCGGCGTCCCCTTTATCACCCCCACCACCTACGGAAGACATCGCTCGAGCCGGCGAAGAAGCAGAGATCACGCCTGGATCGTACGTCGTAGATCAGTTATCGAAAGCTTTGATTAGGTTTTGGACAGCGCCGTCCCTCCTTGTGCTTTTATTGGGCACAAACGTATTGCGATCCAACACCGAAACACAATCGTGATGCATAGGGATTCCTTCCTGGATCCGGTTGCAGGAACTGGAATCGGGATTGGATTCAAAGACATCTAAAACACTCAAACGAGATCCGTTCCCGTCCATGATTGGGGTGGCGGCGCCCGATCGCCTCGGAGTCGCCAGAGCCAACCTAGACGTAAGGTAGATTCACACTCATAATCCATCAAATCTTGATGCTGGTTTCTGCCGTACGTTCCTTCTCGAAAGACTTGTACTTGGTTATTTCATAGATATATCGGTGGAGTAATATGTTTGTAGAAGCAATGCATGTTTGATTTGGAGTTGGAATAAACTCAAACATTCGCTATACATTGGGAGTTACCGATTAATTTGTTCTAGCACCGCCAGTGACATTTTTCTTTTTGGCAAAGTTGTCCGGTCACTTGTGTTTTGTATTCCAGGCTGCAGTTTTTGTAAGAAAAATGGGAGCACCAGGAAAAACGACTGGAAGAGAAATCATAGAATGAAAGGTTGCCACATGGAAGGGAGAGGAACCACCGGCCAATCCCGGTTCTTAGTGAGCAAAGAGATGTTAAGTCTGTAAATGTTGAAGGGAATTTTTTTTATATGGGAAATCACCCAAAACACAAGAGGACAAGTGCACACATTTAACATGGTATATACAGTAAGTATAGAAGTCAATCGCCATGTCTTGTCATGTCTTACGTTTAGACCGTAAATTAATATATATTTTCTCGAAAAGAAGTCGAGTCCATAGAGTATGAGTAGAGTATTCCCACAAAAATGCATGTTTGAATTACTTGGATTGTCTTTCCCCAGTCTGTTTATTTGACCAGTGATTAATTGTTCTTCCCAATTCGCATTGCTTTCCCACCAACTAGCTAGCTCGAAAATGCACACGACCATCACGCTGTATTTAGCTAAAAGCTTATTAGAGATGCACTAGTGCACATCATCTCTTAAAGTACATCTATACATATAGCCTTTTCTCTCCTAGCTACCTTTTCCCGGGCCGTTTGTAGACGCTAGTCGCAATCGCTACAGTTTCTCGACGGTGTGCTTCACATGTTTGGAATTTCGCCAAAATCATAGTATTATTACCGTGAATTAATTTAGTGGTTAATGCATGCCCATCTCTACCATTTGTCAAACTAGCTCCTACCGACCTAGCTAATTGAGAATATATACCTAAGTATATGGCAGAAACTTAACAAACAAAAGCTAAGGAATAATTAACTAACTTCCATTAAGTCGACCAATCATGTTACTTTCTATTCATAGCTACTCCCTTCGGTCCGGTTTATTAGTCATGCGCGTGTACCTAGGTCGTCAATTTGACCAACTTAATAGGAATTATATATAACATAAAATATATCATCAGAAACTACAAATATTATATTTTCCAATGACATAATTTTTGTGTTATATAATTTATTTTATATAGATCAAATTGATGATCTAGATACATGTGCAGGACTACTAAACCAGACCGGAGGGAGTACAAAAACAAACCGACTCAAAAGTGCTCTTCGGGCGCGGAAAGAAGGGCAACATGAAGTGACTCATTCCACCACACCCTGCCATCAAGCCCATGCATGGGTCCCCACTGGTGGCGGGGGTGCATGTGGACTTGGACCTTCGATCGGCGTTGCGACGTTGTAGTTAGGTTTATTAGGATTAGTATTTGTTTTCTGACGGCAATTCTATGGAACGATGGCAGCGCCATGCGAAATGTGAATAAGGTTTTGCCGACTCGTGGTCCATCTCGTTTTAATTTTGGCCTTAACTCGTGTCAATTGGTGTATTTGGTTCTGTCTTCTTGTTTTGCATGAGGTGTTTGTGTCTTTGTCGGTTGGCTTCTTCTCCGACCAGTAAGGTTCGACCAGCTTCAACTTCGTTTGGGACCTGGTGAGGTTGGATCTCCAAGGGCCGTGTGACGGATCTGGGGTGATCGACTGGTCGTCAAACCCTCTTCTTCGCTTTCTTCTATGGGATGTTGATTTGGTTTCAACCGATGACTTCTCGGTTGCCACGTCAACAATGTTTTCTTGGATATGATGTATTCAGATGTCTAGGGGCAGTATCAAGCTTCGCTTATGACGCGCCGTCGATGAGTGTAGGAGGTAGACAACCTTGATTTACTCCAAACACTTGTGTTTTAATTTTAAAGGTTGATTGACTTTAATAAATGGTGTATGGGTTTTTTCCCCAAAGAGGGTCAACCGATCAAGTGATTAGATTCGTAAGAATGCAAGTTAAGAAAGAGATTGAAGAATTTGGCAATGGCCCCTCGACGTGGAGCCTTTCGGCCACTTTGGATCATTATAGATAATAATTTAGCATATACGCAACTATAACATTAGTGTTCGCTTCCTCTTCTCTTAATTAATTAAGCATACGAACCACTCAAGTTTTGCTTGGATTCGTTCAAAATAAAACATTTGGAAGCTCATATAATGCTTTGCCGACGTGTGTATCGCATTATTTATATTCTCATACAAAAAGCAAATAAAAGAACTGTTGGATTTTCAAAATATCAATAGATCCTCGCTGAAAAGAAATATCAGTCGGTTTCTGATTTTTTTTTTATTTGCTAGTGAAGACAACTGTCAACAACTCGGCACAATTACAGAAAGGTCCACAAAGAAACACAAATTACAGAACGCTCCTTCCTGCAACTCAGCCTCGCCGCCATCCACGGCGCCGTCGGTGGCGTGCCGCCGCTCCTGCTCTCCTTCAAGCCTTGGATTAAGAGCGGTTCCCGAGCGCACGGGAGTGTTACCATCGCCGGCCCGGAAGGGCCACACCGGAGGACGCCGTCGAAGCCGAACCAAGCCGCCACAGCCTCTCCAAGATCTTCAACAGCCGGAGCCGCCATCCTCGATCTCCGGCACGGGGAAGTCGCGCACGGCAGCTCCACCGAGCTGCGAACGCGACGGAGGCAGTAGATCCACCGCGGAACTCCACCAGAGCACCGCCGTCGAGGAGGAAGATCACCGCCAGCAAACCACCACTCCGGCCACGCCACCGCCCTCCCGACGCCGCCGACTGGAACCCACGCACACCTAGACTATGTACAGGCCGGGATCCGCGGATTCCCCGCCCTCCCGCCGCCGGAGCGGCCGCCGGAGGGCGAGAAATCCGGCGAATCGCCGGTTGCGAGCTGGTGGGCGCGACAAGCTTCAAGAAATCGCCCTCTGTACTGTAGATGGGGGAGGGAACGGTCCAAGGTCCAGTCGGTTTCTGATTTGTGCATGCATGTAGCGAGCCGACCGGGTTACGTGGCGAAGAGTATATCTCTCTCCATGATTTGATCAGTGCATATTCATGCAAAAATCATAGTCGTTATCGGCCTAGCGAGCTTACCGTAAATATCTTGGAGCTTATAGCTCCTATGCGACGTTTTTCGTAGCAATTGGACAGAGAGCGATATCGTTGGTTGTAATAGCTCTGCTGCGACATCTCTGAACGCACTAATTGCTCTGCTGCGACATGGCTGTTAATTCATTTTCCCCACGCGGTCAATCCCGTTTGACCGTCAAGTGGATATATGAGACAGAGAGCGTGCCTGCACTGTAGCGACCCCTGCCTCTGCTCGACCATCTCTGCCACGCGCCGGCGTCGCTTGGAGCTCACTCTCCTGTACTGTCGTCTCGGCTTCTCCGGGCTGGAGGAAATCAATCCTGGCGACGGCGGTAGATGGAGCGGGCGAGTCGAGCGGCGTGGCAATCGGAGTCGAGGAGGCGGGCGACGACGCAGGGCTTGCGGTCGCAATCGCAGGTAACGGCGACGAGGGAGGGTGGAGGATGGGGTGGTGCGGGTCAACGGTCGCAGAGGAGACCGGCGGCCCGATTCGTGATTCGGGCAGCGGCGAGGGATCCAACCCATCATCTTTGCAGGGCAAAGCAATATCGGATTTCGGTGGGGCAGGTGTTGAAGCAGGCGTGGCTGCGTCACGGCTACGGCGGCAAGGGTTTTCCACTTTGCCGTCATTCGCCGCCGAGGGCGAGACAGAGGTACCCGAGGTTTGCCTCGATGCGCAACATTGCTGCGGGCGACCAGAGCAGCTCGGGCCGGAGCTCATCGAGCAGGATTTCAGAACGCTCAACCCCGAGCCTGGACTTCGAAGTAGCGGTGAGCCTAGAGGATTTCAGTCAAGTTGCCGGGCTGGCGGAGGACAGATTGGTGTGCTCAGAAATTCTCTGCGAGATGAAAATGAGCTAGAGGAATCAGCTACAGAGACAGCTCCAGGGCCATGGCGTTCGGAGGGAAGATGGACGCTGGAAGAATGAGCTGCAGACTGTAATCCGGAAGTCTGGTGAATTTTGTTAGCTGCCTGAAACTCTTTCAGGCAGTGTTTGCCCAGCGCTGCGAGCGTGTGGGGGAGTACTTTTGTGAACTGGCCACGTAATCACCATGTCGAACACCTTGGGGGCGTACTCTGGACATGCCGATGTTGGTATTCGCACGTTCTTGTGTTCACCGTGTCGAACACTTTTGTGAAACCTTATCAACAAGAGTAACATCTAGCTCACTTTGCGTTATTCTTGTGTTTCTTGTTCTTGATAGTTGTGCGAGGCAACATATAGCACCTTTAGCGAACTGTCGAACACCTTTGGAGGCGCGCTCTGGACACGCCCGATTGTGGCATTCGCAAGTGGCACTGCTCTGTTGATTTTTTCTTAAGTTGAAACCTTGTCAACTAGGTAGAGGCTTATAAAAGATGTCATCTATAGACAATGATTTACTTCTTTACTAAATAAAGTGCCATTTGTCACTATAAAAGATGTCATCTATTGAAGCATTTTTTGTTTGAATGTATCTAGACCTTGTTTATCAATTGGAGTTGTTAGTATATGACAAAGTAAGAACATGTGCACTGGTTTTTTCATTTTTTGATTTTTTTTAATTTTTTATGCTTATTTTAAAATCGGTCAACCCAAGTTTGACCAACATTTAAACAAGTTTGAACTCATTTGAAAGTGTGCACATGAAATAAGTTTAAGACATGAACATGAACAAGTTTAATACATGAACATGAAATATATTTTGAATGTTTTTGAATTAGTTATGCTAAACCGCAAGTGCACAAGTTTGTTTTAGTTTTTTTTTGAATATGTCAAACACGCATTGGCCACGGCCCAAATGGTGTTTTTTTTCTATTCTCACCGCCTCGCCACGGCCAAACGGCACGGCCCAACCAACTAAAGCCCAAACGCCTCGCCACGGCCCAATACCACGGCCCAATGCCACGCCTTCTTATCCACCGAAAGGTGTCGTGCCCTAACTATTTTTCCCCACTCACTCGCCGCTCCCACTGTCGCCGCCGCTCCCACTTGCTCGCCGCCGGCGACCAATCCACCTCCAGGTGCAGATCCAGCACCGCGTAGCCATAATGTTTAGGAGGGGGGTTCAAACGCGGGCCGCGGTGGCCATTCCGGTGGCGGTAACCGCTCCGATGAGGAGCGGAAGGAGCGAAAGAAGCGGCCGGCGCCGGAGCCGAAGCCGGAGCCTGAGCCAGACGATTTACCGGCGGAGGAGGACGACGAAGAGTTCGTCCTTCCGGACGATTTGCCGCCGATTCCGCCGGGCGGGTGCCGCGTCACGCGCGGCGGCCGCACCGGCACCTGCAGCTTCCGCGTCCTCCTCGACGTCGACGCTGAGCTGGCCACTGTGGAGGAGGCGTTCAAGGCCGGCGAGGAGGGCGCCGAGCAGCGCTTTCGTGTGGCGGTGGACGCGCGGGAGGTCGTCGTGGCCGTCCTCCGCATCGTAGAGTTGGAGGACCTCGGCGTCGATCCGTAGATTGACGACACCGCCGCCGCACCATCTCCGCCAACCGAAGGGCAAATTTTTTAGTTTTTATATTTTGTTATTACTAGAAGTACTATGTAAAATGGCCGTTTGTGGCCCACCCCACTAAATATGAATGAAAATGGCTTGTGTGAAACTATTTTGCTATTTTGTACCGGTCGAAAAACTCACCAACGACGTCGCTGTCCATTCAAAAACATTCAAAATGTTGTTCAAACCTGTGCACTTGTTTAAAAGATGATGCACAAGAATTTGCACGAAAAATCCTTCACAAATTAAACAACCTCAACTGAGGTTGCATAGAGTTCGAAGGAGAGAGTAGAGTGTTTGGGGTTTTTCATTTTGGAGTGACTAAGAAGGATCCAAGCTTGGTTTTTCATTTTCATGTTTGAAACTTGTTTAAATCTTGGTCAAACTTAGGTTTGACCGAATTCAAAATAATCATAAAATATTCAAAAAACATCAAAAAAATGAAAAACCAGTGCACATGTTCTTAGTTTGTCATATACTAACAACTCCAATTGATAAACAAGGTCTAGATACATTCAAACAAAATATGCTTGAATGTGGTGTGAAATCTCAAATCTCAAACTATGAACTCTCATGTGTGAAGAGATGTGGTTTTGGATTTGCAACATGAAATTTTCCAAAAACTCACGAAAGCTTCATTTTGGAGTGACTAAGAAGGATCCAGGCTTAGTTTTTCAGTTTCATGTTTTGAACTTGTTTAAATCTTGGTCAAACTTAGGTTTTGACCAAATTTGAAATGAGCACAAAATTCAAAAAATGAAAAAACCAGCCCACATAGTCTTCTTATATACATAATAGATTTGTAGAACAGTTATTTGGCTGATTTAGACAAGGTCGAAAATAGCTTGCTTAGAAATGAGGTCGTTTAGCCTACCTTTGGAGCTCCTTTTTAGCACTTTTTTCATGAAGGCTCGGATTGACGACCAAGTTAGAACAAACAAGTTTATAGTTTGGAAATCATTGCAAATTGTGTTCTATCTATATAGTGTCATTCCCCATGCTTACAATTTGGGGTGTATTTTTGTTAGATGGAGGGTTGTAACTATTACCTCCTAATGGTGGTAGATTTGTCGCAAACATGGGCATAGCCTAGTGGCAAGGGTTGATGCCTCCCTTTGCCCACACAAGTTCGAGTCCCCATGCTCACAATTTGGGTGTTGCATTTCCTGTTCTAGTCCAGTAGCTCAGTGGGTCGGGCATCTCACTATTATAGAAAATCTATAATAGTGAGCTGTCCCATCCATCGAGATATTGCACTGGGACAAATTTTTTGAATTTTTTTGAAATCTTGATTTTGTGTCTTCTCAAAATTCAAATGAGCTCTAAAGGTAGGGTAAACAGCTCCATTCCTAAGCAAGTGTTTTTTTCACCTTGTCTTAATCAGCCAAAACAAACTCTTAGACTTGTTTTCTATCTATATAGTGTCATTCTGAAGTCTCACTATTTTTTGAATTAATCTTCATCTAATTTATTTTCTTTTGAATAATAATGGTTTATTTGCAAATAAAAAAAACTCAAGTTTAAAAATGAAAATGAAAAACTAAACTCAAGTTTAAAAATGAAAATGAAAATGAATAATAATGGTTTATTTGCAAATCAAAAAAATCTTCATGTTTTTATGATAAGTGTTCGAGGGCATAGTTTTTTTTCCAGACATGCATAAGATAAGGGCCAACCAAATAACGGGCCTGTTATTTCATTTCATGGCCTACCTCCCGTTCACTTTCCCATGCCACGGCCCACCTTTTTTTCCCGACTGCCCCCCGTTCCCCTTCTTATCCACTCAGATGTGTCGTACCTTAGCTATTTCAGATCTGCGCCGCTCCCCACACTCACTCACCGCCGGCGACCAAATCCACATGAAACCGCACCTACAGATCCAGCGCCACCGCACAAAGATGATGAGGCGTGGGGGTTCCGGGGGTTCTAGCTCCCGCGGTGGCCATTCCGGCGCTGGAAATCGCTCTGACGAGGGCCGGAAGGCGCAGAAGCGGGCGGCTGCCCCGAACGCGCGAGGCGGGTTCATTCCGACGTCGGTCGGAAGCGCGGCGCGTACAAGTGGCTCAACATGGGCCTAACGCCGCCGGCAGCGTATGCCCGTCGTCAGGTCGAGGAGTATGACCGCAGCGTGGCGGCGCGCGGCCGTCGCTACGAGCACGGGACCTCCTCCGGCGCGGGGAGCTCCCGCATGGCGGCACGGGCGCCACAGCTGCCACCGCCGAAGAGGGAGGAGGAGCAGGAGCAGCAGGACCGCCCACCGCGCCGCGGCCTGCTGCCCGGGGACTTCGCCGCCGACGAGGACCTGGACTGGATCACCGAGGAGGTGATCCAGCGCAGCAAGCAGCAGCAGCAGCAGGACGTCGAGGTGCGCCGACAAGAACGGGAGGAGCTCAACGAACTCCGCCTCCAGAGCGCTATCGACGCTTCCCTCCACCCCCCCCCCCCCCCCGTCATCGAGGTCAGCTCGGACTCCGACTCCGAGTTCGACTGGTCCGACTGAGCGGCGCCGCCGCCTCGTCGCCGCCGCACCCCCGGGGCTCCGGACGCCCAATTTTGGATCTGCGTTTAGGGGTAGAGCAGCGTCGACGCCCAATTAGCTAGGCTAACTATGTAATCGGGCTTGTGCCCGCGTGTGTGGCTTTTGATCCGATGATCGCCACGAAATAAGCTATGTAATATTTGCAATTTCAGTATATGTTAAGTTAAATTTCAGTTGAATTCAGTGCAATTTCAGTTCTACTTACTGCTTCAGTTCAGAAATTGCGCAAATGAATCTTCAGTTCAGTTCAGACAAGCTCGTCGGCGTTACGGTGCTTCGTCGCCGGAGAAGAAGAAGACAGGCAAGGGAGGATGCGCGCGCAAGGGAGGAGGATATAATGGTCGTTGTTGCTGTGTGGGTCCCATCTTATGCAAGCTGACGTGGATAAGTTGTGGGTCCCACCCGCCGGCTCCCCATAATCCTAATCCTAACTAACAGACTGCGCTTAAGGGCCAAGTCGCAGCAGAGCAATTTGTGCAAACAGCGATGTCGCAGTAGAGCTATTCCTGCCAACGACGTCGCTGCCCATCAATTGACGATGAAAAACGTCGCATAGGAGCTATGCTGGTTCGGGGTCAGCCGGCCGCTTCTGCGCCTGCAGTTTCGCACGTCGCCCTGTGGTCCGCCTCCTTCATCCGCAGACGAGCAGCGTGCATGGATTCAAATTGTGTTTTCAACGCCCGCTCGTCCGTCATGAACTGACGAGTCGACGTCTCCCTCGCCGATGTGGCAACAGCGATCTTTAAAACATGCTTGTTGATGAGCTCGTTAAGTCTACTGGGCGGCGACTTCCCACAGTTGTTGTTCGAGACACTCGAGGTGCGCACTGCCATAGGTGGCTAGCAGGGTGGCCTACTTCGCGAACCAAAGTGGCAGCTCCTCCCCCTCCTCCATCTCCTGCTCCTCCTCCACCACCTCCTCTTTGGCGTCGTCATCTAAAGGCGGAGAAGTTGGGTGTGGTGGTGGCGCCTATGTGAGCGGCTGCGGCCAGAGTGGTCCAGTTCGTGGCGAGGTGGTGATCCATTCTTTTCTTTATGATGGCAAAGTATGAACACAGCGGGAGATGGCCGCATGACGGACCATTTTATAGGGGCTTTAACCTCGTCCGGATGGGTAATAGTGGTAAAACGGGAAGCGATAGTTGTTTGGTAGGGCACGTGTCTGTTTAATGCCAACAACGCGTGGGGAAGCTGCAACATCGCCGGTAGAGAAGAGGCAGCGCACACCTCAAGAATGGAGAAGGTGAGTGGGCGCAATTATACAGGTTATACATCTTTGTCGATGAAAGGTTTGGCCCTCCTGTCGGAGGGGTGTTTCGGGGCTTTCCGATACCTCTGAACCGGGCTCGAAGGTTGGAGTGGACAAGGGGTTGTTGGACACATATTAGGCAATCCAGGCCTATGGGAGGTGCTTCTGGGGGCCATTTGTGTGTCCGGACACCCATTGAGCCGATGGAGAGGCCTAGAAGGGGCGCGGCTGGAGATGCTCTAATTGACCGTTGGGGCCTTCTATCCTCCAAACCGTAGGTGAACCCCAAGGTAATCAGCTACCTTATCATCATGGTTTCATGTGAGCTTTGGTTACAGCGAAACCACCGCACTTTAAGAGTTGCCGGTTGATGGAATTGTTTTGGCCATTTTGTAGAACTCTCGAGATGTTGCGTTTGGTGGGTGTCAAATGTTTGGCTGATCGGGATCCATTGCAAGGAATAAGCTAATTTATCTAATCATTTCCCATATGTGTTTGCTTTCTCTCGCATCTCACATGTTTTTTCTTTGAAAAACGGGATTACCTTGGCATGTGTATCGAGTGACGCATATAGCCCATTATTGCATTATTAAAGATTGTTTACAAAAGATTTCAATTCAAGAGTCACAAAGGGTTCGTACATGGATCAACTATCTGAAATGATATAATAACATGAAGTGTCATTGCAGTGACATGATATCATATTGTCAAGCTGTCAGTGTTGGAGATATGCCCTAGAGACAATAATATTTAGTATTATTTTATCTCTAAGTTTATTATTAATCGTTTATATCTTTATGCTACAACTGCATTGGGCACTTGAGAATAGCGATTACAAAGTACTCAAGAGGAAAACCTCCAATGCACGTGTAGAGATATGAACAAAGTAAAAGATTTCCTGATCTTATCTCTAAGACTAGCCTATCTTGTTATTAGATGATCATGTTTTCCGGATCATGAACTTTGTATAAGTCACATAACTAAAGGAGTTTATTATCGGAATGATAATAGTACTGAACCGACCCATCCTATGATCTTGCTATGAGACAAATCGTCAAAGATGAAGAATAGCAATTGATCATACAGAGTTTTCATTTGTTATATTCCTATACCTTGAGAACATCGAGTGACCGCTTATTTGACACTCATATTTTGATAGTCATCACACGTCTTGCCATCACTGGGAATATAACGGTGACTATTGGCTGTGAACTAGAATAAGTATATAGGAGCGGAGATCGTTCAAGAATGGTACTTACTCCTCGGGACGATGGAGAAATACATCCTCTAGGCCATCTCAGTATTATCAAGTCACCCCAATCATCTGGCCAGACACAGTGTGATTTATCACAGGACAATGATAATACGGAATGAGAAAAGAGAATGATATCGGAAACGAGTTTTGTATGTGTTATGATTAAAAGGTCTTGATCACACTAGAGCACATTGTCTCAGCCTCGTGATATCATTGGTATCGTGTACGTAAGGGGATTAGCATAATGAGAAACATAAAGAGTTTCTGTCGTTCACTCGTTAATACATAGGAGCCACTACAAACGTCTAAGTCCCAATGCTGGTTATTGTCTGATAAGCTCTCGGACATGTCTATGTGTTAACGAACCTTTCGGGTCACACACTTAAGCTGTGAGTCAATCTTTTATTGAGAGAATAAAGTTGTAGTTTTAGTGGTTATGAGAAGTGGTCGGAGTAGCTCTGATGTCATAGGAACAACTCTGGAGTGATTCGGAGGTGTTCCGGTGAAGTTATCATGAGAGGGAAATATTGCCGATTTAGGTCAGAAATTCCTGAGAGAAAAATATGGCGAACATGAGATGTTCAGAGATGTCGGGAAGTGTTTCCGACATCAGTGGATAGAGTCAATGATTTTATCTATAGAGTATATAAGGTTCCGGAAGAGTTTCGGAGGTTTGACAATAAGGGGGGAGTGCTGGAGGAGGAAGGGGGAGCCCTGGGTGCCCAACCGCACCTGGTGTGGGTCGGCCGGCTGGGCCCCACCTCCCTGGCCGGTGCACTACCACCTTCCCCTCTCTTTCCTTGTTCAAATTGGAGATTTAAAGGAGTCCTAATTGGACTAGGAAAGAATTAAAAGGAAAAAAGGCAAAAGCCAAAAAGTCAAAGAGAGGAGGTTTTGGGGGAGGAGTCCTTGCTGGACAAGGACTCCCCCCAAACCGACTTGGGCAAGGGGTGCGGCCAGCCTCCCTAGGGCCGGCGCAATACACCCCCCCCCCCCTCTCCCCCAAGGAGAACACACAATTACACAAGTTTGCACAAGTTCCTCTCTCTTGAGACATTGTGCAATTAGACGACGCTCTAATTAGACGTTGCTCTAATTTCTCTTGAGTTAGATCTCATGTGTTGAGAATTATATCTCTCTAGTCTCATATAGCTCTAATCAAGTTGATTAGATCTACCACCGAAACTACGCTGCAAGGCAGTCTCTCTTCGTCGGCGCCAGGTGCTCTAGACGGCGGAGTGCTGACGGATTGGCGCGGTGTACGTGCGCATACTGTTAGAGTGGGTAGCGCAAGCAATTCCTCGATGACAAGAATCGGCAAAAATCTCACCTCCCGGCGTGGACGTGAGATTCTTCTTCAGGCTTCACCAACATCCACTTCGACAAACACAAGATCTTCCGCAATGGTGTTTGTAAGTATTCTGAATCTAGCATTATGGGGTGCAGCATATCTTAATAGTATAGATCTTGGGCTATTGCGTAGCATGATAGTCGACATTTTAAATTACCGTACACGCAACCCAGCAGTAAGCCGCACCAATTGAGTAAATCTCGTGCAACCGTTTTCAAACAGTTGCACTCAAAATTCATGGTTGATCGACTTGTGCTCCACTGAGAGGATAAATGACTAAATATGGATCCAATGCATGGCCAAAGGGATTACCTACAAAAAAGAGGAATATTTTGATTTTTTAAGAATAAAACCGCAGAGAACATGTCATATAGCCCAAAGTAAAGCACAAACACCCACTTGAATTTGAACTTTATCTATTTTAGCTACTCCATGTAACAAATTTCCTCACTTCAATTCATATATTGGTTGGCGGAGATAGATTAAAATTCATATGCACTATATGGCATATTAATGTAGCAGATCTTGTTTATTTCTATTAGACCTTGTCACTCTTTTAAAAAAAATACTAGAAGGATTTGATATAACATGCCATTTTATACTTGTGTAATAATGATCTTATTTTGGTGACATTTACAAGAAAACAAGAGAAGGTGGGCGACCTAGTGCACGCTTTGTGATTCGTGATTTTCGCCCCCCACCCCCTTCACATGGAGAGAGATCTTCCCAAAATAGCCTTGTAACCACTCCCACCTACCAAACAAATAGCTCCGCCCCCTCATGAGGACACTTGGTGACTTCATACCACACCCCACTCCTTATTTCGCCCTTTGGAAGAGAGTTAGAGGAGATGAGGGGAGAGTGTCGTGGTGTTATTCACGGCAATAGCCAACGGGGGTGCCTTACATAGAGGTGTGGAGCTAGGCAGCATAGGATATCCGGGAGCGAGATTGGTACATAATAGACGACGTGCCCAGTTTCGGCCCTCACGGTGAAGGTAAAGTCTCATGAGTTCACTGTCGACCAAAGTACTCATCTAAAAATGTTTAGTGATCAATAATGCGCTTATCTCATCTTAATATATTTGTATAAGGAGGTAGCCCATATACATCGCCTTTTTTATATGTCCTCACATGAAAAAGTAACTTCTAAAGTCATGCTATCTAACTTGATATGTAGCATCCATACAACCGATGAACGTAGGCAAATGCTATAGATATGTGCATGCGTGGATGTGTACACATACACATGAATCCTCTCGAATGTTGGGAATAATAAGAAACAAGTGAAAGGTACTCCATCCATATCAAAATATAAGATTTTCTAGCCTTTGCATGCATACATGTATCTAGACATGTTTTAGTGCAAGATTCTTGTGAATTTTATATTTTGATACGGAGGTAGTATAAGGGAGAGCCGGATAACATTGCCGATAAGAATTGATACGTGGTGTTCCTACTTTTTTTTCCAGTCAAATCAAATCCAGGAATTGTCTGAACCATAATAAAATGTGCAACTTGACAGCAGTCGACCAGTCGACACAGATACACCAATACGCGAACGTCATGGATCCTTTGCATACATTACATTCGCATCTAACTTTTTTCAGTGTGAATACTACTCCACGTATAACCCGCACTGCTAGATTCGGTGTACTTTTTCTTTCGTCAGGTGATGTCTGTAAATTTCCATGGAAAATTAAATCGGCCAAAACAATAATACCCATATATTTATATTGTGATAATTCTAGTGCTAGGTAACAATAATAGGACTGTGCTAGTTGGGCACGTGTCCCAGATTAGAGTTCCGTGGGCACGGATGAAAATATACTAATTAAGCCATGCATGCGGCCACCACGTGGAATTCCTTTCTCATTTTCAAACTTTAAAATATTTTATCTCTTAAACCACAATTTCAAATTCACATCCGTTTTCACGGTTAGTTTTGTTGCGACGAGATCTTTAAAAATAAATCTCATCTTTATATGTTTTGACAACTTTTTTTTCTATCCTAGTTGCCAGATTATAGTCACTTGGTTACCAGGTATTGTCAAGTTGGTTACCAGGCTAAAATCAAATGGTTGCCTAGCTTTTTTAACTGTGCTACTCACTGATGTAATCCTTCTGTGACGGTAATCCATATTTTACGTGTCTAGATTGGATCAAATACTCACTTTCTGAACATGTAGATCATGGTTATGATAAAAACACATGTAAAAATGACCTTAGAACTATGTATTATTTGGGTGGTAACCGTTAACTAGCAATATGGTAACTACAGTATTATAACCTGGCAACAGACGACAAAAAAGTTTGTCCAAACATATTAAGATGGGATCTTATTTGAAAGTACTCGTCGAGACGAACCCAATGCTGAAAACGGATCGTTAATTGGCTTAACGGTTTAAGAGATAATTTATTTTGAATTTAAGGATTATCAAAAGATTCCCTACATGCATGCATGCATGCGTTGGTCCCTCCTCAAGTTTTGGATGCGCCGGATGGATTTGATTACTGGGGCACTTTCCCTTATTAGAATAACCGATAATAGAATTGGCGGGTACGTAATACTTAATAGCAGAACAAATGAAATGTCATTACTGGTGTAGTGTTTTAAAAATTAAATCTGGCAGCAGTAGCGTCCGGTGGCATGACGACACCGGCTTGCGGTGCCAACCGCGTTGGTGACGACACTCGTGGGTGTCGCCTTCTTCCTTTGAGGCGCTGTTGAGGTACCTTACCCCCTCCACTTGTTTCAGGTGGAAGGCGTTAACACCGTGGTCAGGTCTGTGACAACGGTGTCGTATCTTGGGTTCAGATCCTATGCAACTATCTTGGCTGCTCTCTGCTTGTTCTTTGTGCTCACTCGCCGGCGGAATGGTGCCCTCGTACTTGGGCAGGGAGAGGAAGTGTTCTTCCCCCTAATTGGAGCAGTGTGGCGGGACGGCGGGAGCTTGGTGCTTCTTCCTTCCGGATGTTGTTCCAAGGCTCTGCAGTGTCACGACTGTTCTTCTACAAAGCATCTTCTCATCGGCGTTCTCACCTTGCCGCTCTGTCTCTTCATGGGTGGATCCTTGGATAGTGGCAAGGCTTCTCAAGGTGCAACAAATAGTTGGGCTCAGTTTCTGGCCCTGTCTGGTAGTCTGGTTTCTGGTTTCTGGTTTCTTCTCTTCTCTGAGAGAGCTTCCCCGATACGGCGCCCTTTGAGACAGGGCGAGAGGGTAGGGGTCCATCTCCGGTAATGAAAGAGAACTGCCAGGTGATGGGTCCCCTATCCGGGTTCAAATAGGAAAATTCACTTCACTGGCGACTTCCACATCAAGATCTCCCTTCGTCACTCTCGGTTCTTCATTCTCGGTAGAGGGCATCGATGACTCAGCTGGACTTTCTTATGTATCTTATGTTTGATGTTGTCTTTGTTGCTCGTAACATGTTCATCAGCATCATTATAAAATCTTGTAGTACAGGCTTTATTAATTTAAAGATGGTCACTTTTGTGCCTTCGATCTAGAAAAATGTTTGTTAGTGTTTTATTTTAGTTTCTTACAACCTCTATTGTTTATGTGTGCTTAATGTGTACACTTATTAGTAATAACTCATTGTATATGCATACGTTTAGTTTAGAACATATTAATTTATTAGTTCGAAGATATATTTCTCGCATGTGCATTGCATGGTATATGCATGTTTCCGATCCGGTCAATTACCATGCCATGTCTGAATCTGATATAATCCAACATAATATATTATTTGTATCGGCCTTCATCCGTTGTCCCCACTGCTTCTAAATCGTAAGAAAATACAAAATATGAGATATTTGAGCACAATCGGACCGAAGCTGCTCATGTTTCACCCCGTGAAGTACAATTGTCATTATATATGCAGTATATGGCTGTTTTCGACCGGAGGTTGGTCGGTTACCGTAGCATGTGTGATATAATTCAGCATAATCTATTATTCATATAGGCATTCCATGTATATCCACTCCGCTTCCGAATCCCATGAAAATACAAAAAAAAAAAAAAAATTGGGCACAGTCGGACCTAATTATCACACCTGTAGAGCCTAAGAACGTCAGAAAATTTTGACCATTGGCCAAAAAGAAAACAACCCAACTTAAGTGCCAAACTTCATTTACAATTCCACAGAAAACGAGAAGATACGAGAGCTAGCTCCAAGAAAATAACCGGAATGGTCCCTTTGAACCAGGATGTCCTGTTCAATTTTGACTTTGAGCTTATGCTTTTCCTAAGATGCATCAGCGCATGATTGACGATAGATGGGGATGCATCTGGTCGTGCAGCCTGGCGTTTGGATGCAATACCAACCATCCACGTGGCCTTTGACATTGGCCTGCTGATTTGACGCTAAGAACAAATGCCGACGTGTCATGGCCATCCTGAAAGCTAAAAGGGCACTAGGCGATTGGCTAAGCAAACGGCTACGTGGCCACAGATTTTTGGTACAGTATAGATGCATCTTCCTCCTGCCGGCCCATCACCCTCTATCTCCATCTAGAATCTCAATACTAGCGCGTGTTAGTTACTTGCTTTACTCTTTAATTTACGCGTTACTTGCGTTACTAGGGCTGCCATTATGTTTGGATTTCTCCACAGATTTCTCAAGTTTCAGAAAATGTTAAGCCAAAAAATGAAATTGTGTTATGTCAGATCCAACAAACGAAAATGCTAGCAAAAACACTAGGACACGTATGTTACCTCGGTTGATCATTACCATGATTTTTCTACTACTAACTTATTGGTTGCTTTTCAAAATTAAATATCGTTATTTTCGCATAATTCAGTGTTGACATTTCCTTCATCGACTCAGCTGACACCTCGGTGCGTTCTAAAGTAAAAAAAAAAATGTATTTACTTGTTATGGCTTACACGATGACATGAAAAGTACAAGTTAGAAAGAAAAAAATGCTCCTATGGGAAGGAGCGGGTAGAACAAAAATATTTGGCGTTCATTTTCTTGTTATTCACTTAGTTCTAAGTATATATATCCAACCAAAAACCACGCGCCACATTAACAGATGATGAGAAATCAAAAAAGAGCTGGCCCTCGTAGATTCAGCCCTGGTCACCTCTAGGGTTCCCTCCTCCCGCGGACGCGACCCCGTGTGCCGCCACCGGCCAGCGGCCTCCCCGGCGCCCCCAGCCCTCGCCTCCCACCTCCCCTACAGATCCCTGACCCCCGCGTCGTCCTCTAGGGCGGCTCGGGGGAGAGAAGTCTTCCGGCCGCCGCGAGGCCCTTGGCTGCGCCGACGCCGCCGCTGCCGCCGGCCTCGTCCGCGGTGGCGGCGGGCCTCGTTCCCAGAGGGAGTGGGGACCCTCGGGCTGCAGCGCGTGCAGCGGAGGATGGGCGCCGGGGCGGCGGCCCCGGGACGCGGCGGTGGCGAGCGACGGGCGGCCGGTGCTTGCTCGGGCGGCGCGGCTGCCTTTCGCACGTCGGCTGCAGGTGGCCGTCGGTTCCTTTGGCCGTGAGGGCGGCGTTGGAGCTGGTGGAAGTTGGGCGTCTCCGTTGCATCTGCGGCGGGGACGGGGAAGGGGTGCTGGCCGGCGATTCCATCGGCCCGAGGCTCCCGGGCGTGGTTGCCGGGCGGCAACCCAGGAGGCGCTCGTCGGCGGCGGCGCGTGGTGCGGCGCGGTGTGCGTCCAGGTGGGGCGCGGGGCGCGTCCAGGCGGGGCGCGTCGGGAGGTCCGGGCCGTGCGGGCCAGCGCGGCTGCGTTGGTTGGGATGGCGGCGCTGCGCTCGATTCAGCTGGGGCGTGGCCGGGAGGAGGAGGCCGGGGCGGCGGCCCCGGACAGGTGGCTGTGGGGAGGAGATGGTGATGCGTGCTTGGCGCGGCTGTGAGGCTCGGCTGGAGCGTGGCCGGAGAGGAGGATGCTGGGGCGGCGGCCCCGGGGCTGCGGGTGTGCGGCGGTCGTCGCGGCTGCTATGGGGCGGTGCGGCGGTCGGAGTTGAAGGCGTCGGTTCTCCTTCCGGCGTGGTGCTCGGAGGAGTCGTCCATCTTCTTTTCGGTGCCTCCGCGTGGTGCGGAGCTCGGGCTGCAAGATTGATGGTTCTTCGCCTCCAACTCTGGAGGTCGGGATGGCGTGGTGCGGCAGGGGCTGTCTGCATCCCCGGCTGCTGCGGAGCCGGGCGGGAGGATGCCGGGGCGGCGGCCCGACTGCGGAGGAGCGTGGTGGAGTGTGGATGCTGGTGGGCTAGTCGGTCTCGTGGTGAGCGGGTGCATGCACGTCGAGCGAAAGCTGTGCTCCGGCTGTCGTCGGGCAGGCGGCAACGACGCCTTCGGGCGCCGTTTCTCTTCTTGGAGATGCCGTCGAGACGTGGTGCTCGCCTTTCACCCGGACCTCTCCGGGGGAAACCCTAGATCTTCCGGGTCGGGCGATGATGGCGCTCTGTGTCATGCTCCCCCTTGGGGGCATCGTTCTTGGAGTGGTGACCGGCTGGAGGGACATGTGGTTGCGGGAGGTGGCGGCGAGGGAGTCGGGGCTGGTGTGGCGGCAGCAACTGCGGCTGTCTTTTAGGCCGGGGCGGCGGCCCCGGATGTTGGTGCGACGTCCGTGGTCTGCGAGCAGCTCTCCTTGGGCAGCTTGGGCTGCGGGTGGCTGGTTCGTGCGGCGTCGTGGCTCGGATGCGAGCGGTGCTATGTCGGGACGGCGGTCCCGGAAGGGGGTGCTGGCGGCGAGGCTGTCGGGGCTGCTTGGGCAGCGGCAGCAGCGGTTGTCTTTTAGGCCGGGGCGGCGGCCCCGGATGTTGGTTCGGCGGTCGTGGTCTCGAGCGGCTTACCTGGTGCAGCTTGGGCTGTGGGTGGCCGCGTCGTGCGGCGTCGTGGGTTTTCGAGGTTGTGGGGCTTCGCCCCGTGGGTTGTGTTGCGTTGCGTTGTTGTATGGTTTTCGCCCGGTTTCTTCCATAATAAACCGGGCACCTTCTGCTTAATAAATATAAGGGGCAAAGCTTTTGCCCCTCGTTTCAAAAAAAAAAAATATATATCCAACCAAAATGACGGATCAATAAGAGAGAGCATGAGACCATGCCAATTGAAGCGAGCCACATATCATCCCAAACACACGTCTATTTCGTGGGTGCAAGTTGCGTAAACAATACTCCCTCCGGTTCGGTTTACAGGGCCTACGTGTATCCCCAGGTCGTTAATTTGACCAGCATAATACAAATTATATATATTAAAAAAACATACCATTACAAACTTCAGACGTTGTATCTTCAAATGATATAATTTTATGTTATATTATTTATATTATGTTGGTAAAATTAGTGATCTAGATATACGCGCAGGACTTGTAAACTAAACCGGAGGAGTAGTAGCATATAGCAAAATAACGAACCCGATAAGATGGGAAGTTAAATAGTCGTTGGAAGGGAGGGGGAAGCGCGCGCGCCCAAACGGAACTCAAACCGGACTCCACCAAAACCGAGAGCCCACTCCACTCCAGCCGGGGGAGAGGCATCGAATCAAAACAGATTACTGATTAAGCTAAAGGAAACGGCAAGAAAAGAAAATCCAATGGGCGGGAGGAATGAATGAAGCAATGAATGAATTATTGGCGCGTCGCGTAGGAGTGAGAAAGGGGCAATATTCGACGAGATAGAGAGAGAAACGAACCAAAGCAATCTCTCTCTCGAAGGATGGAATTGGAGGAGCTAGCAATTCGGACATATCCGAAAAGCATCCTT
Organism: Poa pratensis; assembly: GCA_947311845.1. Lineage (NCBI taxonomy): Eukaryota > Viridiplantae > Streptophyta > Magnoliopsida > Poales > Poaceae > Poa > Poa pratensis. The sequence goes on along the minus strand of CAMZMU010000089.1, from coordinate 35,879,775 downwards.
CCCTTTCTCCCCCTTCATCGTCACCGCCGACCCGGCCCCCGCCCGGCGGTTTCTCCCGATTCCCAGAATTTAACCCCAGCCAGCGAATCCATCGGCCATCCACCCTCGCCCTTAAATCCAGCCCCCGGAGACGCCGTCTCACCGTAGACCTCCATCACTCTCTCTTCCTCCTCCTCACAGACACACCGTACGAGCTCTCCATCGACAACTAGGGATTCCAGCTTGTCGATTGGGCTAAGAGAAAGGCCGCACTCCTGCTTGGTAATCAATGTTACCACCTCTCTTGGTTTGGATAGTTCGAGAGTTCATCTGATTGGCGCTTGCTTAATCAACTTCTAGGTTTTAGCTGCCAGAAAAGATTTGCTCATTTTGAGTGCATCGATCACTCCTCTCTCTTCTTTTTAGGGGTTTAATAATCCTGTATCTCCCTCTATATTGATGGATGTATGCATAGAAGATGCATGTACGGCGTACTAGGCATTGCAAACTTGCAGTTGCGTAACTGCTTGATCGTTGCAGAGATGTTCTGATACAGTGATGTTAGATTACATATGCCCATATATATATTCACGCTCGTGCATGTATATGCTTTGGTTCCTGCAAAGGTTACCATGCCCATGCAGATGATAAATTTGTTAGCACGGCCTATAATATATGCAGAGTAGAATGCAGTACTAGCTAGTTCGTTTACTTCTTCGTCTTCCTCCTCCTTCTGATAATGGAAGAATTACTTCCTGCATGAGTGCTAGTTTTACTGTTGCATTTCCTTGCCTTAGAACTGAAACTAACTCAGGCGAGCTGCAAATCTGCAGGTATGCCTAGGTGCAACACAACAGAGACAACGGCGACGATGTCGGAGCTCATCTGCAACGGCTGCCGGAGCCTTGTGACATACAACCGCAGTGCCACCAACATACGCTGCTCCCGTTGCAACTGTCTCAACTCCACAAGATCAGGTATAGAAATCATTTCTGCATGTCTCACCCACGCCACTGGTGACTGCAATCGAGATGCATTCACCTGATTAAACTTGTTGCATTGAACTGGACTGACATTCTCATACTCTTGTGTGGATTGGCAGCGAGCCAAATGGTCCACCTGACCTGCGGCCGGTGCCGGACGGTGCTCGCGTACCCGCCCGGTGCCTCCACCGTGGGGTGCGCCTCGTGCCAGCACGTCAACCATGTCAGAGGCCAGGGCTCCTCTGCTCAACCGGTAAGAGCCGCTTCCTCGTGCTAAACCTTACCTTACCTCCGTCTTTTGGCTGAGTCCTAGTAGAAAGCATGCGTTAGTGTGCATGTTCACTCAATTTAATATGCATGTAGACAACATGTGTAATAGCTAAAACATCTTATATTTAAAAACGGATGGAGTAGAAAGCATGCGGTCAAACTTACTTCTTACATTTGATTGTCCATGTATAAGAATATGTTGGGATTGGAGTGCTGATCAAAGTTGTATACGTACTACTCCATCTTAGATGTTGTGTCTATGCCTAAAACGTCATGTATTTTTAACTGAGGGGATTAGTTAGAACTTAGCTAGTAGTCGGCACGTTTTCCTGCAAATATAGGATGGAATTTACGTAGATATTTATTTTCCTGCAAATATAGGATGGAATTTACGTAGATATTTGTGTGGTCCAAAATTAAATGGGACCATCCATTAAGCGATCACCCTCTCCTGTTGCATCAAAAAATCTTGAAAACATCACCACTTTGGTAGGTTCAGGTTGCTCCATAGCTTCATCATGGAATCAGTTCTCAAATACGCAAGTACCTAAGGAGAATATAGATGATTAGCTACCAATCCACCATTCCAATTCTCTGGACCATGTGCGTTATCAAAAAAAATTGGATCTTATTGCCTGAATATTTTTCAAATGTTCGATGACGATGACGGAGCCGGCTTTATTCTCCAGCTAAACTTTGTTCTTCCTACTTGCAGGATGCCTGGCCTCAGACTGTTCTGGTGGAGAATCCCAGGACAATGAATGACAAAGGCAAGCTGGTAATTAGCCTAGTCTCTAGCTAATAGCGTAGTACTACTTTGAACCAAAATTCTTCATTTTTCAGTCGGTGATTATGATCAAGAAAATTAATATCTGTGTTATTTACTGTTTTGCTTGTGTGTCCAGGTGAGCAATGTAGCTGTTGGTGTCACCTCATGGAAAAGATGACCAAGAAGATATTCTTGGTTTTGTCCCCAGGGGGCTGACTAAGGATGCATGCCCTTGGTGAATTTGTATCATCGCTGTCGTCATCAAACTAATGTTAAATCAAGTGTGTTTTGAAGCTTGATATAAACAAGAGAAACAGTAGGACAAGAGGCAAGGAGAGAAAAAAAGAAAAATAAAAAAGGATCTCGAAGATGTGCCATGTTTGTGCTTCTTTCTGAAATGTAAATATGCTGGCTCTGTGCTAGCCTATGATGTGCTCTGAACAAAAAAGGAATGCTTTGTCCTGGAATCTCTTCTAGTCTTTCTGTTTCCTTCTTTTGTTTTGAAAATTACTTTTCTGACATGTTCCTGATGATCTTGGACATGCTGAGTCAAATTTGCACTTGGCTCTGATTCTTGAGTTGAAAAGCTGGAAAACTACAGTGCAGCAAAAAGACTCTGATGGTCACCGCGGAATAATGGATGCCTGCCCTTTTTTCCTTCCCGAAATTCAGGTTTTGCAACTAGCAGATAGCCCATGGGTATCGTTGGAGGTAGGGTTCTACAGTATAAACCCTAGCGTCTGGTGGTCAAAGTCATACCAACGCAGAAGATGCCCATTCAAATCCCGGCCCAGCCGAAGGCCTTGAAAAAGCTGAAACCAACTTATATTTTATTTTGAAAAGATTATTAGGGGCATTTTTTCGCAAAAAAAAGATTACCAGGGGCATAGTGTTTTATTCAAAAGGATGATATCCCTACGGTTTTAATTGATACACACAGCCATATATTACAAAAAACCAAGCATCAAAGTAGAACAAAGTCGACCCAAAAATAAAAGGCTGTACGCCTTGCAACAGTAACTTCATTAGGCTACCAGTAATATTATGGTAAAATACCAAAAGAAAAACAAAAGGTACACAGCTCCTAGCCTAACTCTTCAACAAGGGATCGCAGCACGAGCGCTGATGCTGGCCAGTCCAACCGTATGTCAATATCGGCAGGGGCGGAGCTAGGTGTATGCCAGGGGGCAGCCGCCCCCCCCCCCCCCCCCCCCCCCCCCCCCAGGTTGAGAAAATTTCGTGTATTACCCCCCTAAAATCTGGCAATTTTTAGCTAAAAAATCTCTATTTTTGCTCGATTCCCCCCCCCCCCCCCAGGTTGAGAAAATTTCGTGTATTACCCCTAAAATCTGGCAAATTTTAGCTAAAAACCCCTATTTTTGCTCCATTTGCCCCCCCCCCCCCCCCCCCCAGCTGGTTAGCCCAAGCTCCGCCACTGAATATCGGGATTTTCATCCCTAGAGCCAAGCATCAAACAAGGACATTGAGTGATCAAAGATTCTTTTGTTTCCACCGAGTGCACATAATCGTTGTGAAAGTCGTCTCTAACTGGACGACTTACGACGCATCGCTAGCCAGATATCACCGGAGGAGATATTGGAAGTTGCGACATCCCATACCGCCTCGCTTCCAAATACTGCAATACCACCTTCACTCCAGCAGCCGCAGGCATGACTTAACGTCTCGGCAAGAGACAGCGTGTGTAGCGCCTACCGGCAACAAGCATGACTTGACTTCTTTGCACCTGCCGGCAACAGACATGACTTGACACCTCCATATATAAGAAACACCATGTGTACCACCTATCGAGTCAGATTGAATCTGATCTTGAGGTACAGGGGGTGTCCCACTCCCATACCGCCACTAGCCTTGGAGAAGGCTATCGGCTTCTCTAGATCCAATCGCCACGTCGTCCACACAACTATGGTGACCGCCACCTGATTCCTAAACTCATGCGCCACAATTGGATCAGGACGAGTATTGGCCACGCCAACCATACGACAAAGCCACGCAGCCGCCAACATCGGGACACCGCAGTAAATAGGACTTCGTCCACACAGGATCAATGCCACGATCTCCCCATAGACCGTCGGGGACGAAGGTTGGTGTTGCAATCTCCTTATCGAGAGTACGCCGACACACGCCATCTCTCCTCGTGAGAAATGGAAGAACCCTTCCCTTGCCGACGCCACGCTGGTTTCACTCCGCTGAGCCATCAGGTGGCGATGAGGGGAGCAGAGAGGTCCAACCCCCCCCCCCCCCCCTAGTCGATCATACTAATTATTTCACACTACAGCCGCCAGAGCGAGCCGTCGGTGCTCCCCTACTAGAGTTGGGCTCACTTTGTTGATGATAGCTAAAAGTGTTTGTACACGTGCCCATAAGGATGAGCGTCCAAAGCCGAAGTCTTCGCCATTGAACTGTTGAACCGATCAGAATCTTCTGGAACCAAACCTCTAACACACGTTGACCAAACGAGATCTGCCACTCCAAGGGAGAAGCGACCAGACAATTCCCCACGCTTCTCAACGCCAACAGCAAGATCGTCGCTAACGAGATGGACAAGGAGACGGAGAAAACTTATTCTTTTACCGCACAACACCGTCGTAGCCACCCTAACGTCGGTGTCATTGAACAAACTATTTTATAGACCTAACTAATTCACCGACAGCAGGTCCGAGGTTCCCACCCCCTCCCGCTGTTGTAGCAGCAAGCCGAGGAGGCCGCGGCCCCTCAATTCTTGGCCAAAGACGATGGCGGCGGCTAGAGTTGGACCCGAGATCTCTTCCTTAGCCGTCACCGGAGGAAACATTTCATTTATATTTGTTCTCTCTCTTAATGCAAAGACGGTGCTCCTAAAAAAAGGCAGTGCTCTTGTCGGTTTCTCAACAAAAAAATTGGTTTCACTTCGTCTAAAAATTTGTTCTCCTCCTCGTAGGTGTGATACTGCTTTGTAATTCTCGCAGAAAACTGGTAACTCTCGACGGGATCCATGGAACAGGGTCTTTCAAGCTCAGCAAGGGATTCAGCGCAAGAAAAATGCGGAGCAGCATGGAGGAGGAGCACGTGTACTACTTCACTGTTCTGGGTTTTATGTCTCCGCCTAGCGAAGAAGTCATAGTCTTGAAGATCATTGTGTTGCGCATGATCCATCTGATGGGTTGCAAAACCAGCAGCAGAATATCGTTGGCCTCTTTTGCTCTCATCATGCTTCCAGTGAGAGCCGGCATAGATCCAACAATTTCGGAGAGGATCGACGGCTGGTCTCCACTGCCTGCAAGCACAACTAACAGGTAAAGCATCATTATGCTGCTAGCAATGTTATTAGCCAGCCCATCAGCGAATCTCCTTGTACTATAGTCTGTAGGATCCACGAAGGTCTTTATTAGAGGAAAGAAAGAAAGCCAATGAATGGTTGATGTCTTACAGAATCGGCCTTCAGCAGAAAGGTCTAAAGACGTGGGGCCATTAGTTCATTGGTTCATTAGTTCATCGGCCACCCATGATGTAGCTCACCTTGACAGAAGCAAGAAAAACTGCATTGGCCTTGCCCGACCACATCAACACGGAGTTTTCCCAAGGTTTGTCAATGAGGTATGTCTGAACCATAAGTCCATAGCCACCATCTGAGGAGGAGAAGACCAAGCCCACCCAGCTGCACGGCACACCGACCATGTCCCATGCTGCCATAATGTTTCAACCATTTGCACCACGCCACGACTCTCCCCCCGGCAGTGAGAAAAAAAATCATGTGTGAGAGCATCTCCTACCGGACCTGACAAAATCCAGACCCTATCTGTTCGCAGACATGTCCGGACGTGTCAATGGACAGAGCCTAAACAGACCCCAAATGTGTGTCTTTTCAACCACAAACTCCATAGTAGAAATATCAAATCCATGCGCGTCCATCATACGATTATTCAAATCAACATAAAACATAGCTCAGACTTTGATAAAATTATTCAGAGTACATAAAAATTATTACTAGTGCCAAATTCAAATTTAAATTCATTGATTTTCAGTGAAAATGCACATATGATCCACAAGATCATTGAGTCCTTGGACGTGTTCTTGTTTATCTCGAAGATGTCGATCCATCTCAAGAAAGTTCTGAACATGTTGTACATCTTGTTTGGGAGGAGGACATGTTTTCTGGCTTGTTAAAATCATTCGTGCGGGATGCCCCTTCTCTCTCATCCTCCACAATCATGTTGTGCAAAATTGCACAACAAGTTATCACCTGCCACAGTGTCTCCGGATCCCAGATCATTGCAGCTGCACGAACAATACCCAAACGAGTTTTGGAGCACTCCAAATGCCCTCTCAACACCTTTACTTGTTATGCAGCTGCAAATTGGATTCTTTTTTGACCTACCGGATTGTTTTTAGTCTTCACAATTGCCGCCCATTTAGAATAGATATCATCAGCAAGATATTATCCCATGGTGTAGTCATGTCCGTTAATGGTGTAGTTGCACAGTGGAGCATCCCCATCACAAATTCTAAACAACGGAGAGTGTTGAAACACATTGATGTCGTTGTACGAACCAGGCATGCCAAAAAATACATGCCAAATCCACAAGTATTTTGATGCCACTTCTTCAAGTTGCGCTTTTGCAGTAGTGACCTTGATACTGTCAACGCAAACCTATTCGGCAGTTCTTCCATTGAAAATGCATGCAATCAACTGAACCAAGCATGTCTAGAAGTCTGTTGATACTCTGAAGGACAATAACTTATCCATGTCCTCGGCATTAGGTTTTCTCAGATATTCAGGTCCAAACACCTTCACCACAGTGTATGCAAATTTGATCATAGCCTCAATGCATGCGCTCTCTCCTATCCGAATATACACATCAACCAACGGCATCCGTGGCTTTACCATAGGCAAGCATCTTCAAATTGGCGGTGTATTGGCATAGGAGAGAATTAAGTTGTCTGCAACAATCTTTTTTCAACGAGAAATAGTCATCAAACTTGGTCACTTCTTTCTCTATGCGTCGGAACAAACTTAAGCTCATCTGGAAGTGACGCCGAAAAAACCCCTCGTGGAAGACCGGATCGGGCATTACGTAGTCAATGTAGAGATGGGCGTCCTTGGTCCGATCACGGGGCACAAATATCCCACCCTTTATCGATCCCTGAAGTTGAGGACATGCTCCTCCTTCTTTTCCACTTCTTAAGGATGCTCATCATCGTGGCCATCTCCTCATCTTCGTCATCCAAGAAATATGCTATGTTTTGACCCTCAAAATTCACAAAAAAGTCATGTGTTGTCATTTATGACCTTTTTGTGACCAAAAACAATTGGTCAAAAGATGAGCGACACTAATGACACAATGTGACCTTTATTTGGGATTGGTCATAGACGGTTATGACCAAAAATAAAGGTCACAAAATTTATGACCAATTGTTTTGGTCACTGTCAATCTGGCCAGTCCACGTCGGATCCAACATGGCAGAGCTGACGTGGCAAAATTATGACCAAATGAAATGTCCTAAATTAGAATCAGCCCGTCCAGTTCAGTCGCTAAATGGGCCGAGCCCAATAATTCAGCCCATTTAAATCTCTCATCAATTTTGACAGAAAGATGGGCCGAGATCAGCAATTTGGCCTTTTATTTTATGGGCCGTAGCCATTTTGTGGTCCATTTATTTAGTGTTTATTTCCTGGGCCTGAGCCTTTTTACAGCCCATTTCTTGTTTGGGCCTCGACCTTTTAACGGTCCACAGTTTTGTTAAAACTCGGCCTTTTTGCGGTCCATTTTTTGAATTTTGGACGAATTAATATATTGCTATTTTATGAAACTGAGTCCAACTAAGTATGGGTCGTGGCCCTTTTAAGGTCCAGTAGTGTTTGGCCCAAGGCCTCTTTCAGTATCCTGTATACATCCAGCACAAATTCAAATTCATATTCAAACTCAAATTCATATTCAAACTCAAATTCAAATTCATCTTAGCACCAGTTGAAATTCATATTCATCTCAGCACAGGAAAGCACATGTCATCAAGTTCACAGCACAGATTCACATAACTTAGAAGAATCTAGTAGCAGAACAAACTGCTCAAGGTTCATCTACCAAAAATTCACAGGTTCTGTAACTTAGAACCAACAGGTTAGAGCCTCAAAGGTTCATCTATCAAAAATAAATCAAAATGGACCAAAAGGTTCACGGCTCCAAAAATGCATCAAAATGCAGTAGCTTCTCTGTGATGCTACTTCGCAGTAGCTCCAAGGAGAGCAACCAACTGAGCATACTTAGCATCTTGTTCTTCTGACTTCTTGCGCAACATCTCAAACTCTTTGTCTTCCGACTTCTGCTTCATTGCCGCCATCTCTTCTCGGATTGCTTCAGCTTGTACTTCAGATCTTTCCAGCTTCTCCTTAAGGTCACGCACATGAGCAGCAACAGCAGCGCTGGCTTTGCTGGTCTTCTTAGATGACTCGAGTCCAATGTTCATCAAGAAGGTACTCTGCTTCACTTCCCCCTTGAGGACTTCATGGACAATCTGAACATCAGATTTTGGCTCTTCATCGTCTGGTACTGGCAAGTCCTTCATTCTTTCCATCTCAGCCTGACATATGGAGGATTGCACATTAGTAGCAGGAACTTTCTATAGAACTGTATTATAGAAATCTTGCTCTATTTTAATAATCTGCCGTGGGACTAATTCTAGTCAAATGTCAATACAGTTCTAGGAACCTTCACCGGCAGAAACGTTCAAGCTGGCCGGTTCCGACCTAGAACTGCACGTTGTCATCAAATTTTAAATATTCAGACAAAGCGAGAAAATAACAGCTGCATTGCAGAGATCGTGATCCAGGCAACGGCGGCACACGAAACACAGGGAGAGAGAGATTCCAAAAATAGTCAAACTCATGCCAAGATTACCAGCTTCGATTAAACCATAAAAATACAGTTCTAGTTTCTAGTTTGTTAGTTTGAGTTCTAGTTTTGTGTAGACCCTCTAGCTTAGAATAGAGTTAGTTTATCATGCACGGCGCCGGAGAGTCCTCCCCGCGCGTGGAGGGTAACATGCTACGCCCGCGGCGCGGGCCGCCTCCCCCGTTACCGTCCCCGTGGTCGGCAAGCCGCTCCCGTCCGGCGCCGTGCCGCGGCACGCCTTCGTGTTCGACGGCGAGGGGCAGTACCTCGACGCGCCGTGGGACCTCGTGCCGTCCCTCCTCCGCGCCGGGGGCGTTCACGTGGCACCACGTGGAGCTCCCGCGGGTGCTCCCTGGCGGCGGCGGGGGGGCGGCCGCGAAGCCGCTCCACCACGCGCAGGCGCTGATCGAGCTCCTCTGCCCGCCGCTCACGCTCCAGGAGATCCTCATGCTCGTCGGGTCCGGGCAGCACTGCGGCGGCGTCTCGGACGGCGGCGGCGGGGCGCTCATGCTCCGCATCAGCGCGCCGGGCCCGCTCGGCAGCGCCTTCGCCATCCGCCTCGCCGCGCGCGTCACCGAGACCTCCGTCCTCACCGTGTCCGTCGGCGGCGTCCCGCGGCTCGCGTTCGGGACCACGCAGGCGTCGCTGCTCTCCGAGGTGCCCCTCGGGGTGGCCACCTCGCTCGCCGACGAGGGCCACGGCGGCGGCCGCGCCGTCGAGGGCGGCGTCGTCATCGACGAGCGCCTGCTCGAGTCGCTGCTAGCCATGAACCACGCCGACGGCGCGCATACCGACAACCCGGTGCCACGCACGGTATCCAACCTCCTCGTGCACGTCCTCGGCACCCACGTCGACCACGTACACGACATTCTCACGCGTCTCGAGATGGAGATCGACAACATCGAGCTGCACCTAGACAAAGGTATGAGACTCAGGTTGCTTTCATGGCTCTGTAATCGTAAAGCAGAAGGAAACTAAATTATCCACTGAAGCTGCTGCCCTTGTTTCCCCTTATCTGGTAATCTTGTTAGGAGTGGATGGTAGCTTGATGTTTACGCCTATGTGGTTGGTGATGACCAATTATTATTATTAGTGCATGAAGCAAATGGGTCGCATTAATCATGTGTTGATTGAACTGGAAGTTTAACTTGATGGAAAGGAAATGGGGATTGGTTGTCAAATTTGTTGCCGTCGCTGATTTTGCATTGGAGCGGCGGATTGAGGAAACTTTAAAATGGTCAGACGATCTTGCTGATGATCTTGGATTGATTGTAGCTTGCTTAATTCGCAACAAATTTTTGGATCCACATATGTGCTTAAGCTGATTCTGAAGTGGTGTTTTTCCATCTAAGAGCTATGTCAAAATAACGATAAGTATACAACTTAAAAGGTAAGAATGTAGATTAGGAATGTCATGTTAGCACTTAGCAGTAACCTTATTTTCTGAAATGCCATTAGTAGTGACAGTAGTGCTTCCAGGTTGTGTAGAATTCGCATGATCAGTATTCTCCCTACATAGTTTCAAAAAAAAAAGTATTCTCCCTACAGATATTTTCTGCCCCTTGTTCGATATCTGGGGTTCTAGATAGGTTCATGTCAATGGAAGGCAATATGATATTTTTCTTCACTACGGAGTAGTTGATAAACTTCAGGTCAAATTGTTTTGTGAGGTGATCATAATATTATATTATTTTTACTAATATCCATAAATAGTCTAGTTTGTTTCAGGAATGGCAAATATTCACCTAGCACTTACAAATCGTATTTCACTGTACCTTGGGACTTGGCCAGTTTTCATGATATGTTTATGTATCTTGATTGCAGGTGGTCACTTCATGAGGAAACTTCTGTTGGATGGTAGGAGATTCCCCAAAATGCACCTTGATTTACAGCGCCTACTTCAGGTATTTGCTGAGTTCTCTCGAATTTCTGCAAGAAATATAATAAGAACTTAAGTGATCTGTAGTCCAGTGATATACTCCCTCTGTTCGGTATTATAAGACGTTTTAGATATATAACAGGTTGTCTAGATACATATTACAATGAATGAACATGCACATTAAAATGTGTCTACATACATGTACATATATGTGTATGTGGATAGATGCAAAACATCTTATATTAAAAAACGGTGGGAGTATGTAACTGAGTGTCCATGGGACCTTAAGATCAAAATCAGTGTGTTGTTTATGGCTTACCATACCAACTAAAAGTCAGAGATTGATGTAATATGTTGTTTGTCCAGGTGGTTTCTCACGGCGAACAAGTGTTTCCCCGTGTGAAGGAAAGATGCGCGAGTAAGAGTTGGTTTGCGACTGGGGATATCGCCGCCCTCGAAGATTTGATCGGTCGCCTCAGGAGGCTCAAAGAAAACCTCGGATTCATAACAAGCAGAGTGACCACGCTACAGGCCAGCCTCGACAGCTGGCAGTCGGAGCAGATCAACAAGAGCTTGTACTATCTTTCATTCCTGTCCATAGTTTTCCTCCCTCTCTCCATTGTCACTGGAGGTAAGCTCTTGCTGTTGCTCGTCATAGTGCACATCCCATCACCAGGCCATTTCCTGGTCAGGGGCTCTTTAAATTGTTGATCACTTGGACGTATCCTTCCCTCTATTTTACGCAGTTTTCGGTATGAATGTTGGCGGCGTGCCGTGGACCGAGCAGAACAAAAACCCCGCGAATCTAGATGGCTTTGTCAATGTGATGGTTATATGCGCCGTGATCTTGCTGCTCCTGCTGCTTTGCTTCCTGTTCCCTTCGTTGTATTCTCATGTGTCGGCATGGCGAACCCGGCGTGAGCTGACCAGGAGTAACTCTCAGAACAAAAGGCACCTGAAACCCTTCAAAGGCCACAGAGAAGGTTACATGCGCTTGTGACGAAGACATTGCAGGTAAAACGGTGACAGCAGTTAGTTAACGTGATTGGAACTTTCTTGTAGATGCTCATCTCCTTGAAATCTCCATGAATGCAGGTTCTTCCTGCACTTGTTAAAAGCGTCAGCACCTGGGGATGGCTTTGCATTACACAATCATGATGGAATATCCGGGGTGTTTCATTGGCAATAGAAATCTGGAAACCAAGAAAAAGTTTGGTGATGTTGTTGTAATACTGGAATAAAATTAGAGAGAAAAACTAGATAGGAGCCCATGTACAGCTTTACACCGTAGGTTCATCATACCTTTGTTCATTCTTTAGTTCTTTTCTTCATTACTATTATCTTGGGAAGCTTATTAAGTACAAATGTACTACTCCTATATGCCTGTAAACTGTAAGATTCGTCAACAAGAAAAAGATGATTTCTTCAACCAGTTGTTCTTCAGGAGTCTTGTTATGTAGCTACGCAGAGAACCTTTCCTGCTTGAATAGTTGGCCAATGACCTGAAACCAAACCATGTTGAGCGAGGTCTTTACCTGTTCATTTTCTCATTGTCATGATTGCAGCATGAAGAAACTCAAGCGATCAAAATCAATTTCTTGAAGTTCCAGACTTGCCGGACAAAAAGTCACATACAATTTGGGATTAGTCATGGTCAGAAAGCACCTTAAGAACATGTACTTTCTACCAGCCAACATCATTGATGAATTCAAAGCCACTTGCCGGACATTGATTGGCTTCATTGTTGGACAAAAAGTCACGTACAATTTGGGATTAGTCCTGGTCAAAAAGCACTTAAGAACATGTACTTTCTACCAGCCAACATCATTGATGAATTCAAAGCCATCGACATCTTCAGCAGGCACGAATAGTGACATTTATCCCAAATTTCCACACAGCGTGGGATCAAATATTATTTAGCAGATGCAATTGATTGTTGTACAGACGAATTTCTCAGGAGAAAATGGTACACGAGTGCAAACAGAAAATGGTTCATCTGAAGGGCATTTCACTGTCCGCAACACCAGGAGAAGACATTGTTCTAAATGAAAAAAATACTCCCACTTCCACTATACGACCTAAAAAATTGAAGCGATTTAATGATGTGAATTTGGAGAGCAGTTGCGACTATCACCCTCACTATTATGTACAGCCTCTTGAGAAAATGTCGCCTGCAACTGCTATTGGCAACTCTGCAGACACAAATGGTGTGCAATTGACAGGCAACACTGGAAAAGTCCTTCTAGATCCTGCAGTTCACAGCACTAGTGTTAAGAGACAACATATCAGTAACTAAATATACAACTGTGGAGTACAAGGCTTTTCATATGTACCCGCTATAAACCTTGTGTTATCTAAGGCTGGATGAACATGTAACATTTCAGATACAAAATTGTTGTATTTCTAACCAGGGGCGGAGCTAGAAAAAAATTACCCTGATGCACAACTTTGACTCGACAATGTATGTAACGGAGAAAAAAATTATTAACAGTGTGCAGCGTTTGACAAATATTGATATACACAATTCAACAAGATAATGGACACACAAATAATATTTTTTACATTTATTTTTTCTCCACTTAGCAAATAACATTATTACTCAAACTATCGCCATTTAGGTAATTGCGTAAATAAGTTTTCGCGAGCTTTATCAGGGAGAAGCAACTATCCATGCAACCGTATTTGACAAAGACTAATTAAATAAATTATACTATTCTCTTCTTTGCTAACAAAGTTGTAAGGGGAATGAAAAATTCGACGAACCTAGGGGCACTGAAAAACAATTTTGCAATAATACATAATTGATAATTTGGGATTTAGTACGTGTTTTTTTAGCATCATTTAGTACGTGTTGTTGATACTACCTTGGGTAGTTGGGCTGGGATTGAATGAGGCGAAAGGTAGCTGATCAGGTTGCCGGTCCGGGTTAACGAGAGTTGTGCGTGATCCGTTGACTTCTCTGATCTCTCTGGCCTATCGGCACCCAAAAATGCTACATCTATGGGCCTTGGTAACTTCAAGGCCTGCGTATTGCACTGCCTAAAAGGCCAGCGGAGGCCACGTCCACATCTGAACGACGCTGCAAGTTAATTTTTTGAACCTGGTGCACGTATGCTGGTAGAACCTGGTGCACACGCTAAGGACAATAGCTAATCGCTCGTAAAAAAAAATTCGACCCTGGTGCCTGTGCACCAGGGTAGCACTGAGTAGCTCCGCCCCTGTTTCTAACATTATAATGAATGGCTAAACTGCAGAACTAGTCGACTGATTGATCACTGATCTGCTGTCAAAAATATCACAAGGGCTAAATCTACAGCAGTACATTCAGATTACTGAAATATATCGAGACATTTGTATGTGATGTTGCTTACTCTGGTTTATCATGAGTAAGACATACTAAATGGGATGGTAGTATGTTCATGATGTGATAGGAGACTAAGTTATGTACCTCAATCAAAGTTTCATTCTGTTTTACGACTGTACACGAGATGAACTATCTGCAGATAAAACACAACGTGAGTAACATAATTCATAAGATTTATCAGGTAGTAAAATAAAGAATCAGATAATAGTGTTATTAAGGTAAATAGTATACCATTTGTAACACCAGTAGATATCATTCTATCAATATTATTATACGTCTTTGTATGGACCTCAGTAGCATGTTGAGTGCTAAAACTCTCTTTCGGATAGAGGAAATCCTAGCTGCGTGTTGTGCTATTACCGGGGAGGGTGCATTCTCCAATAGCTTGTCTAATTCTGCAGAAATCAATAAGCTTAATTTCATAAACTTCAGGACCTGCATGCACAGTAGCCAATAGAACTTTGTCTGTATATACAAACGTACATGTAATGTGAAACAAGTTTACATAAATTTCAGCCATAATTTCTTCGAGAGGGGGCGGGGAGGGGGACACTCAACCAGATTCAGCAAAATGTACAGAGAGTACATGTTGGAAATAATATACACAGGCCAAATTAACAGAACTAAGTTCAAATCAGAAATATATGAACCACAAAATGAGCATCCGAATAACATTAGAGGTATAAATCTCCTGGCTTATAAGGGAACTGGGCATAGAGTTGGCTAGTGGCGAGCACCAGAGTGAGAGCACCAAGCCCGTCATCTGAGTTTGAGCCCTCTGATCTGCAAGGTGTGTGCCTGGGTTGTTCTTTCTTAATTAAAATGCCACAGGGGTAGTCCATGTTGGTCAAGGCATTTTATATAAATCTATTTACAAATCATGGTTCAAGGTAGGATCTTATGTGCCCCAACACTGCAAGCACAATAAGCAATCTCTCGTAGGTAGTATAACGAATGGTAGATCAATTATCCTAGCATGTTGTAAACAAGGGAGTTAATCTGTAGCACCGTTAGGTTCCCCAACTGAATCCAGAATGCCAATCGCGTCACTTGTAATCTTAATCTATATTGTAACTTAAAATACTAACATGAGCATCTGTACAATAAATAGAATGATCTTCAGTTCGAAAACGACGCAAAAATAAAAACATAATTCAAAGATAGCACTGATGCAATTGCCCATATCACACTCAACAACAAAATTCAAGAGCTAGAAGCAGAATCTGTTAGTCCTTAGTAGTTCACTAAGCTGCCGTATCTTATCAATTAGTCCGGTTCGCTAAGACCAACGCTAATTCTTATCTGAATCGAAATCAGTTGTATGATTTAAACTAGCCACAAATCGCACCCAAAACCCACACCCCACAGAACAGCCGCAGAGGTAGCATCAGGAAGCAGTAAATTTGAGGCCAAGGCGTAGGAGAAGACGCAGGAGGTGGTCAACTACCTCCGTTGAGGCGGTCGATGGCGGCGGCGAGCTCGCCCTGGCTCTGGGCGGTGGCCGAGGCGCGCGCCTCGTGCTCCTCGAGCGCGCCGCCTAGCACCCCCGCGATGGCCGCGGTCAGCGCATCGCACCGATCTGGGTGGGGCCCAGTTTCCTTATGCTCAGGGCCGCCGTCCCCGGTGGTCTCCCGAGTCCGGTCGCCGCCGCCGGGGACGGTAGCGGAGGGCCCGGAGGTGGTGGGTAGATCAGAGCCGTCCATTAGAGGTGGTTCCAGCGAGAGTACTCGAGACGTGTTCGACAGAAGTAGACGGGCCTCCTGTTGGACCCAGCATCTCACTCAGACTGAAATGTTACGGCATCTCCGACCTCAAATTTGGCACCTAAAACGTGTCAGAACTATAGCTGGCCAAACGGGCCGTGCCAAACGGGCCAGCCCGAGGCACGCAACTTTTGGCACGGCCCGAGCACGGCCCGGCCCGTGGCGAAACGTGCCGTGCCGGCACGAGGCCCATCCGTGCTCGTGCCCCAGCTCGGAGCTGGGCACGCGGGCTGGCCCGGCACGGCACGCGTCACTCCCGTGCCTGCGAAGGCACGCTAAGGGCACGGCCCACCAGTGCAAGGCACGGGCATGGCTACTTGATTCGCTTTCCCAATCCCAGATTCCCAGCCTTGTGCCGTCGTTGACCACCGCGGACACGGAGGAGACGAGGAGTACCAGCGCCGGAGGAACCTAGCGCCGCCGTCCCCGCCTCCAACCTGCACCACAGCACGCCGACCACCTAGCGCCGTCGCCGGAGCCGGAGCCGCGCCGTCGACGGAGCTGTGTCGTGCCGAGCGTGCCGTGCCGGGCCGTCGTGCCATTGCCGTGCTCGCCGTGTCGTGCTCCTCCCGGAGTTGGAGCCCGCGTGCCGGCACGGCACGGCACG
This sequence comes from Poa pratensis, assembly GCA_947311845.1. NCBI lineage: Eukaryota > Viridiplantae > Streptophyta > Magnoliopsida > Poales > Poaceae > Poa > Poa pratensis. Next base: position 35,863,274 of record CAMZMU010000089.1, on the reverse strand, counting down.
GTTAGAAGCGTGCCGCATCCGTGTCGTGCCGCATCCGTGCCGTGCCGTCGCCGGAGCGTGCCGTGCCGTGCCGTGCCGGCACGTTTGGCCAGCTATAGTCAGGACGTGGCCGGGTGGTGCCCGGACGTGTTCTATTTTTTTTGCTAAACACTCAAAAGTATGCGTCTCCAACCATATACCCTAAAATCCCCATAAATTGTCTGGTCACTTGCATGTGATTGGTGGGGATGGAGAGAGAAAGGAAAAAGAAAGAGAAAAGAAATAGATAAAGTGGTTCAATGTGGTCCGTGTCCTATGTGGCAGCATGTCCGGTCATGTCCGGACGCCCTCAAACCCACCCCACATATGGGTTGAGTTTGGTGCTTGCCAGACAGCCCGGACGTATAGGGCCGAAATGGAGGGACCGGCAGGGTAGCAATTTTACCTCATTTTATGTTCGGTCATTGTCCGTGCTGTCCACCCGGACATTTGAGAAAGATTTGCCAACCCGGTTGGAGATGCTCTTAGCCCCCAAATACGAAACAAACTACTGTGGCAAGTACAATAGGCTTGCCGTAAGAATTATCTTGAGAAAAGGCAGGTTGTAAGAATTTAAATATACATTATTATTTTAGATGATATACATTATGGTTTTACTTAGTTGGAGGAGAGAATAGGAAAGATAAAAGAAGCGGGATGTAGGACAATAGCTGGCTACACCACGTGCTCCTACTCAGTTTGTGAGGGTGAAAGATGGGACAGAAATTAGCAAAGTAGTACTCCCTCCGTTTCATTGAACATGCCATAATAATTTTTTCAAATTTTCCCACAATTTAAGGCGCAGGTTGCCTTTCGTTCCTATTCTTCCGAAACTATCCCTTGCAGCCATTATCTCTTCCTAAAAAAAGGGAGAAGTTGCAGTGTACAAGGACGTGTTTGGTTTCCTGCATAATGTCGGGCCCGGCCCCGTGGATGCAAAAATGAGTGTTTGGTGGGCTGCCTCGGTTCTGCGTTGTTGGCCCGCACGAACCTCAAAACACCCCTCAGGCAGGCCCACTAGGAATGGTCGATTCGGCCGTTTCCCCTCAGCCACCCTTTTCTCGTTCACCTTGGTGCAGGGTAGGGGAACGCGGAGCCGAGCTCGTGCGAGCTTGGAGATGGTGTGAGCTCGCGCGCAGGCGAAAAATCGGCGGGAGTTTTTCGTCACCGCCCCCTCTTTTCGGCCCTCTATTTCACCCCTCCGGCTGACTGCCAAACTCGCGCCACCATTTTCCCCCACACATTCGAGCTCTTCTCCTTCGGTCGAAGGCAGAAGAAGAAGAGCGGCGGCGGCAAGATCTGCTCCTCCGGCCGGTGGTACTCGGCGGCGAGATCTTCTCCTCTGTTCGGCGGTGCTCGGCGATGAGATGTCCTCCGCCATGTCCTGCGGCTCTCCCACTCGGTCCCTGGTGGTAAGTAACCCTAACCCTATAGCACCTCATAGATTGAGTAGATTCTCCTAGATCTGTGTAGTTCTTAGCAGATCGAGTAGTTCTTGCTCATTGAGGTAGTGCCGTAAATATTTGAGCATGTTCTTAGCAGATCGAGTAGTTCTTAGCACATCGAGTAGTCATCCTTGTGAGCAGATTGAAAGGACAAGGATAAGGATGTCGCCTAGAGGGGGGAATAGGCGATTAAAACTTTTCCGGTTTAGGCTTGCTAATTGCGGAATAAAACTAGGTGTTTAAATTAACAAGCCAACAACCTAAGTAAACTAGGTTCACCTATGTGTACCAACAACTTATGCTAAGCAAGACAAGCAACAAGGTGATAACAAGATAGAATACTTCAAGCACGAAGGCTATCACAATGTAAAATGCATAAGTAATGAGCTCGGGTATAGAAATAACCGAGGCACGCGGAGACGAGGATGTATTCCCGAGTTCCTCCTTTTTAGGGGAGTACGTCTCGTTGGAGATGTGTGAACCAACACAATGGTTCAACAACCACAAAGGTTTCACCTTCTTCTCCGATGAACCTCACCACAAAGGTTTGGTTCACCTTCCACTATCGGAATCCTTCGAGGCGGAAATCCGGAACCTTTCAACAACAACCCGGGCACAACCCACAATTGGATTGGGGGCTCCCGAATGGCTACAAGTGACCACACAAGGTCTCAACCACCACAAAGGCGTCTAGGGTCCAAAGACCCAAGAGTAACAAGTTCACGAACTTTCACTTCCACGAATCCTCGTGGAGAGAGCAAACCGATGCAACACAATGCAATGGCAAGAACACAAGAAGTGCTCAAGTCCTTCACTCTCAAATTCCAACAAAGCAACAAATGCTTATGGGGGAATAAGAGAGGAAGAAAAATGGAGGAGAAACACCAAGAACTCCAAGATCAAGATCTACTAGGTTCCCCTCACTTAGAGGAGAGATAGATTGGTGGAAATGTAGATCTAGATCTCCTCTCACTTTTCCCTCAAAGATATGCAAGAATCATGGGAGAGATTGAGAGGGGGCAAGCTTTTCCAAAGGTCAACAATGGAGGAGAGAGAGGGGGAAAACGTGCTCGAGAGGGTAGAGAACCATTGGGAAGAAAGCCCCTTAAATAGGTCCCCTCAAAAATATGCCCGTTGCAGACGAAAAAGGCCGCAGCGGTAGTACCGGGCCTCAGCCGGCAGGGGCGGAGCTTCAGCCCGGCGTGCCCGGGCAGCTGCCCGGGCTTGGCTTCGGCCGGCAGGCGCGCAATTAGGCGTTAATTACTGATCAGCTAGCTGCTTGCCCGGGCAAAGACTCCAATCAACATGGCCTTTTCCTATTTTCTTGTCCAGCCCAACGTAATAACCAGCCAAAAATCCCACTAGAAGCTAGCAAGTCGGCGATAGAACTACGAGGCCATACACCTTTCACTCCAAGAATAAAAGACAACTAGGACCCATGCACGTATGGTACGAATTCTTACTCTCTTTTCTTTTTTCCATTTTGCGTGTTCGAATGGGCATTTGGATATCTAAACTTTTATTGTGACTCATATTTTCTTATGAGTTATTGATGATCATATTCAGTTCTAGTTTTTGGTCATTCCACACAATTATGAATGTCTGGATCTCCGATTTGAACACGGATTTGGTGCAACTGGACACTATATTTGTGCAGTGTTACGGTATAAAATACTTTACATTTGGGCTACAGAAAAATAACATATTTATGAGTAGTAAAAATCCCATATTTTGTTGAATTTTTTCCTTTTTGTATAGCCTAATATACAACGTATTTTTAAACAAAATCTGGGGCGTACATAGAAAATATGTATAAGTATCCTATCCTTTTTGCCATAATTTTTTGGAACACAAAAGTGTGATTTTCAAATTATCAAGATCGGGATCACTCGTTCCCCAAGTACCAAAACAATTTTGAATTTAGTACTTATATTTAAATAAAATGTATCCAAACATCTTGTTGTGATTTTTACTTTTTTTTCTTAGCATATGTTCCGCCCAGGCTCCTATTTTTTCCTGGCTCCGCCACTGTCAGCCGGTACTACCGACCGGCGCAGGGTCAGACGTCGTCGATGATGGTCAACGGGCCTCGCTCACCGCCCGCAGCGGTAGTGCCGGATGGAGCCACGCGGTAGTACCGCGCCACCCGGTAGTACCGGCCTACTACCGGGCCAGTACCGAATTTAATAGAACGATGCCAGTACGAAAAGACCTGAAAAGCGGTAGTACTGGGCCTCAGCTGGTACTACCGGCTGGGCAGGAAAAAGCTCCTTTTCTCCCTTGACAAAAACCTGAAATGCAATAACTTTCTCGTTCGAACTCCAAATCAGGTGAAACCAATTTTGTTGGAAATATTAAGGGTCACAAATATAGAGGAGATACCACACATGGGAAGGTGTGGACCTTGTCTCGAGGAGGACCGGTAATATTTCCAACATCGAGAACGCAACAAGTTTTCCATCCGGACTCCATTATCTATGATCTTGGGCTTGCTCCGAAGATAATCACAAGCATTACAAGATCATGCATATACACATCATAGTCCATCATGTGAGGAGGAAACCATAAGGAGAGAGTTTGACCTCTCTAGAAAAGATAAGCCGGTAAAACCTCCAATATAAAAAACGCCACAAGATATGCATAAGAAATCCGTTTTTGATGAACTAGAGCTTGGTATGGTGATGAACACAAGCTCTAAATTCTCACATGGATAAAAGCCAAATAAGAACCAAGAAAGATGATATGCCAAGTATGCAAAGGTTTGAGCTCTCCACAAAGATCCGATCAAGTTACTCACTTGAGAGCCCCTCTTGATAGTACGTCGTCTATCCTATAACCCGGTCTCCCACTAACACCATGAGACCGGTAAAATAGAAAAACTATCAAGATCATACCTTTGCCTTGCGCTTTCCACTTGAGCTCGATGATGACGATCTTGACTCTCTCAAGTTGTAACACCTTTCTTGATTGTGCTTGCTAGCACATGCTTGATGAAGACTTCTCCAAATACTCCCCCATACACCATGATGGGATGGGAGAGCCTTGCTAAGCTCTGTCTTCATGAATCCACTTGAACTTCATCTTCTTATCTTGATATATATGATGGCTTAGAGATAACATGAATGTTTACTCAATCTTCTTTTCCAAGTCATGCTTGCAATAAGCTCAACTCTTCACATGACCATTCTTCATATAATCCCTTGGATAGAACCTTGGTCATCATGTAATCTTCTAGAGTCCAACATATGAACTCCAATCTTTTCCTATGGACAAGATCTACAAGAATATCTCAATGCAAACATTAGTCCATAAGGATTGTCATTAATTACCAAAACCACACATGGGGCAACACATGCACTTTCAATCTCCACCCAAGTTCGTGTATGAGAGAGATCGTGGTACGACGTTTGGTTCTACAATGTGTAGATCTCATCCTTGTACCACTGTCTCTCCCATACATGACTGATTGTGTCACTGTTTCACCTTTGATGCGTGCTCCGATGCTATGAACTGCTCGTCAACTATGAACACCTTTGCATCATGATATGCGTGCTCCGATGCTATGAACTGATCGTGGTATAAACTGTACATCGTTTGTAGGACACCACCACTGAGGTCTTACCGACCTCCCCGGATCTGTCGGCTACATTAGTGATGTCTGTGAAGCCGCTTGGATACGCTCTGCCATCTGACTACATTGGACTGAGAGTGGGAAGGGTCCAATGACATGGCCTCCGGCTTTATCCACCTTCGTCCTCACAAGGATGGCTGAACTAGTGAGATGAGGGGTCGACATCAACAAAGGAATCAGAGACAAGTGCTTGGAGGTGATCTGCAAGAATGTTCTTCAGTTCTGCGGCACCAAAGTCAGCACTTCGCAGATGTACAACCATCTGAGAAAGTGGAGGTGCAGGTGGAACAGGTTGCGCACACTGGCGCAGCTAGAAGGAGTGAAATAGTGCGATGAGAGTACTACCGTCATGATGGATGACGATCAGTTGATCAAACATCTCGCGGTAAGCATTTGCACTTCGAGTTTAGCACTTAGTTCCCTACCTTCATGATGAACTAACTCTATTTTTGTTTCAGCTTCACCCCAAGGATAAACCATACATGAACAAGCCAATTCAGAACTACAATCAGATGAGGATCATCTTCGGCAAGATCCGTCTGCAGAATCCTATCGGGTTGAGTCCCTGCAACTCGCCCTGAGCCACCTCATGGACAATGAAGACGAATGTGCCTCCTACATTGCTTCGGGTCCTCTCATGAGGAAGCACTGGTCCACTTCCTTCCTTCGCAAGCACTACATGTGATGAGGTGATGATGCTGTCGTAGAGTAAGTAGTAGTCCATCTGATGTGGTGATGATGGTGTGTGAAGATGATGAACTTCTGGTATATTTTGGGAGGCGGTACATACTAAACCCCTCAGCTGATGAACAACTGGTGCATCACCAGCACATAATGTGCTGAATTTGTGATGCCCAGTCTTTTGTAAAGTATGGAGGTAACCCCTGACAAACTTCTGGTGCATCACCAGCACATAATGTGCTGAATTTGTGATGCACCTCAACTCTGTGCTAGTGTAGTACTACCCTTTCTTATTTGTCTCTGTTTTAAGTGCATTCTGTGATGGTTATCTCACCACTCGAAGTAGTGGTGAGAGTTTGTGTGGGCATGCATATACCCAAACACCAGGTTTTGCATTGGTTTCTTTACACAACCCACCAAACACTGGGACTCAGGATTTTGGCTGAAGAGGCACGGGCTTGACCGCCTCTTTGTGGGCAACCAAATGGGCTGCACAACGTGGCTTTTGCCTCGATTTTACAGGGCCAGACCCTGCTAAGCCACGGATGCAAAATGGCCAAAATGGCTGTAGGAAACCAAACACGCCCCAAGCCTCCCTATTGGCATGCATGCTGCATGCGGGAGGGGAGAGGGATTAATTACCATGTTTGTGGGCGCACTAGCCTTGTCATTGGCTTGCACGCTGCATGCGGCGAGGAGTCAGTTAGCTAGTCAATAGGGGTATACTTAGAAACTATTGCATCGCTGCACTCTCCTTAATCAATGAGCCAAAACATATACGCCTTAATCAAAGGAAGGGAGGGAGTAGTTGAAAGTGCATGGTGTCCCCATGTATGGTTTTGGTAATTAATGGCAATCCTTATGGACTAATGTTTGTGTTGAGTTATTCTTGTAGGTTTGTCCATTGGCATCGCTTGAACTCCATGTGTTGGATTCAAGGTTGTATGCCCTCAAGATCATTGATTATAATGGACATATTTGATATGATCAAGAAGTTGAAAAGATACAAGGTTGATCAAGACTAAGTGCAAAGAGTGGATTCAAGTTGATCAACACACAAAGCTAAATGATATACCATGTGGGATCATGTGATCAAATTATGTGTGTGTGGCATTCCTTGTTGGGGTTAGGTATCTCTCCATGGGCTTGCATCAAAAGGAAGATTTCTTATAGCTCATGGAGGATGACATCAAGTGGTGATCGTCATCAAGGTTGAGATGTGCAAGTTCAAGATGTGCATCTAGAAGATATCATATGCTTGAAGCTTGCAACCCATTTGGAGATAATGGCCAAGAGAAGTGTTCCTAAGAAGGCACTCTCATCTTGGTGTATGGGGGAGCGATATATGAGTCTTCACCAAGCAAAGTGCAATCAAGAAAGGTGGTCAACTTGAAGAGATCAAGATCGTGATCATCTAGCTCAAGTGGAATGTGCAAGGCAAAGGTATGATCTTGATAGGGTTTCTATTTTACCGGTCTCATGGTGTTAGTGGGAGACCGGGTTATAGGATAGACACCGTACTATCAAGAGGGGCTCTCAAGTGAGTAACTTGATCGCATCGTTGTGGAGAGCTCAAACCTTTGCATTCTTGGCATATCATCTTTCTTGGTTCTTATTTGTCTTTTATCCATGTGAGAATTTAGAGCTGTGTTCATCTCCATATCAAGCTCTAGTTCATCAAAAACGGATTTCATATGAATATCTTCTTGCGTTTTTATGTTGGAGGTTTTACCGGTCGTTCTTTTCTAGAGAGGTTTACCTTTCTATATTTGGTTTTATCCTCCATCTTTGTACTATGATGTTTCTCTGCATAATCTTGTCGTGCTCATTGTGGTGATTCCAACGAGCCCAAGATCATCGAAAACGAGTTCAGATGCCCAAGATATTGCCGTTTTCGTATTGGTGTTTCTGCAGATTTCTGAGGGGCGGAAGTTCCGGATTTTAAACCGGAAATTCCGGCCCCCCGGAAGTTCCGGCAATAGTTCCGGCAAAAGTTCCGGCCCAAGTCCAGTACCGATTTTTAGCCATTTTTCTGGGGTCCGGAAGTTCTGGGCCGGAAGTTCCGGCCCTAGAACCGAAAGTTCCGCCTAAGTGTGGCTGCAACGGCTATTTTCGTGGGAGGGGCTATAAATACCCCTCCCCTTCTTCAACCTTGGGCTGCTGGTTTTTTCTCTCTCTCTCCCACCATTGTTGATCTTGAAAAGCTTGCCCCTCTCTCAATTCCTCCCATGAATCTTGCATATCTTTGAGGGAAAAGTGAGAGGAGATCTAGATCTACATTTCCACCAATCCATCTCTCTCTAAGTGAGGGGAACTCTTTGGATCTAGATCTTGGAGTTCCATTTGTTGAGTTCTTCTTTGTTCTTCCTCTCTTCTCCCCACATAACCATTAGTTGCTTTTGGTGGGATTTGGGAGTGAAGGACTTGAACTCTTCTTGTGTTCTTGCCTTTGCTTTTGTGCATCGGTTTGCTCTCTCCACGAAGATTCGTGGAAGTGAAAGTTTGTGAGCTTGTTACTCTTGGGTCGTTGGACCCTAGACGGTGTTCGTGTGACCTTTTGTGGTCAAGGCCTTTTGTGGCTAGTTGGGACCTTTTGTGGTCACTTGGGAGCTCCCAATCCTTTGGTGGTTGTGCCTCAAGATTGTTGTAAGGGACTCGATTTTCGTCCAAAAGGAAATCAATAGTGGAAGGTGAACCGAGCTTTTGGGCGAGGTTCATCGGAGAATAGGGTGAGGCCTTTTGTGGCATCTTGAGTTTGAAACTCACACCCCTCAACGAGACGTACTCCCCTAAAACGAGGAACTCGGGAATACATCATCGTCTCCGCGTGCCTCGGTTATTTCTATACCTGAGCTCTTTACTTATGCACTTTACATTGTAATAGCCTTCATGCTTGAAGTATTAAATCTTGCTATCACATTGTTACTTGTCTTGCTTAGCATAAGTTGTTGGTGCACATAGGTGAGCCTAGTTTATTTATGTTGTGTGCTTGATAATTTAAACCCTATTTTTATTCCGCATTTATCAAGCCTAAACCGGAAAAGTTTTAAACGCCTATTCAACCCCCCCCCCCCCCCCTCTCTAGGCGACATCCTTATCCTTTCAGTAGTACATATTTATCTTCAACTATTATACTCCCTCCATACCGGTTTATAGGATGTATTTGGCAAATCTCTTAGACCTAGGTCAATGGGATTGGCCTTGCAAAATTCATCTCCCTAATATTTCATCCAATTAGCACTCTCATATTTAATGCCAGCATTAATTAGGGAAAGCCCAAACCCAATCGGTTTGCTTATTGTTCTTGGGAAAGGCCAAAACCCAACATTAACTGCTCTTAATTAATGCTAATTGTTGCTTATTCTTGGTAAAACCTGATTTTGTAATTGCATCCTATAAACCGGTATGGAGGAGTATCATACTTGTTCGCTATTAGCTAGGCTATAAATGAAATGGCAACAAGTTATAGCCAATAACCGGCTATATTATTGTTCTTGCTCTAAAACATAGCGTGAGGTTGTAAGAATTTAAACATACATTATGTTTTTTTACATGGTATAGATTCTGTTTTTACTTAGTTGGAGAGAGAACAGGAAAGAGAAAAGAAGCGGTATGACAATAGCTGGCTGCAGCACATGCTCCTACACAGTTTGTGAGAGTGAGTAATAGCAGAAATTCACTTTGACTCCCGAGCTCATATGCTCCTGTTATACTAAACAAAATTTAAAAAATAGTAATACATTTTAAAAAATTCTGAAAAAAATTTGTAGGTGAACACATACCAATGTTCAACATACGTGCAAAGTTTCTTAGTAAAATGACATTTGGTATGCCCTATGCAAAAAAGACAAATCTATTGTCGAAATGCAATTTCAAAAACATACTTTTTAGAGCACTGATTTTTTTATTTTTTCACAGTGCAGAATACATGACATTTCATCACGAAACTTGGCACGTATTTAGAAAACATGTATATGTTCATCACCAAAAAAAATCAGAATTTTTGGAAATGTTGTACTATTTTTTTAATTTGGTCTAATATAACAGGAGCATATGAGCTCGGGAGTCAAACGCCTCTCTCTAGTAGCAGAAATTCACTTTGACTCTTATCTCCACCTATTGTACTTGTTGACTATTAGATATGCTATAAATGACATGGTAGCAAGCTATAGCCAAGAGTCGGGACACGACGTTTCGTGTCACGAGTGCAGATGCACCCGTTGCGTAAAACATTTTAAAAACCTTTTTTCTAAAAACAAATTTGGGTATACATCACGATATTTTATGTTAGCACAAAAAGTTTCGCGGACAAAAGACATTTTTTGTCACATGTGTAAAAAAGACAAAAAATGTCTCGTACAAAGCCATTTTGGAGCGCATGGATTTGTCTTTTTTGCAGAGGACACAAAAAATTTATTTTCTTCGCGAAACTTTTTATGCTAACATAAATATCTTGAAGTATATCCAAAAAAAATTGAACTTTTTGACATTTTGAAAATTGTTTTTTAGCAGTGGGTGTATCTTCAACCATGACCCGATATGGATTTCCGCAACAGTCGGCTATACCATTGCCCTTGCTCTAATATATAGCGTGATTAATTGTGTAGAAAATGGCTCGCTAATATGTTTTCTATTGTGCCTTTCTCTTGGCAATAATTAGCATCCTCGTACAAGGTATAAATATAATCAATTCATTTTGAGAAGAAATAGTGGATTTATATAGATGCAAATTATATTTTTGATAATAGCCTTGTATTTAAAAATGGAGAGGGTAAACTGAAATGTTGGTCTCAAGAAAATTCTAATGATTTTTACTCAAATTTTATTTTAGTTTTGTGTGCAGATTTACTTCCAATGATAACAGAGTAACGAGTGATGATCATAGATGTGTGTAATCCATAATATCTAAATACGAGCAACCCACTAAGAGATTTCTCTCAACATAAATACACGTCAGCGTGCCTCTAATTGGTCCACGTCATCCAACCATCCACATTATTTCTCTACGCATGCAGCCATGCCACATCATCACCTAATTACTAATTTACCTTATAATACTTCATCATCAATTTTCGTTGCTCATTTCATATGGCTAATTATTTGCCAAACGGTTTAATAGTACATTGTGTATATGTCAATCCATTCCTCTTATTGTCTCTTCAGCTTCAATTTATTTCTCCATTCTTTGGTCTTCTCTAGAAGATCTCTCATTTATCTCTACCTTAACAAGGTATGGCCTACTCTTGAACTTCTAATAAATTATATGATCATGAGGTTTGAACCCTAGAGAAACCCCTACTCGAATTGAAGCACGTGGTGGAGCATAACACCTAAAAAACAGATGCGACGAGGGGGAAAGACACATATCGTACTGCGTAGGGCCTTCATCACATCTTAAGAGGTGTTGCTCCGCCACCATGGTCGCCACGGACAAGCTCCACGTCTATCGTCGACATCAAAGTGCTCAAGGTAGAAGATGGGACCAAATATGATCAAGTTGCGCGAGTTCTAGGATTTCAAAAGGAAGAGGAAATATAAACGCAAGAAAATGGGGTCCTAACCGTGACATTGTAATTAAAAGGACCTAACGTGCTAATTATTCCAATTCTAGAGGGTATTTGTCCAAAACAAAACACCCCGAGCCGTTCCAACGTGTCGATTACTGACTGTTCTATCTGATTAACAACAGAGTAACAAATAATTGTGGGAACCCAAATTTCAACTTGGTGTACTAAATTGCACATGGCAGACAAGAACTTGTATCAACTGTTGAATATATAAGCAATTTAGCTATTGATTTAATCCGCGAAAACAGTAAATAGTTTATGACTAGAATAACCAGAATTATACTAATCATGCGATCTACTTGAATAGTAGATAAATAGAACGAATCTAAAGCAACTACTACAAGCAGAAACTGTAGCAGTATCGTAAACAGGAAGATCAAGTAATCATACGGTGCAGCGGCAGCCGAAGCATTGGCGTTGCTGTTGTCGCCCATGTCGTCGATGAAGAGGCTGCCGATGTCGGGGAAGAAGTCGTCGTTGGGGAAGAACTCGATGCCAGTAGTCGCGCGAGTGCGCTCCCCAAAAACCTGATCGCCCCTCTCCCGTACAGGATCACAAGAAGCGGGGTTCCGGAGGCCTACTGTCCCTTCAACCGGTGCACGCCGGAAGACGGGATGGAGAAGACTTGGAAGACGGCGGCGCAAGGTTTTGGAACGGTGGTGCGAGACCATGTGTTACGTATATGTGCCAAAATTGGCTTGGTTCGGTTTTATATAGTGCAGGTTGGGAGTCAAAGCAGCCTCATAAACGCGTCCGTTTATGATTTAGAAACTGCCGTATTAAACACGTCCGTTTATGAATTAAAACGGTCACAATAAACGTGTTTGTGAATCAGAAACGGCTGTATTAACCGTGTCTGTTAATGAATTAGAAACGGCCGTAATAAACGTGACTGTTACTAATTAATCAATGACTCATTAATATGGCTGTATTAACCGTGTCTGTTAATGAATTAGAAACGGCCGTAATAAACGTGACCGTTACTAATTAATCAATGACTCATTAATTTTCCCAATTAACAAAATATAATAATGTGCCAATGAGAATTTCTGAATTTATCTTGGGCTAGTAAATACTAGTAAATTCCAACAATCCCCCACAAAGTCTCATTGGCTCATATCTCATCATTCAGTTCCAAAACATTGTTTTATATACCGGTACTCAGTGGAGACTGTTAAGTTGAACTTCCACTTAGAAACTTATGCTACACTAGATCACAACTTGGATAGTGGACTATGCCTTGAACTACAAGTTTGCTGCGACTTAGTTTCACACAAGCCCTTGACCAATACTGAGCTGCCGCAAGGCTTCCCCGCGGGTGGAGCTTATGCGTCATACTCCAAGACCTTTCATGAGTTTATTAAAGAGCACCCAACTCTCACGGACTGCGACGTTTAACAGTCAGACTCATATAGGTGTATTCCTCAAGAGATGCTCTGCAGGACAACATCTCCGCTTATAAAAGTAAGCCACTTGGAATACATTAAGATAAATATCAACCTGCCATACAGAATAGAAGAGTATTGCATCTTCATGGAGTGGGAAATATAATATAAGGATACTCTCCTCTCAGCTGCCCAACAGCTTGTCTCCCACTTCTAATTCACGGGATCTCCGATCACATAGAGTAGGTTACCACTGTGGACAACTCATACCGTGGGTCTCAAACCCATCTCCCTCGATGCACTATCTATCACATTACGTGATAAACCCTTTGTGAAGGGATCTGCCAAATTCTTAGACGTTTGGATATAATCCAACGCAATGACTCCGGAGTTCTTTAATTTTCGGACAGATTTCAATCTCCTCTTCACATGCCTTGATGACTTCATATTATCCTTAGAACTTTTAATCTTGTGTATCACAGTTTGATTATCACAGTTCATAAGGATAGCGGGTATTGGTTTTTCAACCACAGGTAAGTCCATCAAAAGCTCTCGAAGCCACTCTGCTTCAACAGTGGCTGTGTCCAACGCTGTGAGTTCTGCTTCCATAGTTGACCTCGTTAAGATGGTCTGCTTGCAAGACTTCCAGGAAACAGCTCCACCACCGAGTGTAAACACATAACCACTCGTGGCCTTAATCTCATCAGCATCAGATATCCAATTTGAATCACTATAACCCTCCAGTACCCTCGGGTATCCAGAGTAGTGAATTCCATAGCTCGCAGTGCCTTTTAAATAACGCATAACTCTCTCGAGCGCATGCCAATGATCATCTCCGGATTAGAAACAAACCGGCTCAACTTGCTCACAGCAAAAGAGATGTCAGGCCTCGTGGCACAAGCCAAATACATAAGCGAGCCAATAATCTGAGAATATCTCAGTTGATCTCTAGCAGTCTGTTGATTCTTTCGAAGCAACACACTAGGATCATATGGTGTCGGAGAAGGCTTACAGTCGTCATACCCGAATCGACTCAAGACCTTTTCCACATAGTGAGACTGAAGCAGTGTAATCCCACCATCACCATCTCTCAGCAGCTTGATGTTCAAGATAACATCGGCTACTCCTAGATCCTTCATCTCAAAGCAACGAGATAAGAAATCCTTAACCTCCTTGATTAGATCAAGGTTGGTTCCAAAGAATAACTCCCTCGCCCCCACCATAGCGATAGTACACACATTTGTCAGATTCGTTTATAATGAAACCTGCAGCAGTTAAAGTTCTTTCAAACTTTTCGTGCCATTGCTTAGGAGCTTGCTTAAGGCCATATAAGGACTTCAACAACTTGCACACCTTTGCTTCCTGACCAGGTACTACAAAACCATCGGGCTGATCCATGTAAATTTCCTCGTCTAACTCTCCATTTAGGAAAGCTGTCTTCACGTCCATTTGATGAACGAGAAGCCCATGTGAGGCAGCCAATGAAAGTAGCACTCGAATCGTGGTCAGTCTAGCCACAGGTGAGTAAGTATCAAAGAAGTCTTCACCTTCTTTCTGGGTATAACCCTTGGCCACAAGCCGCGCCTTGTACTTCTCAATAGTACCATCAGGCCTAAGCTTTTTCTTGAACACCCACTTACATCCTACAGGTTTACACCCATAAGGACGATCAGTGACTTCCCAGGTTCCGTTAGCCAAGATGGAATCCATCTCGCTACGAACAGCTTCCTTCCAGTAGTCAGCATCAATAGATGCATAGGCTTCTGAAATGGTACTAGGGGTGTCATCAACAAGGTACACAATGAAATCATCACCAAAGGACTTTGCAGTCCTCTGTCTCTTGCTCCTAACAGGAGCTTCATTGTCATCCTCCACAGGGTTATCAGTGTGTTCTATCGAAATGGTAGGTTCAGGAATAACAGCTAATTCCTGACTAGATGTGCTAGGTATCTCCTGATTTGATGAGCTAGGCATACCCTTCATGGGAAAGATATCCTCAAAGAAAGTCGCATCCTTCGACTCCATAATCGTACCAACATGAACGTCGGATACCTCAGATTTGACTACCAAAAATCTATAACCAACGCTATGAAAAGCGTAGCCCAGAAGAACACAATCCACGGTTTTTGGTCCAAGCTTGCGCTTCTTGGGAATTGGAATATTGACTTTCGCCAAACAGCCCCAAGTACGTAAGTAAGAGAGTTTCAACTTTTTCCTTTCCCATTCCTCAAATGGAGAAACAGTTTTATCTTTTATGGGAACTCGGTTTAGGACATGACAAGCTGTCAATAGAGCCTCCCCCCACCATGCCTGAGACAGTCCCGAAGTGTCTAACATGGCGTTAACCAAATCAGTTAGAGTTCGGTTCTTTCTTTCAGCCACTCCATTTGACTGAGGCGAGTAGGGAGGCGTCCTCTCATGTATTATACCATGTTCCGCACAAAACGAATCAAATTCATTGGAAAAATATTCTCCACCACGATCAGACCTTAGCCTTTTAATCTTTCGATCAAGTTGGTTCTCTGCTTCAGCTTTATAGTTTTTGAAGTAGTTTAAAGCCTCATCTTTTGTTTTCAGAAAATACACATAACAATATCTAGTGGAGTCATCAATAAGCGTCATGAAATATTTCTTTCCGCCTTTTGTCAACACGCCATTCATCTCACAAAGATCTGAATGTATAAGTTCCAGTGGCGCCAAGTCTCTTGCCTCCGCAGCCGTATGAGACTTGCGAGGTTGCTTAGCTTGCACACACACTTGACACTTGGAACCTTTGACAGTAGTGAATTTCGGAATTAAATCCAAATTAGCTAGCCGCGTCATGCAACCAAAGTTAATATGACAAAGTCGTGAATGCCAAACATTATATTCAAATTCGTGACAAATATGATTAATAACTTTGGTGCAAATATCTGACAAAGATAGGCGGAACAAGCCTCCGCACTCATAGCCTTTACCAACAAATTGTCCATACTTAGATATTACAACTTTATTGGACTCGAAAACCAACTTATAACCATCTCGACACAGAAGAGATCCGCTAACGAGATTTTTTTGATGGAGGGCACATGATGAACGTTCTTCAGGCGCACGGTCTTCCCCGAAGTAAACTTCAGATCGACCGTACCAACACCACGAACAGAAGCATGTGAGTTGTTCCCCATCAGCACGGGAGAAGTCCCTGTGACCTGGTAAGAAGAAAACATGGAAGCATCAGCACAAACATGTACATTGGCACCAGTGTCAATCAACCATTCAGGAGAATGACAAACTGAAAGAATGGTAGGAAATATACCGTACCCAGATTCCTTCATCTCAGTGTCGCCGATGACAACATTGGCAGTCTTGCCGCTGTTCTCCGATGTGCGAAGCTCATGGCGGTTAGGACAGCGAGGTGCCCAGTGATTCGGATCACCGCAAACATGGCATGCTCCCTTCCTTGGCTTATTGTTGTTCTTCTTGAAGTTGGTAGACTGTGAAGGCTTGTGCCTATCGTCAGACTTGCCTTTACCCCCGATTTGTTCTTGTTAAACTTGGGCTTGTGGGGCGGCTGGTAATTCTTCTTCTGTACCACATGGGCACTAGAACCAGCCTCAGCAACTCGAGCACGTGTATCCTTTGCTCTCGCCTTCTCTTCAACATCAAGCGACCCAATGAGATCCGAAACGGAAAACTCTTGTCTCTTGTGTTTCAGAGAAGTAGCAAAGTTGCTCCACGAAGGTGGAAGCTTGGCGATAATGCCACCGGCAACAAACTTGTCCGGTAAATTACACTTAAAGTGCTCAAGTTCCTTAGCGAGTGACTGTATCTCATGAGCCTGCTGTACAACAGAGCGCTCATCAGTCATCTTGTAGTCATAGAATTGCTCCATGACGTACAGCTCGCTGCCAGCGTCCGAGGCACCAAACTTGGCCTCGAGCGCATCCCACATGTCCTTGCCGTTATCAAACGACATATACGAGTCCACAATGGAGTCGTCAAGAACACTCAGAAGGGCACCCTTGAAAAGGGTATCGAGCTTCTCAAAAGCTTCCAGTTGTTCAGCATTGAGATCGCCCTCAGGCTTGCCTTTGGTGGCAGCATAGCAGTTACTGTTTTGAAACCAGTAAACTGCTCTCATGCGCCACCGTTTATACTGTACCCCAAACGGCCTCATAGACGCGAGAAAGCCAGGCGCAGCAAATTGCCTATAATCAGGTTTTTGGATTGTTGAATATATAAGCAATTTAGCTATTGATTTAATCCGCGAAAACAGTAAATAGTTTATGACTAGAATAACCAGAATTATACTAATCATGCGATCTACTTGAATAGTAGATAAATAGAACGAATCTAAAGCAACTACTACAAGCAGAAACTGTAGCAGTATCGTAAACAGGAAGATCAAGTAATCATACGGTGCAGCGGCAGCCGAAGCGTTGGCGTTGCTGTTGTCGCCCATGTCGTCGATGAAGAGGCTGCCGATGTCGGGGAAGAAGTCGTCGTTGGGGAAGAACTCGATGCCAGTAGTCGCGCGAGTGCGCTCCCCAAAAACCTGATCGCCCCTCTCCCGTACAGGATCACAAGAGCGGGGTTCCGGAGGCCTACTGTCCCTTCAACCGGTGCACGCCGGAAGACGGGATGGAGAAGACTTGGAAGACGGCGGCGCAAGGTTTTGGAACGGTGGTGCGAGACCATGTGTTGCGTATATGTGCCAAAATTGGCTTGGTTCGGTTTTATATAGTGCAGGTTGGGAGTCAAAGCAGCCTCATAAACGCGTCCGTTTATGATTTAGAAACTGCCGTATTAAACACGTCCGTTTATGAATTAAAACGGTCACAATAAACGTGTTTGTGAATCAGAAACGGCTGTATTAACCGTGTATGTTAATGAATTAGAAACGGCCGTAATAAACGTGACGTTACTAATTAATCAATGACTCATTAATACGGCTGTATTAACCGTGTCTGTTAATGAATTAGAAACGGCCGTAATAAACGTGACCGTTACTAATTAATCAATGACTCATTAATTTTCCAATTAACAAAATATAATAATGTGCCAATGAGAATTTCTGAATTTATCTTGGGCTAGTAAATACTAGTAAATTCCAACATCAACTAGTGTTCTCACCTCCTAATATTTTGTCGTTGAGATATAGTATAGAGTTAACATAAGTGCCAACCTTTGAGAGATTGGAATGGGTGGGGAGAGGGGATGACGTACCACCAACCATCACAAATTTAACCTGAAGATACGGTCCGCTCAAGAATTTGTCTATACTTTTGTACAAAGACTGCCCGTCCATCCTTGAACGAGAGCATATGTAAAAAGTGCAGTGGCAGATCTATTCAATTTAAAAGCCAAAGGCCCAAAACCATATTCATCTACATTACTGCATTTATATATTCGGGCCAGATTTAAAAAGTAGATTATAAACAAGACCGGAGGGGGGACTCCACCCGGCTTTGTCATTAAAGTAGAAGTGAGGACTCGAACCGGGACCTGGCCCTTATGCGCATATGCACGGCTACCACTAGTCCACGGAAGAGTTTGGATAAACCATTGCTTTGTCTGGTGTCTACAATACATATGACTCATAGTACTAGTTTCATTTTTAAGTACTAATTTAATTTTTACCAGATAAAAAATAATTATGTCGAAAAGAAAAATTATAGATCCAATGTCACATTCCGTAAAAGTTTACGATACATGTATAGGATGCACACAATGTGTACGAGCTTGTCCAACAGATGTAGAAATGATACCTTGGGATGGACGTAAAGCCAAGCAAATTGCTTCCGTGCCGAGAAATGAAAATTATGTGGGTTGTAAGATATGTGAATCCGCTTGCCCGACAGATTTTTTAAGTGTCCGTGTTTATTTAGGGCCTGAAACAATCCATAAGATGGCTTTATCTTATTGATACGTTAAAAAAAACTTCATTTGAATCGTCTGATTCCTCTTCACCGAAGAAGCATGTGCTTGAAATAATCGAGCATGGGCTTTTCTGGTCAAAACGTATCTTGTCATTATCACTTTATCATGAGTTATTTTCCTTGGTTAACAATACTTATTGTTTTGCCATACAAAAAACTTCATTGATTCATCTTTATCAAGAAGCATGTGCTCAAAATAATCAAGCACGGGCTTGTTTTTCTGGTCAAAACCTATCTTGTCTTCATCACTTTATCATGTGTTATTTTCCTTGGTTAACATACTTGTTGTTTTGCCGATATTTGCAGGTTCATTAATTTTCTTTTTTTGCAGGTTCATTATTTTTCTTTTTCTAGATACGTATGTGTCAAAATATACGTATGGGTCAGAAAATACTAAAACATTTTACATTTAAGAGGGAGTACAATCATAGCCCATGCGGCCATGCACGGTATGGACTATGGTGCACTTAGCTAACCAAAATCATTGAGTATGGAAAAAAAATCTACAACCATAAACCACATACGTAACTTGTCTAATTCAGTAGGGAGATGTTGGGACATAAATTCGGCCTACAGCTTGTTAGCTTAACCCAGAAAGCAAATTGATTTCAAATACGAACGTCATCCATGCAGTTATATGATCTAGCAAGTCGAATTTTATCGCATCATTGTACACAAAACTTATTTGGACATCAGGAGAGATTGTTTTGTCAAAAAGGTGACCCAGATATGATTTTAAGAACATTGGGAATGAACCGGAATTCATTTTGTTTTATTGTAGCTAAAGAAATGACAGAGGAACACCTAAAAAACGACAGCTAAAAATCAATCCAAGTCATGTTTGACTACACAAGAAAAATTGCTCAACAGGGGCACACGTTGCCGAGCTCAACAGCAAATGGTAAGTACTAAATGGGAGTGTTAGATCCAAAATGGTTTACAGACATGGCCAGGGTTTATCAAGCAACTCCAACATCCTATTAGCAAACGTCAACAAACAACTTAGTATAAACATCGGGGATTAGCAATTCAAACAGACAGACCATTCAAATAGTCATGCCCAAGCAAAAGAAGACGCAAACCAACATAGGAAGTACTTGATGGCTGACTATAAGCAGCAAATAAAGTTCCACAACAGAGTTCGGACGACAGCTGATTGGTCCAGACGGCAAAACTCCTTACAATACTAAAAGCAACGATAACAGGCCTACTATAGTGCAGGTTTCTGAATTAAGCAACTTGACAGACAAATGCTGGCGCCATGCCACGTAGGTATATCCAGCCGAAGACATGGATAGCTTCCTACAGCACGGCATCATCACCTCCATCAGCCTACTTAGATCGCTGCCTCATCTTTCGGCGCTTCCTCTTCAGCCTCCTCATGCGCTTCTTCTTCCACTGAATCGTCACAAGATAAACAAGTTAAAAGGGTATCTGACCAAAAGGGGAATTAAAGCAGTATACCTAGAGAAATAGCAATAAACACTGCATATGCTACAAGCCTGCAACTGCACAACAACTCAGCATAGCAGTTTATCCAATACCATACGTCTGAATGGCAGTTCGAAATGGGATGGTCTAAGGAAATAAATGATCAGCAGCAGATGAGTAGTTTGTCTATAACATATTATTGTAATGAGTAACTAGAGAATAAACATTGAGCATAATATACAACCAAGAAACCCATCTTAAACACCAAGATCACATAAGAAGAGAAGCGCAATTGTGTAACAATATGGACAACACAAAGCACTATCCGACCAAGCACTACAACAGAATGCAAGATAAGCACAGTGTTCCATGAATAGCTAATTCAACAACTCGAGGGCTCATATCAAGTGTATGTTAGAAACCCTTCACCGTGGCATGGAAACCCCAACAGGACGACGACCCACGCACACACACGCGAGCACAAAACACCCCACCTCGGCGGCGTCAGCACGGCTGCGAGCAACAGGAGCACTGGATGGGAGAACGGAACACGAGACACCAAGCCCACACGATCCATCGATCGATCGACCGACCGAACTATGGCAAGAATCATCCACCACCACCGCCACCGCCGCAAGAATCGTGAGGCGGCACCTCAGTTCCCATCCCATACAGGCAAGAGTCGCTCGTCCCGTCGACGCCGAGGTCGCAACGGGGGGGGGGGGGGGCACAAGCGTGAGCGGCGAGATCTATCGGCTCGCTAGGTTTTCCAATGGATTCAAGCCACTCAAGCCTCTCTCTTTCTAATCACAGCCCCCGACCAAGAACGAACGAAACTAAGCCGAGCATGGCATGGATCTCGGGGACGAGTTGGATGCGTGTGCGGGGAATAGGGAGTGATGATTGGGATGTTACCTTGGCCCTCATGGTCGGTCGCCTCCTCGCGGGATCTCCTTTCTTGCGTCTGCTGCTTCTCCTCCTCCTGCTGTGGCGGCGGCGGTGTTGTGGTGGGGAGTGGGAGAAGTGGGAGGAAGCTGGCGCTTTGAGGGTTACAAGAAGGGAAACCCTAGGAAGGTAGCTTCCAGAATATGGGCCTGGGCTTCTTGCTCCGTCTAAACCTAGTTAGTGTGCGCATATTGGGCCTAGTGCGTTCGATGTCACTCTGCTCACCATAAAGTCTCCCTCTTAAAAAAACTGTGCTCAAACAAAATTCTCCAGGATCTTCGTGTCAAAAGATCTGCTTTTTGGTCATTTTAGTTGGCGGGGTTTGCGAGGATGCTGATAAATTGGCCATGCTAATCAGAATGCATGAAATCAGTATGACTTTTGCAGAAAGATATGATTTCCCGCAAGATTCATGTGCATTCTGTCGGCCCAGTGAAATCCAGGGTGTGCTGGGCCTGTCCTATATGGCCCTCGACACTTGATGGCTGGTTTTCGCTAAGGACCAAGCCTACGGCTTGGAGAGCCTCGTGAGGCGAATTGCCTCGCGAGGGCATTTGAGGCAGCAGAGGCCTGTGGAGGCCATATCCGCTGCTGCCCCCTCTTCAAGGAAATCTCCTCTGGGGAGAGGTCAACGCCGAATTCTCTACAGGGCGTCCAAGCCCTCGTGGAGATCGCTTCGCTGCCAAGCAACCTCTGCAGAGCGCACATGGGCTCTGCGGCGGCCGCAGAGTGACGCGCGCCCCTGCGCGTGGTGACGACGACGCCGCAGTTGCCATTTTGGTGATTAAAGGGGTCAACAAAGCTGTGCCACCCGATCCGGACTACAAGAGTTTCCTCTTTGGTGATAAGGGGACCGGCCGGCGCTACGCTCCAAGGCCAACGTCACCGTGGGCACCCCCACGTTCCTCTGCGGCCCCAGCTGGCCGTCCTGCATGGACGGTGGGTACTCTGCTACAGGAGTCAGCTTTACGCTCATGGACCGCGTCCATGGACAACCGGGCTGCGATGCACCGCGCTCCACCTTCTGCGCCACGTGACAGCCCTACCACAATGCGAGTGCAAGGAGGGAGCACGGGGCGCCTATAAAAGGAGGACAAGGTGCACCGTAGCAAGGGATCACATTCTCATTCCAGCATAGCCACTTACGCGCAAGGAAGAAGAAGACCATTGCTTCCCTTCCTTGGATACACCGTTGCCAAAAGAGAGCCCTCGGCAAGCTCATTGTACTGTAACCTCTACAAGCAGTGCAATACAGACAAGCAGGAGTAGCGGTATTACCTCCACACGAGGGCCGTGAACCTGGGTACGGGCTGGTGTTCATCTCTGCCGTGATGTCCCTCCACTTGCTCGACGAGCACCGTCGCCGTGCAGGTTGAGGGTTGTTTGACCAACGTGTTCAGCCCCTTACACGAACTCTCTTCATGAGCTTGACTATCCCTGTTTCGTGGGAGTCATTCTCCGACACATTCTTCGTGAGTAAGATTGATGATCTAGGATTCCAGCTCTCCGAGATTTAAAAAGTAGCGGGTTTGGGTATCTTAGGAAAGGGAAAAGGGAATAGGAGTTTACAAAAATTCCCTCACCCTATCTCCTTCTTTACAATTTTAAACCTTTCTGTGCATTGTAATAAGGGTTACATTCGACAGACACCACAAGAGGTCTGATAAATTGTGAGGGGTCATCAAGCCAGACAATTTGATCAACCCTCCTAGCCAGCTCATGCGCTACATAATTTACTTCCTTGTGAACATTTTCCAAGTCAACTTTTAAAACTCAGTAGAAAAATGATAACTCAGTCAAATATAACAGCTACAATGACATGGGATACGACTCCTTCCTCCATAATATTGACAATTAGAAGAATAACCCTATTGCAACAAAATTTACTAGAAGTAATCCTTGGTTGAGGGCTAGCGCTTCTGCCATTGTAGCATCAACGTCCACGAAATCGAGTCTAGCACATTCTAAATTACCCTAAGCTAAGTGTGACTACAATGTGTGTCTCATTTAGAGGTTATCCTAATTTGTTCCCACCAATAAGAAATTTAGAATGTACATGCAAATCCCACATGATTCGTGCACATCCTGCTTTTAAAAATGTACCAAAGCTACACAGTTCCATGCTCCCTTCTTCCCAAAATATGTTGGGTAAAATTTGGTTAAAGTCAATTTTTGAGAAGTTTGGCCAACTATACGGAAAAATATAAACCAGCCATAACAAATCATTATTATCGACACCATCATAAAAATATTTTTTTCCAATAATATTAATTTTATATTGATATTGTTTCTTTAACCTTGGTCAAACAATTCAAATTATGACTTTGACTAGAATTATATGCAACATATTTTGTGGGACGGGGTATTTATCTTCATTTCGTTTTGACATGGTACGGCGGCAATCAGGAAAAATATGAAACACGCTTAACAGCAGGAACAATAGCACGACCATAAGAAAAAAGAGAGTACAAAAGAAAACTGAGGAAATATCTGAATTTGTATTAATCTTGAATTGGGAAATAAATGTGACGGGTGATGACGACGGAACAAGGGAGATGGTGGATTAAACCAAGGTGGTTTTTCACTCCCCCTACACCTGTGCTGCGGCTTTGTTTAAACTACGGTGTTCTTCCTAGAGGAAGGAAAGCACAGCATTGCATGGGCTACCAAAGGAGCTATCATCATTTGCCACGGCTCCCATTACACTGGTGAACCGAACCGTTGCCGTTGGCGCTGCCATTCATGTGGATCCCATTACTGCTGCTGCTGCTGCTGCCAAGGTCCCTATGCTTTGCAGTGGCTTTTTTCACCCCCATATGCGAATGGTGTGATCGTCGCTTGCAGATGCGAGCATATGTGGATTCTTAGGGTTCCAGCTTACACAGTTGACCGCACCTGAGTGGCCAGTCAGGGTCTCGATAACATGTCCACTAGCTCTGTGCCATATATAGACCTGACAAATTAACAAAAGTGCACGATACTGAGTAGTCGAACCAAGCAAACCACTGGAAGATAGTTGTTTTCCATGACAATTTTAAGACCAGTAAATTTGTCGCCTTTCCAGACATCGATGTTTTGCTAAGTTAGCTTATAGGGAGTAGAACCCAGCTCTTATACACTAGTTGGTAGAAGCGGTTCAGATGAAACAAAATGATCCCAAAATTTTAATGCATGTTCAAATGAAACTTAACTCTATCCAGCATGCTTTGAACATCACTAGGCATGAGATAAAAACATTAACTAATATGCTGCATATTATTCTGAACAAAAGTTCGTGGAAAATACCTAGGAAGAGATAATTGTACATAGTAACTTGTCATGTTTTGTTAGATAGAGTAAAAATAAGGTGATGTGTTCAGAACTGTTCCAATATAGCCTACAGGTTCTCCAGTAACATTGACTTGCAAGATAGCACATGTAAATTTTCTCAGTAACAATAGATTCCAGAATTCAGCATTCATATGTCAGTTAAGAAATAATAGAACTGGTTCAAACAACATAATTTAAGTCCATCCACAGTCAAAATATCATACCTTTGAATCTTCACTTCCACTAGCAATAAAGGCCTGCTCAGATCCACCGAAGCACGACCTTATGACAAACCGGCTGCGCTTATGGCCACTGTACTGTTTAACTCGAATGGGGTCATTCCTTATGTTCCACAAATGAATCTGCTGATTTAGAAGATTTACAAGCAAGAAATCACCATCTTCCGAAAGAGAAAATGAAGTGATTGTATGCTCCTCTTCAATCAGCCTCTCCTGTTTTGTGTCCCTATTGAATAAAAGAATTGTGCAATCACTATTGATGCTTATGATAAGTTTCCCATCTTTTGCTACAGCAAAATCGGATGTTTTTGATGACCTCTGCCCTTTCCAGCAGTCTGCTTGTTTACCATCTAAATCCCACAAGCAAAGGCCTTGATCAGTTAAGGCAGACAATATTTGCTTTCCATCTGGAAACCAACCACATGACATCAGACCAAGGCCAGGCTTTTCATAAACCTGAATGCATTTGCCAGATTCAACATCCCAGCGCCGGATGGCTTCTTCCATTCCACATGTGAGAAGCTGGCAATCATCAGGGCTCCATGCAACCATCACCACTGGTTTCTCATGACCAGTCAATATATGCTTTGGCGAAACTCCATCTTCATCGACCTAGGAAATGAATACTCACATTACTGCAAGCAAGCAAAAGATTGATTTGTATTGCATCAACAACCGACATGATAGTGAAAACGTAACCTTCACCATCGTCGTCAGTAAACACAAAAGTATGTGGTCTAAAGTAGATATAAGGAAGAAGAAAACAGCAAATCAAGTTTATGTTAATTGGAACCTTCTGAAATTTTCGAATAGGGAGCAACATTAAGTCCACGGCCACAATAGAAATCAGAACACCTTTTAGATAAGCAAAACATTCATCACGTGCATAAAGGCGAAGCTCCAGGGTTGTGGAGTTGTTCACTGAACTGTAACCAGATGAGACAAATACACTTTCATGTTCAGCGGTGATAGGCTAAGAGAAAAGTGTCATACTACATGAGCATGGAGCAAACCTGACAAACATATTAATCAAATCTAATCTAATTGGTACTGAACCCAACATGGTACAATCTCAAATAGGCTCCCATGAAACTAATAATGTAAAAATTGCAGTCCTTTATTTGGATTTTCTTTTGCACAAATAGCAAAATATTCTAGATGTCAATTTTCAGACAGAAATGCAGAGCATGTGGACACAAAAAGGTGGATGAGATTGTGCAATTTCATGTAAGCGAGGGCAAGTCATTGCACTAATAAACACCATGAAAAATGTCAAAGGTCAGAAGCATACCTTCCATATGATCGCGGAATTATCGTTTGATCCTGATGCTAAATACTTCCCATTGTTTGAAAATTGGAGAAACCATACTTCGTCATGGTGGGCACACAAAGTCTGCAACAATTGCTTTATCGGCATTAGTACAGGTGATAAGATATGCATCTAGCAGTGTGACATCATGCAATCCAGAACATAACATTGCATAGCTTCAGATATTAGATTTAGGAATTTTGAGAACTGAGTGCTAGCTCAGTGGCAGAGGCTGCGAGTGCGCGCCTAGCCGGCCCGGGTTCGAGTCCCAGCTGCGCCTAATTGGCTGCGCCGAGGCATACTCGAATAAACCGGGCATCTCACCTACCTAACAACGTAACGTCAAGGGAGGGATCATTCCCCCGTTGACCACGTTTTTTTAGATTTAGGAATTTACTGCTTTACCCTAGGAAATAGAGGCACATCAGAAGAGCTTGAGCTCAGCTGATGATTTGTTTCACGAATGGAAAAATTGCGCCGCTCACATCTATCTTTACCTCATACAAAAACAGTAATTCCAATATTTCCTCTCTGCTAATCTGAATCCATTCCGTACCCTTTCCAACCTAAATATATATTGCATAAATATTCAAATGCCAAGACAGTTTAAGAGGTTGTAGAGATGTTTAAGAGGTTTATATGTTATGAAAACTGAATCACACCTTCCTATGTGCATATATTGCAACAAGTAATTTGGAGTTTTGCTTCTTCGGTTAAGATGACAAGCAGCAAAACCAAATTATGGAAAAATGGTGGTCAAACACACGGGCATGCGCCGCACGTGCACCGATGAACCAGCACAATACATAAGTGGTCAAACAAAGAGCAGAACATTAGCCACTACTGCTTATGTTGGTGCATACCTAGTCCAGGCAACCAGAAACTATGCAACTTGATTTAAAACACTATTTAAATAGTCAAAGATGTAATAGATGCAAGCAATTAAACAGAGCATCAGCACGAGCACTTACCTGTAGTGCTCGAGATGGTATCTGATCCTTCCCGCAGTGATGATCAATATATAGTGACAAACCATCAATGGAATTATGGAGATAACAAGCTTCACGTTGTACAGTAAGTGCCTGTTCAACTAAATTCTCCAACCTCCTCTCAGGTACCATAACAGTAGGGGGAAGCACCTTTTGCAATTCCTCTAGGAGCTTAAACCGTGAGTTAGAACATTCAATTCCAAGCTTTGAAAAACCAAGCAAGAAGTTTTGCGGAGAAGAAATTATGCAACTTGACATTTCGTGAACTCTTTTCTTGTTAATGCCAAGGGGGGAGATTTCACTTCGCAGCGTCTTTATAGCATCGATGAGGTTGTCATTTCTCAAGAGTTCAAAGAATTTCTGCTCCAATAACAAAAATGCAGCAGACTTCACAGTGTTTTCATCCAGAAGGCAAAGTGTGTTCAAGGTAACTACTGCATTGTCCCAATTTCCATCAAGGACCTGCTTTCTGAAAAGATTCACTGATGGGGAATGCAGTGTTATACCTGATTCTTCCTCAAGAACAGCTCCACTTCTTTCGTATCCAAGAGTATACAGAGCTTTTGTGATTACCCTCACAAATTCATCCCTCTTAATAACACCTTTAGAACCAACCATAACTTCTTTCCCTTGGGAAGTCAAAGGTCTAGCCATTGCACCTCCCAAAGGATTAGCGGATTTCGAATAACAGGAAGTGTCTGACCAACTTGCTGACTCTACTGAGGACGCTCTTGCGCGTTTGATGGTGGTTCATCATCTTCAAAACCTCCCATGAAATGCCAAAGTCAGCCCATATATTCTTTACAACTGTAGAGATAATGTTGCGTGAGCGACGAGAGATTGCGCCCAAAAAATTCCGTAGGTTACTGCAGATAATAGCATATTAAAAGTCAGTTGTGAATTATCAAACCAGTCAATAAAAACTATTTCCTGTGTCCCATATTATAAGACGTTTAGGTACGGAGGTAGTAGTATATATCTACCACTTTAGAATTAACAATACACACCCATCAGGCAAATTTTCATAGAAGCAAGAAACAGAAATGATCACATAATATCTGAAGGAAAAGAAAATTGCTTGCCACCGGTCAAAGGGCACCCAGACATTTGAGTTACAACGCACAAGCTTATGTTTACTAATTCCTATTTTAATAACTAATAGGACTATAGTCCAACGTCCAGCTTGAACTATCCAATCTCTTACCAGCCACCATACAAGAAACAGAACAAATACAGGAAAGTTGGACCAGCATATCCAAAGACAAAGTCATAACAGCACTAGCTTCTTGGCAAGCTACCATGGATTCAACACCAATTACATCATGTACCCTATTAGTAATCATAGTACCATCACGATAATTTGGACCAACAAGTAACTAGTAAACCGCACGACATGTCACTCCACGATGAGACTACTGTTTTAGAGAACGTACTCCAGAACAAGACTCTGGCACTAGTAGCCAGTGTCTTGACGTCTTGACCGTGAATCCCTGATAATGCACAACCCATAACATAACAGTCCACTACCACTGAGAAGTTGCAAATGACCTTCATTACGAACAAAAACAAGATGTCCATAAAATGCACACATAAATCACTAGCAACAACTCCATACTAGACGGATCAGTGCTGCAATTATTACGATCCAATTCTGCCATCTACCCTTGTAAATATCAAGGCTGCCTAATTAGTTACCACCAACTGTAAATCACAAGCAGCGCCACGACGAGGGCCGACCATCTACAAAAATTCCTGTACACGCGCGCCGCCGCAGGAACCCCCCTTCCAAACCGACACCCCGCACGTCACAAACCAAGAGGCGAAGCAGAGAGCGGGGAAGGGCCCTCACCTCCGGCGCCCGATCCCAGCGCGACTGTTCGTGGACGACGCGGGGGCAGCCCGCCGTCGCAATCAGGCCCGCGTCTGCACGTCACCGTGCCGCTCCCTCCCGCGGCCGCCGCTGCAAGACAACTCCGCCAGTCACTGCAATCGGGCCACAGCCGCTGCGAATCGACCAGCCACCGCACCAAATCGAGCCGCCTTCGCCGCACCAAATCCGGCGAGCCGCCGGCCGCGGCAGCAAATCGAACCTGATTGATGGCGTTACCAGAGGCCGCCGGCGCAGCGGTTCGTGGAGGACGAAACCACCGGTGCCCGTCAGGATCTTCACCGCTTGGAGACGCGAATCCACCGCTCGCTGCCTCGTCTTTTTCGTTTGCCAATGCCGCTCGGCTTCGTTGGTGTGATGAGAAAATAAAAATAAAGAAGACGTGCGTAAAACGGTGTGGTACATACGATCCTCTCACCAAAAGGGAAAAGAAAAAACTGCTATCCCCATAAAATCAAAACGTAATTCCATTTTTTTACGTTTTCTCGCTTAAAACGTGAAAATGGAGACGCAATTCCGAGTACGTCCTTTACACTGGTCATTTTCAGTTTAGACCATCTGCAACCTCTCCAGATGCCACTCTTATATCTCCAAATTTCTATATACACGGTATTGTCTTGCACTTCATGTATTTTCCACATGCCATTCTCTTGTATTCTATTTGATACATTTTCCTTTGTAGAGATAGTTTTTCTTGGGGAAATATTCTACCCCGTACTTGATATCAAGTGTTGTAGGAATAAATATTATTCGCCCAAAGGGTCCTACCCAAGCTTACTAAGCATCTACGTGGACAAAGTCAAGCCAAAATTAGTCAACAAAAGTCTATGGGCATGATATGGTCAATAGGTCAAATAAAAGAGGAAGAAGTAAAATACAATACATAGACCCATATTTTAGCCGCCCCCTCTCAGTCCTTGTCCTCAACTCTTCAAATTGACGCTCTAGCGGCGGGAGGGGTGGGGACCTAGGACCTTCGCTCGCCGTTGTAGTCAGATCCCTAAAGTTAAGCTATGGTGACGATGACGATGGCGATGGTGGTGTTGTGTGGAAAAGGAATAAGCTATGGGAGTCCTCGTCCACCTTGTTAGTGACATTGAGGAGGGCGGGGAATCGTCTGGTCATATTTTTCATATTTTATATGGTGGTGCCGTCGTGCGAAGTGGATGGTGTGGTTGTGCGCCTTGGTCTTTCAACTCTATTCCGACCAACTATGGTTGACAACCTCGGCCTTATCGAGAATCATGTTAGGTTTGTGTTCCCGATTCATCTAGACGGACCTGGGGTATAGCAAAGCAGGCTTCAACAAAGTGAGTGTTTCTTTGTTACTGTGGGGATGTCTCAAGCATTCTCTGGCCAAAAAAGACTCCATCTTCACCGTTGAGGTGCCCCAAGCGGCCCTTGGCCCTAAAGGGACTTCGACTCCATCGCTAGGACACCATCAAGTGGTGATCGGGAAAAACGAGACTCTGTCAGCAATGCCGAAATATGGCCAAGCAGTCCTTGGGGAAGGTTCGCTATGTCTTCATTGCCAAGATGTCATGAAGACACCTTGAACAAGGTGAGTCTGTCTCTTATTGCCATGATAATGCAAAGCGGTCTCTGGCTAAAGAGACTCCATACTCCATCTTCACCACCAATGGGCCCCAAAGCATCCTTTGGACAAATGGGAACTCCATCTCAATCGCCAAGAGGTAGAAATAAGCAAAACTTAGTCACCAACGTAGAAATAACCCCCTTGAGTTCATCGTTGTGCTTGTTACTCTTGCATTTGTTGTGAAGTCCTAAGCGGTTAGGGTGGTCCAGAAGCTTCCAAGTTGTGGATTTGCTCTAGGAAAGTTCGTGAAGGTTGGAGGATGCCTCAAGTGTGTCAATTAGTAAAGCGGGCGAGTAGTTTGCTGAGCCTGTTCAAGGGAGAAGAAGGTTAGATCCGAGGGATCATAGTGGGCTTTGTTTGACATGGCATTTCCAAAGCAGATTGAAGTTCTGGCCAAAGAATATGAACTTAGGGATAAATCTTGCATCCTCTTCTCCACCTTAGTAAGATAGTTAATTATCATGACTTTTTTCTGCAATTCCTTGTGATGGTTGATTACGAGATATTATATATCATGTAGGCTTGATGCTCATTGTATTGGCCGTAAACAGGTAGATGCCCACCAATGATATCCCGTTTGAAACGTAGTACAGCAAAATCAATGAAAACCCCACGACGGGCCAACTACCCGTCAACTACTTACCATAAACGAAATGCGCGCACATACCCGTTTTCATGGGGAACCAATTGGGAGACTTTGCGTGACAGACAAAACATAGTTGCCTGGTGGTAGGTACTTGCACAATCCAATCCACATGTGCCTGGTTTGGTCGCCTGTTGCTGCAGCAAAGTTGCTCGCTCAGTCACCTATTTATGTTCCTGTTTTAAGCTACACACACAAACACCCAGAACTCCAGAAGGCACTGCTCACCAAGCTGTTGGCAGGAACTCAGTATTGAATGCCCTACATAGCATGCTCACGTGATGCAGTCCTGTTGCTTTCAGGGCTGCTGATTTTGTGTTGCACCTGCTTCTTTGTTCTTCTGATTTTGATCAGGCGTTCTTCAAGACCATAGAGTTCCTACAAGGATTTTGGGGCAAGTGATACACTCATTCTCGATGAATGTGGGTTTCCAACGAATTCTGGAAATTCCAAACATGCCTTCCTAATTTTGATTGGGATGGAGGATAGTTCGTCCCCATTGCAGTTCATGCTTCATAGAGCCATGAGGCTGCAGCACAAACCGACTTGAATGGCAGGACAAATGTACAACTCTTTCAATCAGCAATTTGCCCTTACGGGAATGCTTACAGGATTTCCAGCATATCCACATTGCCGATTATATTTCCACCAGCAAAAAACAAACCTTTCAAAATGGGAAAAAAAAACAGAAAGGGTAAGAATAAAGAGATCAGGGAAGGAGTATAGCACCAAGATCCTATACCACTAACTACAGAATCAATATGTATCAGAGTTTCAGCGCAGTTATTTGGCCGCGGGCTATATCTAGTTTCTTCCATAGCCCCCTGGATGTGATTTCTGCCATCTCCATGCGACCGACAGACTCTCCTTGAGATCGGTATGTTGAGCAGTCCAGTTGAGCTCATTGTTTATCTTTGTAGGGTCACTGAATACTTCGGCGTAGTCTCCTGGCCTCCTGCTGAGGTACTCAATTTTGATGTCAACCCCAGTTGCCTCTTTGCAGGCATCAACAAACTCCTTAACGGAACGACCTGAATAGAGAGGATCATACAAATATTAGAGCAAGTAGTGCTGACAGCAGCAAGTACAAGTTCAATCATTCTTACTTAACCTTTACGAAGGTTTTTATGTACATTCATTAAAGAATATTCCTTTGGTTTGTGGCTCTTTGTATGTTCTTCTATGCCAATTTTCCATATAAACTACGAAATTTTTAATAAAAATACATGCTTTGTCCTTGTGTGATGAAAGAATTAAATGCAATTAAGTAAAATTAGAAAGAAAACTCGTGTAACCTCTTCCAGTGCCAACATTGTAAATGCCAACTTTGCTAGGCTCTGCCTTGTGGAGTGCTTTCACGTGAGCATCGACTAGATCCGTGACATCAATGTAGTCTCTTATGCAGGTCCCATCAGTTGTAGGATAATCTGTTCCTTTGACCTGTAAATGATTAGTCAAAACCTATCAGCTTTACCCCTAAATCACCTATTAATCTAAACAAAACAGGCATGCTACTTCATCAAGAAGATCATAGGTATCATATTTATATTGTAATCCAAAGATGCAGAACTTGATATGCAGCCATATACTAAACTATCCAGGGATCCTGCTCCAGTCAAATATACAAAAGAAAAGTACCTTCAATCCTGGAACGATTCCTAATGCGGCATCAAAGCATGCCCCAGATATCCTTCCATGCTCTCGTAGTTCAGGCCTAGGAGCCTCACCCAATCTTCCCTCTGGGTCTGATCCGATAACATTGAAGTATCTAAGACAGAGGTTCTCACGTTAGTCGAAATCAGTTTTGCGCTCAGAAATTCTAAGTCAAGAAATAACCCACCTTAAAATCATAACAGCCATATCTGTTCTCTTCGAAAAATCTAGTATGATATCCTCTGCCATTTTCTTTGCTTTTCCATAGGGGTTAATTGGGAACTATGTCAAGGTACAATATAAATAAATTAGAAAAATAATACCACAAATATCTGAAGAAATACCGGTTACATGGAACGAATAATAGCGAAGGTAAAGAATAAAACATTAAGCAGAAGCCTTGGGTTTGTGTTTTCAGCACTAGGAAGATGAAACAGAACAACTACCCGGAAACATTCTCTTAGTAAAGCCATGTCAAAAACCTGCACTTCTAGAAGCTGGCATAAAAGTAAATACCTGAGGTGTGGTTTCTATTATAGGCATCTTCTCCGGTTCTCCATACGTGGCACAGGTACTAGAGTAAATAAGTGTCTTGACTCCATGAGAA
Source organism: Poa pratensis (assembly GCA_947311845.1). Taxonomy (NCBI): domain Eukaryota; kingdom Viridiplantae; phylum Streptophyta; class Magnoliopsida; order Poales; family Poaceae; genus Poa; species Poa pratensis. The sequence goes on along the minus strand of CAMZMU010000089.1, from coordinate 35,830,019 downwards.
GCCATAGCCTCCAAAATTAGTAAAGTGTTCGACGTAATGTTGTGATAATACCTGCAGAGTAATTGAGACTTTCAAATCGGTACAAGAAGTATCTGTAGAACTAAAAATTCATCAAGTGCATGATTGAGGGGTTAACATTACAGTGCCCCGTGGATCAACAAAAGAAGTTTTTTGGGCTTAACAGGGTAAGTGGCCCCCTCAAACTCAAGGAGGCAATGACTTACCTAAGGGGTTCCAATGTACTCTCACCAACGTAGGCAACAGCGGCAAAGTGCATCACAGCATCAAATGCATTTTCAGCAAATATTTTGTTGACCTGGAGTCCAGTTAAGCCAAACACAAGAATTTCAATATAATTTAAAAGGAGTACATGTATGTCGTGTTATAAGCAAAAAATTAGGATACCGATTTTTGATCCCCAAGATCTGCATAGATGAATTGAAGTCTACCAGGCTTCGGAAACAATTCTTGGAGAACCTTTACTGCTCCCTTGTTTCCTCTAGAAAGATTATCCTACAAGAATGAACATAATATCATTAAGGATGAAGATCCATAGAACAAATTACTTCAGATATTCAACACAAAAAAAACAGAATTACCACAATGGTAACTCGATAGTTATCCTTTAACAGCCGTAATGAGGCATGTGAACCAATATAACCAGCTCCTCCCGTTACTAAGACATGGGTAACCCCAGGTTCATGACGAGAAAACTGCAGGATGCATACACCAGAATCAGTTTTTGACAATTGTAACTTTATGTGAATAAGAATACTATGATAATCCTGGCAGACATGGCATGGAAAGTGTGAGCAATAGAAATTGATGCGTACTTTAATTTCTCGTCTAACACCGAATTAAATTGGTAAGTAAATGATTCTGTCTGGCTCATCTATTAACAACTCAAAAAATATCTTGAGCTCCAGTATGTCATACCCCAGTTTCACCACACACAGCATGAGCCAAATTTATATATGTACATCAATTTATATATGACTTTGGTGAACAAAGTCAATGTAGCATCTTAACTGCATTTAGTAACAGTCTCTACGATGTCTTACAGAAAAAATATGCTAGATTATTTAACCTGTAATTTCAGAGATGTGACATCTATATCTGCAAATTCACCGAATATCTTCAACAGGAAAAAGACCAGAAGATTTAATCATATAGCTTAGCTGTCATAAGATATGACTACCATCTCATGAATGAAAGCTCAAATCTGTTAAGATGCCTTAGGTCCAACTTGCCACACCAAGAAGTGGCAACAAACACCATGGAAGTTCAAGAAGTGGCAACAAAGACTATTTCCTGGAAGGATGTCACTTTCATCGTCTGCTTGTGCTTGCTAGCACTACTAAGAGGAGTAAGGGTGTGTGTGGGAAAAAGTAGAATACTTCTCATTCTTTTATGTTGATTATACAAGGACGTATTCCATAACCAAAGTGGCATCGTATGCTTTTCTGTTACTCTTACAGTTGCTTGAGACTAAAATAGATTATTCGATGAAGTGCATAGCAAGAAAACAAAAGAGAAAGAAGCCCCGAAAAGTGTTTTGGGAGCCAATACCTATAGGTCGAAGGATGTGATCTTTAATTTATATTGTGAGACGTGGGAAAACTGATACACAGAAGCAGATTTAAAGAATATGGTTGTAGGAAAAAGGATAAGAGATAGTGGACATCTTACCACACTATTGCCACCAAAAACAGGAGATTGCTTCAGCACAAATATACAGAGTACTATGAGGACCAGGGCCACAATGACTTTCCCAACATTATGTGGTTTACGCCTAGCATCAAAGTACTCCATCCCTATCAATGACAAAACATTAGCCATCAAGGAAACAACCAGACATGTAATCATTACGAATTACTGCTAGTTGATTAAGTTAAGTATACTGTGGGTGCACATGTCCAGTTGACTTCAATTCAAATACTGCACCTAATAGCTTTACTTCAACTTGCATATCTTTCTAGCAGCTGAAATCTTTAACGTTCATATAACATGCATTACTTCAGGCAGAAGGAACACTGAAAATAGAACCAAAAGAAACTCTACAACTTTCTGTCTGAAATACCATAGTTCCACTCGTACATATGAGTACACGTCACCACTTAAAAAAAGTGCTTGTGCACCAAAAAACAAATTCCGTTGTCAGTTTTCTTTTACTGCTTTTCAGATAGAAAACTGAACAAATTTACTTTGTATCACGGGCATGCATTGTATAGACAAACTAAACATAAAAAATGGGCACTACAGGTGGGCATACATGCTTAAGGACTTAGGGTCAAAATGTCATGGCATTAGGTGTGTATACATATCTAAAGCAATAGCAATTGGCTAATAGCCAAGAAGGAGTGCACAGAGATCTACCAGCCCTAGGCTGAGTTCCCCTCCTGTTTACAGGGATCATGTAAGAATTCTTCTCCTGGAGACCAAGTCGCCAACGGTGGAACCCCTACTCGCCACCACCGCCTTGATCTTTCTGCCAATGGTGGAAACAGAACCAGCACACAGCGTGCGTCAGTCACAAGGACACAAAATCATCCAGGGCGGCCAACTCCAAAAGGGCAAGAACAGCATTGCAGTTCCAAACAGGATTGGGCGCGAATTGGGGAAAAAATCAGCTCCGAAATTCAATTCGGTGGCCTTGATCTCGAATTCAGAAAAAAAAAAGGAGAAAGCAAAATCGAAGAGCGCGAGATCTCGAGTTCGAGTGAATGTGCCATGGATTGGAATTTCCCGGCACGACAACCGCAGTAGATCCAGAGAGAGCAGCAGGAACCACACGGCGAGAGAAGATTTACTTATTCAAAAAATCACAAAACTCGAACAGCAAGAAGCAATGCATCGACCGCCCCTCCGTGGATAAAGAAGCGCCCCAATTCCCGACCCGAATCGCATCAAGATCGCACTTTTGCGGTCTGAATCCCAACCAAGCACCACGAGTGCCCAAACTCCAAGAAACGCGTGACCATGAATGAGAAATCCCCCGATCCGACCCCAGAACCGCAACAAAAGTCCCGCGGCCGCGAAGCCAGATCAAGAAAACCGGCCGGGAAATGCAGCCGTGGAGCTGGGGTGGCAGGAGCTCACCGTGTGCGCGGAGGGACAGGGGGGTAGCAACCCCAATCGAGCAGGACGAGAGAGGCTCCGTCCGGGATGAGAAATAGGAGAACACACGGGAGTAGGAGAGGATCAGGCTCATCCGCAAAGTTGGTCGTTGGGGCGGCGTTCTGGACCAGGTCTCTGCTTCCCCTGGGAGAGAAGTAGAGTTGCAAAAGTCCTAGCTTTGCTGTTGATTCCTCTCTCTCTCACTCTGCTTTTTTTCTCTCCTCTGTTTCTCACTCTAGGAGATCACGGCTCAGGTGACTGAACCAGGACAGACTCTGAAGTTTCAGAATTTATTACTTACATTGTTTGTTGTTGGGAATCTATCACCACCTGCACTGCAAACTTTTTCTTCCCTCTTCCTGCATCTTTCTTTCTTCTTCCTGAATTTTTCTTGCATTTATGACCTGGCACGCACTCTTGGAAAGCAGGTCAGCATCAAATCGATCTGATGAGCTTACACTCCATGGCATGATAGTTATACAGTGTAGATGTCAATCAGCTGAGGTGCTATTTCTGCTTTGGTCTTTAACTAAGGTTTGGAGACTGATCGGTGAAAGTAAAGTAAATACGAAGTTTATCAATTTTTATTTGCACTTTATATGTTCATCAAGAAATAGGATATTTATATATTTCTCCATGTACACTCCCTCCGTCCCAAAATATTAGACGCATTTTTTGCACAGTCTTTGATGCACGATTTAACCACTAATATATACTACCTTTATCTCCTTATAAACATATTAAGGAATGGAGTTAGTACTAACTTATATGTATTGAGAAGTATAATTGGTATTATTCCATTCGTCTGGCAATTTTTTATTTTATTTGTCTTTAGACTAACTGATGGACATATTATAAGTACAAAATATAGTTAGAGTTGTAAGTTTTTTACCAACGAAAATCAAGGACAGCTTATATTTGGATGTAGGGAGTAATAATTTTGATCTGACATATCACCTTGCAAAGAGTTGTTTATAACAACCTCCAAGGCATTGGCTGAGCTACATGCATGTCGGGGTGGGGTGGGGTGGGGGAGCTCCCAGACTTTGAAAGTTCAGTGAAGAGGAATAGATTACTTTTTTAGCGAAAAGCGGAGATAGTGTTGATTTCATTGATTTAGTGAATAATAAGAGTATAAATGACTCAAAACTGAAATAAAAAATATGAACAAATCCACCTAAGGGAAGATACGCAAAGATAGAGGGAAGGGAAACAACACATAGCTTGCAATAATGGACATGCACATCACAACCAACACGAGGAGACCTAATCTTCCATCTTCATCTGACCAAGTAAGGTCGAGGCACTATGAGCTTGGCCTTCTGGGTTGCCATTCGACAACACCCCTTGAAGAGAGGGAGGGGTGTCAAACGGGAACGAGACAATCCAAGATGGACCAAACTCGCCAACAGGGCTTCCAATAAGAGCATCAGGCTCATCCGCAAAGTTGGTTGACCGGTGAGACCAACGAGCACACCAAAGCAAGCGCGACCACCTCGAACCACCAAGGCAGACCCCTTTGGCAGATGGCATATCAGTCAATATCACTCCAATAGAGATATCAAACGACCAACAAGTTGTGGTGCCTCTAAGACTATGCCTCCTAGGAGGTGATAACGTCAAAGACTTACACGACCGACACCTCCAATGAGGAAGACGACGCTCTTGACCATCGCATCATCGGTGCCAACATAGCTAGTACCAAGCTTATGCTCATAACTTCACACCCTCGACACTGCTACCAAACCAATCTAGTCGATGGAATCTCCATGCCCGCAGAGTGTGTGATCTTGCCACCATTCGACCATAAACCGGTGATGACGTGAAAGCACACGTTCGTTGGGAGACCCCAAGAGAAAGGTATAAGGCAGTGCAGCAGCAAGTTTTCCCTCAGTAAGATACCAAGGTTGTCAGATCCAGTAGGAGTAAAAGGCACCTCTGAAGGTTGTTGGTGGCGCCGTTTACTCTATCACCAACGTGGAACCTGCACACAACACAATCAAACTACTTTGCCCCAACGAAACAGTGAGATTGTCAATCTCACTGGCTTGCTGTAAACAAAGGATTAAACGTATGGTATGGAAAATAGTGTTTAATTGCAAAGAATGAAAAGGAACAATGATTGCAGTTGGTTGTATTATCAGTGTAAAGGAATGGACCGGGGTCCACAGTTCACTAGTGGTGTCTCTCCATAAAAGATAACTAACATGCTGGTAAACAAATTACAACTGGGCAATTGATGAATAGAGAGCGCATGACAATGCATATATATGACAAGATGACTACTATGATATTCAATTGGGCATTACAACAAGATACATAGACCGTTATCCAACAGCATCTATGACTAATAATCCACCTTCAGGTTGACATCCGTGTTCCCCGTTGGTATTAAGTTGCAAGCAACAGATTATTGCATTAAGTAATGTGCATAATGTAAACAATACAATTATCCTTAGACAAAGCATTGTTGTTTTACCCCTACTGGCAACAGCACATCCACAACCTTAGACGTTGCTGTCACTCGCCCAGATTACCGGAGGCATGAACCCACTATCTAGCATAAATACTCCCTCTTGGAGTTACAAGCATCTACTTGGCTAAATCATCTACTAGTAACGGAAAGCATGCAAGATCATAAATAACATATAAGATAGATTGATAATCAACTTGATCATAGTATCAATATTCATCGGATCCCAGCAAACACAACATGTAGCATGACAATAAGATGATCTTGATCATGATAGGCGGCTCAAAAGATCTAAACATGATAGCACAAGGAGGAGAGACAACCATCTAGCTACTGCTATGGACCCGTAGTCCAAGGATGAACTACTCATGCATCACTCCGGAGGCAGGCATGGTGATGTAGAGCCCTCCGGTGATGATTCCCCTCTCCGACAGGGTACCGGGAAGAGCTTCAGAACCCTACCGAACTAGGGTTGACGACGGCGGCGGCTACGGAACTTTTCGTGGATGGAGGTTCGGGTATTTAGGGTTTTCTGGACGAAAGCATTATATAGGCGAAAGGGCGGCGTCTGGAGGCACCCAAGGGGGTCACGCCACCCCCGGCGTGGCAGGAGGTGGGGCCGCGCCGGCCCCTGGCGTGGCTGCCTCCTCGGTCGCCTCCGTCTCTCCTTTGGACTCCATGTACGTGTCGGGAAAATAGAAGGTTCTGTCCAAGTTTCGTCCAATTTCGAGAATATTTCCAGAACAGCTTTTCTGGAATACAAAAACAGCAGAAAACAGGAACTGGCACTGTGGCATCTTGTTAATAGGTTAGTCCCAGAAAATGCATAAAAATGATATGAAGTGTGACAAGGTTATACATCTCGGGTACCCTACCGTGAGGGTACCTGGTGCACGTGACGACTAAGGCCCAACAGCGAAGAGCCTACTCGAAGCCCAAGACAAGAGGCCCAAGAAGATGGAGTACCCTCCAATATTAGGCATAGGCATAGTCGGTTTAGACTTTCCTTACGTGTAAACTAGGTCGGTTACGAAATCCCGAGACCCAGCCTATTTAAAGGCTGGGAGGGGTGCCGATCTGGGGACAAGCCATACTCGAACCACCAAAAGCTCTAGCGAGATCGTCATCTCGTCGGAACCACCTTGTAACCTCACAATCTCACACGATCAATAACAGACAAGCAGGAAGTAGGGTATTTACCTCCACCCGAGGGGCCTGAAACTGGGTAAATCTTTGCCTCTGCTTGTCAGCCGACGAAACTACCAGTACTACCATGTTCTCTCCCCATAATCTCAACCCTAGGTCCTTAACCATGGGATTTGATGAGTGTACCGCTCGTAAATTGGCGCCGTCTGGGGAAAGAATAATGCTGGACTCACGGTTTCTTCGGTTCCATCGGAAAACGGCGACTCGCCGATCGGATCTACAAACGGCAACTCGCCGGCTGCATCAACAAATCAGAACTCGCCGACTCAGGCGGCACACGGCAACTTGCCAGCTCACTCGACCAACGGCAACACGCCAGCTTCACCCGCAAAAAGCACATCGGATCCTCTGATGGATTTCGAGCCACACTCGCCAGGATTCCAGGAGGCTTTCTCCGATCTCGAGTCAGGTTTGGGTTTAACCGTTGGTTCGTTCAGTTTTTTCGTCAATAAGCTTGGTGTGCAGGACTTGACGGATCCACGCCAACTCGCGACTTCCGCACCCGAGGCTCCATCGGTTGCGGTTCCTTCGACTGCAGATCCCTCAACTGCGTCCATACCATCGTCGATCCTCCAAGCTTGCTCGTCTGCAACAACCATGTCCACACGAGAGATGCACGAGCTCATCTAAGAATTCCAGGGTGAGGAGGCCGAATCAGCATACCGCACAAACGATACCGAGCTCGATCTGCCACTCGAGGATAGTTTCGACTGCGGGATCTCCTTCAGCGACTTCGACGAACTCGAGACTCATATCGACAACCACGTCGACTCCGAGATCTGCACCAACAACAACAACCTCGACTATGAGATTCATAACAACTTCGTCGACGCCGAGATGAGCATAGGCGATGAAGGCATTGACAGCGAGATCCGTCCAGACGAACCACTCGACGGGCATATCGACTCCGACATGAGCCTTGATGACGATGTCCAGTCCATGACAGGACTCGAAGACACACATACATACCCTCGGGTGATACCCCAGTGATGGCTACGTGTTGGTGAACCCCAAGAGGAAGGTTATGATGTAGACAGCAGAAGTTTTCCCTTGAGAAATCTACCCAAGGTTATCAATCCAGTAGGACTTGACGATCTATCGGAAGGTTGTTGATGTTGACTCCCCCTGGCGCTAGGGAGCTTGCACCAACGTGGAATCTGCACAGACACAAACCAGAACTTTGCCCAACACGAAACAGAGAGGTTGTCAATCTCTCCGGTCTTGCAGAAACAAAGAGTTAAACGTATGGTGTGGAAAACAGCAGGAAAAACAGCAAGTAACAGGAAACAGATGATTGCAGCAGGTTGTGTAAACAGTATGAGGAAATTGGACCAGGGTCCACAGTTCACTAGTGGTGTCTCTCTCAGAACAGATAACTAGCATGTTGGGTAAACAAATTACAGCTGGGCAATTGACAAATAGAGAGGGCATAACAATGCAATACATGCCAAGATGTCTACTATGAAATCTAGTTGGGCATTACAACAAAGTACATAGACCGTTATTCCAACCGCATCTATGCCTAAATAATCCACCTTCAAGGCAGCATCCGCATCCTGTTCAGTATTAAGTTGCTAACAACAGATTATTGCATGAAGTAAAGTGTGTAATGTAATCAATACAAGTGCCCTTGGACACTGCACCAATGTTTTATCCCTAGTAGCAACAGCACATCTACCATCTTAGACCTTTCTGTCACTGATCCAGATATCTAGAGACTGAACCCACTATCGAGCATAAATACCCCCTCTTGGAGTCACAAGCATCTACTTGGCCAAAGCATCTACTAGCAACGGAGAGCATGCAAGATCAAGAGCACATAGATAAACAACTTGAATAAACATGGTATCAATATTCATCGGATCCCAGCAAACACAACATCTAGCATTACAATAAGATGATCTTGATCATGTTAGGCAGCTCACAAGATCTAAACATGGAGGCACAAGGTAGAGAGACAACCATCTAGCTACTGCTATGGACCCGTAGTCCAGGGGTGGACTACTCACGCATCACTCCGGAGGCAGGCATGGTGATGTAGAGCCCTCCGGTGATGATCTCCCCTCCGGCAGGGTGCCGGGAAGAGCTTCAGAACTCCTCCGATCTGAGATTGACGATGACGGCCGCGACGGAACTTTTCGTGGAATATGATCGACCGTAATAGGGTTTTCGCGTCGCGGAGAATATATAGGCGAAGAGGCGGCGTCGGTGGCCGAGGGGGGCCACCACGCCATAGGGGGGCGCGGGCCCACCCTGGGCCGCGCCCTAGTGTGGCGTGGCCCCCTGGTGGGTCTGCTCCGACTCCCCTTTGGACTCCGTGATCTCCTCGTGATATTATTGACGATGTCTTTTGTTTCGTCCAATTCCGAGAATATTTCCTTAATAGATTTTCTGAAACCAAAAACAGCAGAAAACAGGGAACTGGCACTGTGGCATCTTGTTAATAGGTTAGTCCCAGAAAATGCATAAAAATGATATAAAGTGTAACCAAAACATGTAGCAATTGATATAATAACAGCATGGAACATCAAAAATTATAGATACGTTTGAGACGTATCAAGCATCCCCAAGCTTAGTTCCTGCTCGTCCTCGAGTAGGTAAACGATAAAAACAGATAATTTTTGAAGTGACATGCTACCAACACAATCTTTGATCAAATAACAATGTAATGCACATGATCTGAATGAAGTGATCCAAGCCAATGGTCTATAGTTTGCAAGCAAGTAAATAAAGAGTAAACATAAGTGATCACACAAGTGCAAACTTTCATGAATAATACTATAAAACATTTAGAGATATAATAGTCTAACATAATAGTTAGCTCACAGCAGCAATAATTTCAACATGAAAGTGTTTGTATCAACACAAAGGAAGATAATAGCTTCAGCTTTTGCTTCAACTTTCAACATGTATATCATATAGATAATGTCAATGCAAAGAATATGATCAACCAAACACAAAGTTATGTAAAAACTGTTATACTGGAGTTGACAATGATGTTTGCTTAAGTAGACAGAAAGAAGTGGGAAAACTGACTCAACATAAAAGTAAAAGAATGGCCCTTCGCAGAGGGAAGCAGGGATTAACATCATGTGCTAGAGCTGTAGTTCCCGAAGGCATATAGAGAGCATAAAATATTGTTTTGTAAGGTAATGGTGTATACAGGTGTCAACAAATCAAATAGCAGGTACTTGTCATCTTCCATGGCTAACTAACTTTTAGAGCGGTTCCGAGAGTTTTTAGGACTGCACTTGTAACAAGCACTTATTGGTGACACTCCTCCCAACCATTTACTTTCCACAAACCATGGCTAACCGAATCCTCGGGTGCCCACCAACATTCACCATGGAGGAGTGTCTATTTATTTATTTATAGGGTGGACTAACCAGCTCTTTAATGCAAAATAAAAGGTGGAGAAGCAGATGAAGCTGCCAATCCTTGTAAATTAATTAGCATGGAAGATGACAAATCTCACTACTACGTCCTTATGAGCTTTTCAAGTAGTGACACAAAAAGGAAATGTAACAGTTTTGAGTAGTTAGTAGATAGCACATGAAGAAATTTACTTGGAATGGTGAAAACACCACATAATAGGTAGGTATGGTGGACACAGGTGGCATGGATTTGGCTCAAGGTTTTGGATGTACAAGAAGCATTCCCTCTTAGTACAGAGTTTAGGCTAGCAAGGTTATTATAAGCAAACATCATTATCAACTGGAATAGCAAGAGTGTACATAAAACACAAGGTTTGACGAACCATAGACTCCCACTGTCTTCCTTGTTAACACATAGCCTTCATCCAAAAATTATCTAGACTACTATGGACTTCCAATTATGCAACAGATTATTATAGCAGAAAATCCTTATAGTAGTTCTTCATTAATAGCCATTACTTACATGATGCACAAGCTTAAACATTAATTACTTGACAGCTCAAAACAATTGGCAAGCATCAAATTACTCAAGACAACGATCTAAAAAGATTCATGTAAGCATTTTATACCACTACCACATGCATAGCATTTTTCTGGTCCAACCAAACACCAATCAACTTATTTGACAACTCTCCAAACAGATATAAGTGAAGCAAGAGAGTACTTTCTTCAAAAGAAACTGAAAGCTCTAACAAGAGATACATGAAAAACTGAGAGCTAACAGCAATAACAGCAACTAGACAGGAATACTCAACAAGTATAAGTGAAGCACAAGAGTATTCTAATGAAAAAGTGGAGCGTGTCTCTCTCCCAAACATGAATACTAGGATCCAACAAGTATAGCACAGCAAACAAAACAAAACAAACTGAAAACAAAAACACACTGACGCTCCAAGGAAGAGTACACTAGCATGAAGCAATAAAAATATAGCACCATTAGAGATGACCTGATAATTTGTAGATGAAGAAGGGGATGCCTTGGGCATCCCCAAGCTTAGATGCTTGAGTCTTCTTGAAATATGCTGGGGAGGTAAGCCTCCCCAAGCTTAAGCTCTTCACTCTTCTTGATCATGTAATATCATTCTCCTCTATCAACACTTGAAAACTTCCTTCACACCAAAACTTAACAGCTTTTCTCATTAGCAGGTTAGTGCACTAAAAGATAATACTTCAAAGTTCTAGCAAAGACAAAACTCACAAGCCAACTATTTTAAACATTAGCCACTGTTACTAGGCTCAAGTGGGCACTTTTACACGAAAAGAAACCACTTAAAAACTTGTAAAAGAGAGAATGCAAAATAAAAGACAGAATCTGTCAAACCAGAACAGTCTGTAATGACGAATTTTTTCGAGGCACTTACGATGCTCAGATGAAAACTTTTGAAATAATGAAAGTTGCGTAACATCATCAGGAACATGCACAAAAAGTTTCAGCATTTTTCGATTTTTTCTGATTTTCTACTGAATTAAACGGTGACGAACAGCAATCTGTCCCAATGCAGTCCCGAAAATAAAACCAACTTTGCATTAGTAACTCTCCTTGGCACAACAAAACAGCAAATAAAAGATACAAAGGAGTTGCTACAGAGGTAAACAAGCATCCTTGACTAATACTGAAAATAAAAGATAATGGGTTGCCTCCCAAAAGCGCTTTCTTTTAATGCCTTTTAGCTAGGCTAGAAGATTTTAATGATGCTCTCATAAGAATAAGAGTTGAAAAACAAAAGAGAGCATCAAGAGGCAAATATCAAACACATTTAAGTCTAACCCACTTCCTATGCAAAGGAATCTTGTAACAAAATAAATTATTGAAGCATAAAGCAACTAGCATAGAAAGATGAAACAAATATAGCTTCAAAACTTTCAACATAAAGAGAGGTGTTTTAGTGACTTGAAAACTTTTACAACCATATTTTCCTCTCTCATAATAACTTTCAGTAGCATCATGAACAAACTCAACAATATAACTATCACATAAAGCATGCTTTTCATGATCTACAAACACATAATTTTTATTAAGCTCTAAAACAGTGGGGTTATCAAACCCACTTTTGACAATAATAGTATAATAAATATCATTAGCCAATATAGGACCATCATCAAGAGCATTATCATATATAACATTAGGGAGCACATTTTTACTTTCTGCAATTTCCTTTTCTTGAGTCAAGGAGCTTGTTACTTCAAATTTATCAAAAGGAGATATTTCAATAGAATCATGACATTCAACAATATAGCATTTTTCCTCCTTATGTGGGCATGGAGGGTAATCATATAATGTAAGAGTTAAAGAGTTACTATCATTAGAAGGTAGATCCTCCTTTTGTTCTTCACTCTCCTCCTCTTTTTCATCCAATGAGATCACAGTTTCAGCAATTTCTTCTTCCATAGGTCCCTGAAAAGAAGCAAGTTGTTCTGGAGAATAAGTTTTCTCAAGAAATTTAGTGATATAAGGATTGTCATTGTAATATTCAAGGCAGTAACCAAGTATAGAAAAATTCTCAGATTTATAAGGAGAATCATCATCTTGAATATAACCAGCAATTTCATAAGCACCCTTAAAAACAACAAATTCTTCAGTTTGTTCAAGATTACCAAAGTCATAGTTTCCTTTAGCATAAGCAGCCAAGGTTTCATTATCATTATAATCACATTGGAAAGGGAGGTGTTTATGCCTTCTACAACAAAAAGATTCATTAAAGCAGTAGGATTCATCAAATGTAGAACACAAGTTCTTAGCAAAATAATTCAATCTACTTATTTGTTCCCATAATGTTTCCCTTTTTGAGACAAGCGGTATTCCTCATAATAAGTTTGATGTTCCTCCGTGAACCCACGTGCCAATAATATTTAGTATCAAAGAGAGAAGCCATTGATAGCAAGTAAACAACTAGACATAATAACAAACCGAAATAAACTAGATGCAAGAAACTAATTTTTTTTTGTTTTTGATTTTTAACAGCAAGCAAAACAAAACTAAAACAAGACAAAAACAAAGTAAAGAGATTGGAACTGAGAGACTCCCCTTTCCAATAGCCTCCAAGTCCCCGGCAACGGCGCCAGAAAACAGCTTGATGGCTACGTGTTGGTGAACCCCAAGAGGAAGGTTATGATGTAGACAGCAGAAGTTTTCCCTTGAAAATCTACCCAAGGTTATCAATCCAGTAGGACTTGACGATCTATCGGAAGGTTGTTGATGTTGACTCCCCCTGGCGCTAGGGAGCTTGCACCAACGTGGAATCTGCACAGACACAAACCAGAACTTTGCCCAACACGAAACAGAGAGGTTGTCAATCTCTCCGGTCTTGCAGAAACAAAGAGTTAAACGTATGGTGTGGAAAACAGCAGGAAAAACAGCAAGTAACAGGAAACAGATGATTGCAGCAGGTTGTGTAAACAGTATGAGGAAATTGGACCAGGGTCCACAGTTCACTAGTGGTGTCTCTCTCAGAACAGATAACTAGCATGTTGGGTAAACAAATTACAGCTGGGCAATTGACAAATAGAGAGGGCATAACAATGCAATACATGCCAAGATGTCTACTATGAAATCTAGTTGGGCATTACAACAAAGTACATAGACCGTTATTCCAACCGCATCTATGCCTAAATAATCCACCTTCAAGGCAGCATCCGCATCCTGTTCAGTATTAAGTTGCTAACAACAGATTATTGCATGAAGTAAAGTGTGTAATGTAATCAATACAAGTGCCCTTGGACACTGCACCAATGTTTTATCCCTAGTAGCAACAGCACATCTACCATCTTAGACCTTTCTGTCACTGATCCAGATATCTAGAGACTGAACCCACTATCGAGCATAAATACCCCCTCTTGGAGTCACAAGCATCTACTTGGCCAAAGCATCTACTAGCAACGGAGAGCATGCAAGATCAAGAGCACATAGATAAACAACTTGAATAAACATGGTATCAATATTCATCGGATCCCAGCAAACACAACATCTAGCATTACAATAAGATGATCTTGATCATGTTAGGCAGCTCACAAGATCTAAACATGGAGGCACAAGGTAGAGAGACAACCATCTAGCTACTGCTATGGACCCGTAGTCCAGGGGTGGACTACTCACGCATCACTCCGGAGGCAGGCATGGTGATGTAGAGCCCTCCGGTGATGATCTCCCCTCCGGCAGGGTGCCGGGAAGAGCTTCAGAACTCCTCCGATCTGAGATTGACGATGACGGCCGCGACGGAACTTTTCGTGGAATATGATCGACCGTAATAGGGTTTTCGCGTCGCGGAGAATATATAGGCGAAGAGGCGGCGTCGGTGGCCGAGGGGGGCCACCACGCCATAGGGGGGCGCGGGCCCACCCTGGGCCGCGCCCTAGTGTGGCGTGGCCCCCTGGTGGGTCTGCTCCGACTCCCCTTTGGACTCCGTGATCTCCTCGTGATATTATTGACGATGTCTTTTGTTTCGTCCAATTCCGAGAATATTTCCTTAATAGATTTTCTGAAACCAAAAACAGCAGAAAACAGGGAACTGGCACTGTGGCATCTTGTTAATAGGTTAGTCCCAGAAAATGCATAAAAATGATATAAAGTGTAACCAAAACATGTAGCAATTGATATAATAACAGCATGGAACATCAAAAATTATAGATACGTTTGAGATGTATCACCCAGCAGGTCTACGTCGCTATCGCCGCAGAATCATCGGATGCTGCGGCCAGCCGCAGGCCTACAGAATTCCCGTGCACAGTTTACTATGCCGGACGGAGTCACAACTCTCACAATCACTGCTGAGATGGCAGCAAAAGCAGATAAAGTCATCAAGGAGTGCACATGATGCCAGCAGACGCAACACAAGAGGAGATGTTGACCTTCCAGTACTTCAACTGGCAGGAATCACTTCGACTGCGGCAGGTCAGAGCAACACTCAAAGAACGCAAAAAGCAAGCTAGCTTGTCGAGTGCGCGAAGAAGACAGCTCTCCCTGAGCTCCACCGGGCGAGCAGACACAAGACCCAGATCAAGGTTGTCACAACCTCTCGCCAGACGAAAGGGCGGCGCTCACCCGCAACTTAGGCAACTCTTTCATGACATACGACGAAGAGGGAGTGCCAGTACCCAAAACAGCTGCGGGTGCCCTCTTCACCGCTGCAGCATACCTAGAGGCAATCAAGCCTCCAGCTGATGACCCCAATGCAAAACTGCATCGCCAGCAGATCAAATCACTCGCCTTGGCGGCGAAGGCCATACGCCAAACTTCAAGAACTCCAGGTGGGAGTCAAGACCGTGCCCTAGTCGACGCGCGTCGGAAGAGCATAATCACAGTGGTCACCGCTACCACTCGAAGGAAAGAAGCAGCTCGCGTAGGCGTGATACGTCTCAAACGTATCTATAATTTTTGATGTTCCATGCTTGTTTTATACCAATTGCTACATGTTTTGCATCTACTTTATATCACTTTTATACATTTTTTGGGACTAACCTATTAACAAGATGCCGAAGTGCCAGTTCCTGTTTTCTGCTGTTTTTGTATTCCAGAAAAGCTAGTCTGGAAATATTCTCGGAATTGGACGAAACTACACGGGGGTGCCTATTTTTCCAGAACACGCCTGACGGAGCGAAGGAGCAGCAGAGGAGGGCCACCAGGAGGCCACACGCACCTAGGGCGCGGGCCCCCCTCTGCCGCGCCCTAGGGTGGTGTGGGCCCCTCGGGGGTCCGCAGCCGCCGCCCTTTCGCCTACTTATTCCCCCCGACGCGAAAACCCTAAGTACCTGAGCAAATATCCACGAAAAGTTCCAGAGACGCCGCCGCCGTCAACCCTAGCTCGGGAGGGTTCAGAACCTCTTCCCGGCACCCTGCCGGAGAGGGGAATCGTCACCGGAGGCTTCTACATCGCCATGCCTGCCTCCGGAGTGATGCGTGAGTAGTTCATCCTTGGACTACGGGTCCATAGCAGTAGCTAGATGGTTGTCTCTCCACTTTGTGCCATCATGTTTAGATCTTGTGAGCTGCCCTACATGATCAAGATCATATTATTGTAATGCTACATGTTGTGTTTGCTGGGATCCGATGAATATTGAATATTATGTCAAGTTGATTATCAATCTATCTTATATGTTATTTAAGATCTTGCATGCTTTCCGTTACTCGTAGATGCTTTGGCCAAGTAGATGCTTGTAACTCCAAGAGAGAGTATTTATGCTAGATAGTGGGTTCATGCTCCGTTTAACCTGGGACAGTGACAGAAAGTTCTAAGGTTGTGGATGTGCTGTTGCCACTAGGGATAACCTAACGATGCTATGTCCACGGGCATATGTGTTTGTTTACATTACGCACTTTACTTAATGCAATTATCCGTTGCTTGCAACTTAATACCAACGGGGGACTCGGATGACAACCCGGCGGTGGATTATTAGTCATAGATGCTGTTGGATAACGGTCTATGTATTATGTCGTAATGCCCAATTAAATATCATAGTAGTCAACATGTCATGTATATGCATTGTCATGCGCTCACTATTGTCAATTGCCCAGCTGTAATTTGTTCACCCAACATGTTAGTTATCTTTTATGGAGAGACACCACTAGTGAACTGTGGACCCCGGTCCATTCTTTTACACTGATTAAACAACCACAAACTGCAAACTGTTCCTTTTTCATTCTCTGCAATTTAATACTCATTTTCCACACCATACGTTTAATCCTTTGTTTTCAGCAAGCCGTGAGATTGACAACCTCACTGTTTCGTTGGGGCAAAGTAGTTTGATTGTGTTGTGTGCAGATTCCACGTTGGTGATCGTTTGCGCCGTGCGCCACAACAACCTTCTGAAGAGTTGCTGCTCCTACTGGTTCGATAACCTTGGTTTCTTTCTGAGGGAAAACTTGCTGCTGACTACATCATACCTTCCTCTTGGGGTCTCCCAACGAACGTGTGATTCACGTCATCAAGCTATTTTTCTGGCGCCGTTGCCGGGGAGACAGCAGTCTTCTGCAAGGGGAGTTTCACGCTTCCAATCTCTTTACTTTGTTTTTGTCTTGCTTAGTTTATTTTATTTTATCTTGTTTGCTTTCAATTATCAAAAACACAAAAAAATTAGTTACTTGCATCTAGTTTACTTTCAAGTTATTTTCTGTACTGTTTTTATTCTGCTAAAATGAGTACTCCTGAGAACACTAAGTTGTGTGATTTCACTAGCACGAACAACAATGATTTCATATGCACACCTATTGCTCCACCTGCTGCTTCAGCAGAATTTTATGAAATTAAACCTGCACTTTTAAATCTTGTTATGAAAGAGCAATTTTCTGGTGTTAGTACTGATGATGCTGCTGTTCACCTTAATAACTTTGTTGAACTTTGTGAAATGCAAAAGCTCAAGGAAGTAGATGGTGATATTATTAAACTGAAACTTTTTCCTTTCTCCTTGAGAGGACGTGCTAAAGAATGGTTGCTATCTTTGCCTAGAAATAGTATTGATTCATGGACTAAATGCAAAGATGCTTTTATTGGAAAATATTATCCTCCTGCTAAGATTATTTCTTTGAGAAGTAGCATAATGAATTTTAAGCAATTTGATAATGAACATGTTGCTCAAGCATGGGAGAGAATGAAATCATTGGTTAAAAATTGTCCCACTCATGGACTGACTACTTGGATGATCATCCAAACCTTCTATGCAGGATTAAATTTTTCTTCAAGGAATTTATTGGATTCGGCCGCTGGAGGTACCTTTATGTCCATCACTTTGGGTGCTGCAACAAAGCTTCTTGATGATATGATGATTAATTATTCTGAGTGGCACACCGAGAGAGCTCCAACAGGTAAGAAGGTAAATTCTGTTGAGGAAACCTCTCCTTGAGTGCCAAAATTGATACTATTATGTCTATGCTTGCAAATGGTCAAACACATGTTGATCCAAATAATGTTCCTTTAGCTTCTTTGGTTGCTCAAGAAGAGCATGTTGATGTGAACTTCATTAAAAATAATAATTCAACAACAATGCTTATAGGAATAATTTTGGTAATAGCAATTATAGGCCCTATCCTTCTAATAGTGGCAATGGTTATGGAAATTCCTATAGTAACTCCTACAACAATAATAAGAGTGTACCCTCGATCTTGAAGTTATGCTTAAGGATTTTATTAGTACACAAACTGCTTTCAATAAAACTGTTGAGGAGAAATTTGGGAAAATTGATGTGCTTTCCTCTAAAGTTGATAGTCTTGCTCTTGATGTTGACTTGTTGAAACTAAAGAACATGCCTCATGATGTTAAAGAGAGCAAAACTCTCAATGCTATACAAGTTAAAATTGATAACAATGTGAGGATGTTAGCTGAATTGCATGCTAGATGGGAAAGAGAGGATGAAATTGCTAGAAAGAATAATATTGCTAGAGTTTATACTATTACTACTTCTGAAAATGCTTCAAACTCAAGTGTTAACAAACCTCCTACCATTAATGGCAAGATATTGGTGTTGGTAATGTTTCCACTTCTATTGCAAAATGTCCTAAATTGCCTGATAACTCTGAAACTGTCCTTGATAAAGATGCTGAAATTTCTAGCAATAAGGAAGATAATAACTCCATTACTTTTGATAATAATGACTTTGATTTTGATGGTTGCAATATTTCTGAAGTAATTAAGTTCTTGCAAAAGCTAGCTAGAAGTCCTAATGCTAGTGCTATAAACATGGCTTTTACTAAACATATTACTAATGCTCTCATGCAAGTTAGGGAAGAAAATTAAAACATGAAGCTTCTATCCCTAGGAAGTTAGAAGATGGTTGGGAGCCCATCATTAAATTGAAATTGAATGACTTTGATTGCAATGCTTTGTGTGACCTTGGTGCTAGTATTTCTGTTATGCCTAAAAGATTATATGATATGCTTGATTTAGCACCTTTGGAAAATTGTTACTTGGATGTTCACCTTGTTGATTCTACTATTAAAAAACCTTTGGGAAGAATTGATGATGTTCTTATCATGGTTAACAACAATTATGTCCCCGTTGATTTTATTGTCTTGGATATTGATGCAATCCATCATGCCCTATTGTGCTGGGAAGACCTTTTCTTAGACTGTAGGTGCTATTATTGATATGAAAGAAGGGAATATAAAATATCAATTTCCTCTCAAGAAAGGTATGGAACACTTTCCTAGGAAGAAGATTAAGCCACCTTATGATTCTATTGTTCGAACAAATTACAATGTTGATGCTTCTTCACTTGGTAATACTTGATGCATGCTTTGTGCCTAGCTAAAAGGCGTTAAAGAAAAGCGCTTATGGGAGGCAACCCATTATTTTTTTCTGCAATTTTTCTTTTATTGAGTCAAGGAGTGTTTACTTCTGTAGCAACTCCTTTGTATCTTTATTTTCTCGCATTGTTGTGCCAAGAGTAGCCTCTAATGTTAAGATGATGCTTAATTTTGATTGCTGCGCAGAAACAGATTTTTGCTGTTCACTGTACGAAATTCCTAAAATCACCAGATTGTTAATTAAATCTGAAATTTTTGTGCGTAATCTTTATGAATGTCTGAAACTTTCATTAGTTCAGAGTTTCTCGATCTGAGCGTCGTAAGTGCCTCGAAAAAATTCGTCTTTGCGGACTGTTCTGTTTTAGACAGATTATGCCTTTTTATTTTGCATTCTCTCTTTTACTAGTGTTGAGTGAAATTCTTTTTTGGGTGGAAGAGCTTCACATAACATCAGTGGCTGTAGCTAATGTTTAAAGTAACAAATCATATTGCGTCTTTATAGAACATGTGAATTTTTGATTATGCACTAACCCTCTAATGAGATCTACTTTGAGTTTGGTGTGACGGAAGTTTTCAAGGGTCAAGAGAGAAGGATGATATAATAGGATCAAGAAGAGTGAAGAGCTTAAGCTTGGGGAGGCTCCCATGGATCTCCCCAGCATATTTCAAGAAGACTCAAGCGTCTAAGCTTGGGGATGCCCAAGGCATCCCCTTCTTCATCGTCAAAATTATCAGGTCATCTCTAGTGAAACTATATTTTAATTCTTTCACATCATATGTGCTTTTCTTGGAGCGTCTGTGTGCTTTTATTTTCAGTATTGCACTTTTATTTTCAATAAAGCTTGACTGGACCCTAGCATTCTTGATTGGGAGAGAGACACGCTCCGCTTTTTCATGAGAATACTCCTATTCTTCACTTATATTTGTTGAGTATTCATATCTAGCGCTGTTCAGCTTTTAGCTCTTGTTTTCATGTATCTCTTGTCAGAGCTATTAGCTTTCTTTTGTAGAAAGTACTCTCTTGCTTCACTTATATTTGTTTGGAGAGTTGATGAAATAAATTGATTGGTGTTTGGTTGGTTCAGAAAATGTTGCATGTGGTAATTGGTATAAGGAAAAACTTGCTTAATCTTGTAGATCACTAATGGATAACTTGATGCTTGTCAATTGTTTTGAGTTAACAAGTAGATCATGATTAAATTGTGCATCACATGAGTTAAGCCTATTAGTGAAGAACTACCGTAAAGCTTGTTGAAAATTTGGTTTGCATCGGTGGTATCTCTAAGGTCTAGATATTTTCTAATAACAGGGTTTGGTTAACAAGGAAGACGGTATGAAGTCTTATAACGTTTGCAATATGTTTGTCATATAAAACTTGGTGTACGGGTTGATATTCTTGTTTGCTTACATAACCTTGCTAGCCTAAACTCTGTACTGAGAGGGAATGCTTCTCGTGCATCCAAATCCTTGAGCCAAAATCCATGCCATTTGTGTCCACCATAACTACCTATATGTGGTATTTCCTTGCCACTCCAAGTAAATTTTTCATGTGCTACCTTTAAATTATTCAAAATGTTATTATTCCCTTTTTGTGTCAATGTTTACTAGCTCATGAGGAATTAGTGTGGTTATTCTTTATTCTATTTGTGATGGACTTTTACACCTGGACTAGTGGCATATACATCCGCTTATCCAATAACTTGCAAAAAGAGCTGGCAACGGGGTGCCCAGTCCCAATTAATTACAACTTTAACCAATTAATTCTCTTCACACTTTTGCCCTGATTCATCAGTAAGCAATGACAAACAGTGAAATACCTGAATGTGTGTAAACCAAAGAGAAAGAGGGATGATCTGCCTTGCTGGTAGAAATAACGTCCTTCATGGGAGCCGCTCTTAAAAGTCCGTTCGACAGGTAGAATACTGTTCTCACCCGCTACCATTCGTTGACAATTAACAAACACCTCTCAAAAATAGATACTCCTCCATGGTATGTGATTGATGGAAGGCACCCGAGGATTCGGTTAGCCATGGCTTGTGTTAGCAAGGTTGGGAGGAGTATCAAATATTTTATGCAATCTCTATATGCTTTCAAAAACCTAAAAGCTCTAGCACATGATTTAATCCCTGCTTCCCTCTGCGAAGGGCCTTTCTTTTACTTTTATGTTGAGTCAGTTTTCCTATTCTTTCTGTCTTCCACAAGCAAACACTAGTGTCAACTTTGTTACAACATGCGTTATATGCAATGTATTGGACTTGTTATACTACTTTGTGTTGACAATATCCATGAGATAAATATGTTGAAAGTTGAAGCAAATGCTGAAACTAAATTCTTCCTTTGTGTTGATTAAATACCTTTTATTAGAAACTATTGCTTTATGAGTTAACACTTATGCAAAACTGTTTGATGCTTGTCTCGAAAGTACTATTCATGAAAACGTTTAGCTTGTGTGATTCATTGTTTACTCATTATCTATTTGGTAGCAAATTATAGACCATTGACTTGGATCACTTCATTCATTTACATGTGCCTTGCAATATTATATGATCAAGATTATGATGTAGCATGTCACCTCAAAAATTATTTTGTTTTTATCGTTTACCTACTCGAGGACGAGTAGGAACTAAGCTTGGGGATGCTGATACGTCTCAAACGTATCTATAATTTTTGATGTTCCATGCTTGTTTTATACCAATTGCTACATGTTTTGCATCTACTTTATATCACTTTTATACATTTTTTGGGACTAACCTATTAACAAGATGCCGAAGTGCCAGTTCCTGTTTTCTGCTGTTTTTGTATTCCAGAAAAGCTAGTCTGGAAATATTCTCGGAATTGGACGAAACTACACGGGGGTCCCTATTTTTCCAGAACACGCCTGACGGAGCGAAGGAGCAGCAGAGGAGGGCCACCAGGAGGCCACACGCACCTAGGGCGCGGGCCCCCCTCTGCCGCGCCCTAGGGTGGTGTGGGCCCCTCGGGGGTCCGCAGCCGCCGCCCTTTCGCCTACTTATTCCCCCCGACGCGAAAACCCTAAGTACCTGAGCAAATATCCACGAAAAGTTCCAGAGACGCCGCCGTCGTCAACCCTAGCTCGGGAGGGTTCAGAACCTCTTCCCGGCACCCTGCCGGAGAGGGGAATCGTCACCGGAGGCTTCTACATCGCCATGCCTGCCTCCGGAGTGATGCGTGAGTAGTTCATCCTTGGACTACGGGTCCATAGCAGTAGCTAGATGGTTGTCTCTCCACTTTGTGCCATCATGTTTAGATCTTGTGAGCTGCCCTACATGATCAAGATCATATTATTGTAATGCTACATGTTGTGTTTGCTGGGATCCGATGAATATTGAATATTATGTCAAGTTGATTATCAATCTATCTTATATGTTATTTAAGATCTTGCATGCTTTCCGTTACTCGTAGATGCTTTGGCCAAGTAGATGCTTGTAACTCCAAGAGAGAGTATTTATGCTAGATAGTGGGTTCATGTCTCCGTTTAACCTGGGACAGTGACAGAAAGTTCTAAGGTTGTGGATGTGCTGTTGCCACTAGGGATAACCTAACGATGCTATGTCCACGGGCATATGTGTTTGTTTACATTACGCACTTTACTTAATGCAATTATCCGTTGCTTGCAACTTAATACCAACGGGGGACTCGGATGACAACCCGGCGGTGGATTATTAGTCATAGATGCTGTTGGATAACGGTCTATGTATTATGTCGTAATGCCCAATTAAATATCATAGTAGTCAACATGTCATGTATATGCATTGTCATGCGCTCACTATTGTCAATTGCCCAGCTGTAATTTGTTCACCCAACATGTTAGTTATCTTTTATGGAGAGACACCACTAGTGAACTGTGGACCCCGGTCCATTCTTTTACACTGATTAAACAACCACAAACTGCAAACTGTTCCTTTTTCATTCTCTGCAATTTAATACTCATTTTCCACACATACGTTTAATCCTTTGTTTTCAGCAAGCCGGTGAGATTGACAACCTCACTGTTTCGTTGGGGCAAAGTAGTTTGATTGTGTTGTGTGCAGGTTCCACGTTGGTGATCGTGTTGCGCCGTGCGACCACCAACAACCTTCTGAAGAGTTGCTGCTCCTACTGGTTCGATAACCTTGGTTTCTTTCTGAGGGAAAACTTGCTGCTGAACTGCATCATACCTTCCTCTTGGGGTCTCCCAACGAGCGTGTGATTCACGCCATCAAGGCGCAGGTCCAGGAGCAGATCACGCAGATCTTACAATAGCGACTCATACTCTGATCGAGAGCCTGAGCCACATGGAGCTCTGTGCTTCACTCGACGCGTCCGCGAGACACGGATGCCCAAAGGGTTCAAACTCACATCTGAACAGCCCAAGTCACGGGTCGACAGGAACCTTCTGGGTGGCTGGAAGACTACAGGTTGGCTGTCGCGTGCCAGCGAGACACAAACACCACAGCCATGCAATACATACGACTCATGCTCGAAGGCACAGCCCGCGACTGGCTCAAAGCTTTACCTCCATCCACATACGACTCGTGGGATCACTTCCGCACGGATTTCATCAAAAACTTTGAGCCTCTTTGTGAGCGCCCAAAAACGTTCGAGGAGCTGCGAGCCTGCGTTCAACGTTCAGACGAAACGTTGATGTCATACATCAGACGATGGACTGAGATACGCAACTCAGTCGGAGTAATTTCAGAAGATATGGCCATGGATGCTTTCATAATGGGACTCGCCAGGCGGGACCTCAAAGAAGCACTTGGTCGCAAAAAGCCAACCTCTGTGGCTAACCTCTTGATGACCGCGACTGAGTGGGCAGACGGAGAAGACATGGCGCGCACCACACGCGGGTCCTCACCCCGTGACAATCATGAAAGCGGCAGTCGAAGCCGCAGAGACTCGTACAGAGACGACCGAAGGCGCAAACGTTCAAAACGTCACTACGACGATGACAGACCCGAATTCATGGCGGCTGGGTTCTCCACACCCCGCAATGACCAGGACAGAAGCGACCGACGGTCAGAAGATCGGCGAGACAGTCGAGATGATCGCGGGACAGTCGAGATGATCGCGGGACAGTCGAGACCGCGGCCAACGCAGTGATAGCTACAAGAGGAAGGACTGGCGCAAGTCACGATCCGGAGCACAATCTGAGCGATCATTCGAAGAAAAGATGGATGCTGATTGCAGATTCCACCTGTACAAGGGGGACGACGGAAAACTGCGCTCCAATCACTCGATGAGAAACTGCAGGGAGTTCGACCAAATGGCGACTGATTACGTAAATCTCAGAAAGGCAGCAGCCACACAAGCACCTGCACCCGTGCCTCAGCCAAACAATGTGCCTGTTCTGATGGCACCACCTCCACCACCACAGCCTGCCGCAGGCGGAAATCTCGCGGGTGCCATACAGCACATACCTCGGGTGGACGAACCACAGTACCCTCCGCCCCAAGGGCAGATGTACATGATACAGAAAGGTCGCCCTTCCAACAGGGAGCAAAAACTTCGCACTCGACAAGTAAACATGGCGGTCATGTCGCCTCCCTGTAACTGAATTCTTGAAGGGTTCTGAAACCGCAATAAGCTTCAGCAGAGAGGACCACCCTCCATCGGTTGTTCGTCCAGGGCACTCTGCTCTGGTACTCGACGCGCAAATTGGAGGCTACGCCATGTCCAAGGTATTCATGGATGGTGGCAGCGGCATAAACATCATCTTCGCAGATACGCTCCGCAAAATGAACAGGTCAGTCGAAAACCTGCCAAGGTCCTCAAATACCTTTCACGGTATCGTCCCAGGCAAAGCAATAAGCCCAGAAGGCACCATACAACTCGACGTAACGTTTGGGGACAAGAACCACTTCAGGACAGAATCGATTGAGTTCGAAGTTGTCGACTGGAAGTCACAATACCATGCTATACTTGGACGCCCGACGTTCGCTCGATTCATGGCGGTGCCACATTACGCATACCTCCAGCTGAAGATGCCTGGACCAAAAGGAGTAATCACAGTCAAGGGGAACTTCCAAAAGTCTGACTCTTGCGACCGAGAATTCAGCAAAATCTCTGAGATGTTTGGCATGGAAGCAACACTCGCTGATCTAGCGGTCTCCAACGATCGAACACTTATGCCAGAACACAAAAAGGTGGCAGTCGACAGAGCATTCAATGCCACCAATGACACAAGATCGCATCAGGTGCACCCGACTGACCCGACCAAGACAGTCAATGTCTCGTCGAGTCTGCCTATCGCATAGGAAAGCGCGCTCGTCGAATTCCTCCGTGAGAACTGGGATATATTTGCATGGTGTCCAGCCGACATGCCAGGTATTCCCAGGGAATTCGCCGAGCACTCTCTCCAATTATTTCCAGATGCTAAACCAGTCAAGCAAACAATGCGCCGCATATCCGGCCCAAAAAGAACCGCAGTCGAAGCCGAAGTCGACAGGCTACTCGCAGCAGGTTTCATCAGAAATCAAGAAATCACAATGGGTGGCCAACCCCGTACTCGTAGAGAAGAAGCACACAGATATCCTTCGGATGTGCGTAGATTTTACAGCACTCAATAAGTGCTGTCCAAAGGATCACTTTCCACTACCTCGAATCGACCAGATCGTCGACTCCACCGCCGGGTGCGCTCGCTTGTCCTTCCTGGATGCTTACTCGGGTTACCACCAGATAAGGATGAAGGAAGAGGATGAAGAGAAAACGGCGTTCATAACCCCACTCGGGGTCTACTGCTACACCACAATGCCTTTCGGGCTCAAGAACGCAGGCGCAACCTACCAGCGCATGATGCAAGATTGCCTCAAGAAGCAAATTGGGCGAAACGTCCAGGTCTATGTAGATGACATCGTCATCACACAAGGAGGAAAACACACTACTCGATGACTTGCGAGAGACATTCGCAAACCTCAAACGCTTCCACATCAAGCTCAACCCGAAGAAGTGCACGTTCGGCGTGCCAGCCGGGCAACTCCTCGGGTATCTAGTCTCAGCTCGAGGAATCGAGGCAGACCCGGAGAAAATACAGGCCATCTTGACGATGCAAAGGCCTTCAAAGCTCCATGACGTGCAAAAATTGGCGGGTCGTAGCAGCACTCAGTCGATTCATCAGCAAGCTAGGCGAAAAAGCACTCCCGTTCTATCGACTGATGAAGAAAGCAGATAAATTCGAGTGGACCAGAAGCCGAAGCAGCCTTCACGGACCTCAAGCGAGTCCTCACAAGCCCTCCAATCCTCGTCGCACCAAGGGAACGCGAGCCACTGTACCTATATGTCTCTGCAACTAACAGGGTGGTGAGCACCGTACTGGTAGTCGAACGAAGGGAGGAGGGACACGCCCAAAGCATACAACGTCCAGTCTATTACTTGAGTGAAGTGCTCTCCACATCAAAGCAGCGGTACCCGCACTATCAAAAGCTGGCCTACGCCGTGTTCATGTCCTCAAGGAAGCTGACGCATTACTTCTCCGAGCACCCGATCACTGTAATCAGCACCTCAGGGATCGGGGACATCCTCACAAACCCCAACGCAACTGGGCGAGTAGCAAAATGGCTCATCGAGCTAGCACCAAGAGACATCAAGTATGATTACCCGAAGGCCATCAAAGCACAAGTTTTACCTGACTTCCACACCGAGTGGATCGAAGCTCAGCTCCAGGAGCGCCAGATGTGTCCAACTCATGGACTATGTACTTCGACGGCTCAAAGAAAAACGAAGGCGCAGGTGTTATCCTCATATCACCAAAAGGCGACAAGCTCCGCTACATCCTACAAATGGGGTTCGAGTTCCCGTCCAATAACGAAGCAGAATATGAGGCTCTGATCCATGGCATGAGGATGGCCAAAGCCCTCGGGTGCACTCGACTGATGATCTACGGTGACTCGAATCTTGTGGTGCAGCAAACAATGAAGGCCTGTGATGCAATCGCAGATAATATGATCGCCTACCGTGACCTGTACAACATCATGGAGGGCAGCTTCGAAGGCTGCGAGTTGCGGCACATAGGGCGTGAGAGCAATGAAGAAGCAGATAAGTTAGCCAACATTGGTGCGACCAAAGCACCAGTGCCACCTGGTGTCTTCTTCGAGCGCATCGAGCACAGATCATCAAAAAAAGCGAGCACTCCTACATCAGCCGCACCAGCCAAGAGCAAAGCACCTAGCACAGAGGACCCCCAGTCGAGGTACTCCTCATCGAGCCAACTTGGACTCAACCTTTCCTCGCATACATACTCCGCGGCGAGGTACCGAAGACATAACAGAGTCAAGACGTCACTCGACGATCTAAAGCATACACTGTCATCAACGGTGAACTTACAAACGCAGCATATCAGGTATGTTCCAACGTTGCATAGCATTTGAAGATGGCCAAGCCATCCTTCGTGATATTCATGCAGGTACTTGCGGGCACCATGCCAGCAGTCGATCACTCGTAGCCAAAGCCTTTCGCGCAGGCTTCTACTGGCCCACAGCACTCAAAGACGCGGAGGACATAGTCAAAAGGTGCATCGGCTGTCAAAAATTCGCCACAAAGCCGCACGCACCCGCATCGGCGTTGAAGACAATACCATTGGCCTGGCCCTTCGCCCAGTGGGGGCTCGATATGGTTGGGCCACTCAAAAAATCCTCCCATGGAGGGCATACTCACCTTCTGGTGGCAGTCGACAAGTTCACCAAGTGGATTGAAGCAGTCCCTATCACAAGTTCGACTGCCACTACAGCAGTCAATTTCATAAAATCCATCATATACCGCTTTGGTGTGCCAAGTAGCATCATCACTGACAACGGTACAAACTTCACGGCTGAAGAATTCGAACTTTCTGCAAAGAGCAAGATATCACGCTCAACTATGCATCCGTGGCACACCCGCAGTCAAATGGCCAAGTCGAAAAGGCCAATGGGCTTGTGACGAGTGGAATCAAGAAACGCCTCCTGGTCCCACTCAAAAGAGCAGCGGGTGCTTGGGTCGAAGAACTTCCATCTGTGCTATGGAGCTTACGCACAACTCCCAATGCTTCAACACAATTTACCCCATTCTTCATGGTCTACGGCGCAGAGGCAATCCTGCCATCAGACGTAAGGTTCAATGCACCAAGAGTCGAAGCATACAACGAAGAAGATGCAGATGAAGCACTCGAAGATGCAGTCGACTTGCTCGAAGAAGCACGCAACACGGCGCTAGCACGCACAGCTGTCTACCAGCAAGATCTACGCAACTATCACAGCCGTCGACTGCGTACCAGGTCCTTCGAGGTTGGCGACCTGGTGCTTCGACTGAAGCAAAAGAAGGTGCACAAACTTGCTTCGCCATGGGAGGGACCTTTTATCATCACCGAGGTCATTGGCGGTGGAGCGTACAGACTGAAGCACGCGAAGACAGGCGAACTCTCACATAATCCTTGGAACGTTGCGCAGCTGCGCCGTTTCTACGCTTAGGTTGCTCAGTCGCATAATGTAATAGGCACATATGTCGGATGGCTGCAGGTTTCAGACGCGCTCTTTTCCTTACCAGGGTACCTAAGGGGACTGGAAGGTTTTTAATGAGGCGGCCTGCAGCTTAACATTCAAAATATGGAATATAATCAATGATTCCTCATATTCCTCCCTGCTTACTACTCGCATAACTTGTTCTCACAAAATTAGCCTCACCCGAGTACTCGGGGGCTGCGCTATCTCAAAAGCATGAGCTTCCGCTCCTTCACAACATAATACCCCAGCCGCACTCGAATACTCGGGGGCTGGGTCATAAAAATCATACATCAACAAACAAGTTGCTCAACCCCACTCAATTATTCGGGAGTTGAGCTTAAAAGCATAAGTTGAAGCTTCAAGTACTGCAAAAATTCACAGCCTTACATGAATACTCGGGGGCTGTGCAATTTATGTTTTAGACTCTAAAGTATTTCTATCAACCTCACTCGAATGCACGGGGGCTGGATAGTCATAATTTTACAACAAGTAGCTTCATACACCCCAGGCTCGGGGGCTGCGGAGATACGAATCCTTAGTTCATAGATACTCACAAGTGTTGCGTTTTACACTCTGGGGTCACCCCCCACACATAACCTATTCAACAGGTTCTTCCTTGGGCTCGGTCCACTTTTCCTCCTCCTTCAGCACACGATGGATTAAGACCAATGCGTCCACCCGTGTCTCTTGGTAGTGCTCCTCCATTGGCACAGGACCACCACCTGGTATGGGTGCGGGTCCCATCGCAATCCTTTTAAAATCAAGATGCGGAAGGTGCGATCGCACAAAGGCAAGGCAACATTAGCCCCGCTAATCAGTTGCTCGCGCACAAACTTCTTGATCGCCTTGCCTTTTCGAAATTTCTTCAGCAATGCAGCAAGGCTCTGTGGTTGCTCATTCAAAGGAAACAAAGCTTCGTGGACTCGAAATAAAGCCAACCTGCAAGTCTCCAGTTGAATGGCAGTTCTCCATGCCCGGTCCAGAAGCCTTACCAAAGTGGCGCTCCTCGCCCTGTCTGACCAAAAGGGGTGGGCAGAGTACTTAGTACTACTCGCATGACCGTCGAGTCGATCCTGTATCCATGCCTCCTCCTTTATTGGGTCAGAGCAAACACCTGCGCAAAAACAAAGGGCTCATCATCGCCTAGTCGAATCATCTCGCGAAGAACTGATCTCGATGATCCAAAAATAGCTTACATTCGAGTTGCAGATTTACTCTCTCCAACTCCTCAAGCAAAAACGTCTCTCGCTCTGTAGCAGGAGATGGCCTCGACTGCAACTCAGCATACGCCTCTTGTGTCTCCTTCAGCTCATCGCTCACCTTCGAAAGCTTTTGCTGAAGGAAGTCCATAATTTTCTGGTCATTCACACTTCGAGACTTCGAGGAACAAGGAAGCATGAAGAGCTCAAGCAAAAGGCTCGGGGGCTGAGCCTCCGATTACTGAAGTTCATATTCCATAAAAAGACAGATACGATGTGAGGACCCTCAGATTTACCAGTCCGAGGTGCCCACGTTATGTAAACAGATCACGATCCCAATGATCAGTGCATCGCGATCACATAACCAACATGGTATACAGAGTTACATCATCCAACTCGATTAGTACAAGACTTACATAAATGGTGGTCACACGACCAAGCCTGCAACCATCGTCACGCAGGACGGAATTAACTACGATATAGCGGAAGCTCTCGGCTAGCGTCGGTCCTCGTCACAACCGGACGCTTTCCCCACAGAGCAGTTGACCGGTGACACTCAGTTGGCATAGTCGTCGGCGTACTCCTTATCTTCGGCGTAGGTCTTCGCGTTGAAAATCTAGACATTGGAATATCTAGGGACACAGCCATGAGTACAATTACGTACTCGCAAGACCACCAAAGGCTTAAGTTTTCATGGTAATGCAATAAAAGCGTTTTTCGAAAACTGGGATAGCTGCTATATATGACTATAGTGCTTAATTTTCGCAAACGATGCTTTTAGACATAGAGAACACAACATCTCTATATCTTTGTTGAAAAAGGCATTTGGAGATATAATTCTCCTTCTTTTAGAAATGGCAGAAACCATTTCCACATTCAAAAACACTTTTGTAAAACTTTCTTCAAAACACTAGGATAGGGATGCCCCTTTTCTCTTTTTCGGGTTCCGACTGGTTGACTCCCCGAGACCAACCATCTTCGCCCAAATTCCGTACCTCCCAGGTACCTCCCTGATGTCTCCTTTCTCCTTTGCCGAAAATAGTTTCTTTTTAAAACATAAAATGCCCATACGCCTAGATCGGGGGCCTTTCCAGCTGTCCATGACCGAGGACTCGGCTATTCGAATAGATTTACACTCTGCAGAGGGGTGCACTTTCACCACATCAAATAGGTCACCGCCGCGGATCACCCCACGGATTGCCCGACGACAATACGTCAAACGTCGGGACACTAATCAAGACTTTCCACTATGTCCATACTAATACAGAGATACCTCTTCAACTAGGTTGTTTCCCCCCGGCACCGTTTGACCCATCCCATGGTGTCCGACCGCCAAGACAGGGGACCTAATCGGTGCAACTGGTGGCGAACTTAATCCCACTCTCTTTATGTCCCTCTCTCTTAGGCGACAACCAGTTCAGGGGCCATAGCCATCCCCTAAGCAAATTGAGGAAGCTCCACATTAATACAAACAAGTTTCCGGTCAAGCCCTACCCATGTCAGGTAATGTGGTTGCACGGGTTAATTGTTCGGGCGGCCGCTAGGGCTGTACTTTGTTTTTTTTAAAACATCTCCACCTCCGACTGCTCCCAGCAGCTCGGGTTTTCGTAAAGTCACCGAATGCTCCCAACACTTCGGGTTTTCATAAACATCTCCACTTGCTCCCAGCAACATGGTTTTTATAAAACACTTTTTCGCCGATCGCTCCCAGCGACTCGGGTTTTTCCTTAAAAAAAAAACATTTTTACCAAAGACCAGGCTCCCATCCTATAGTTTTGAGATAAGGATATAAGGATATGCTACTAGAAAATATAATTTTCTTGATAGCGCCTTCGGTAGAAGGCTTCTCAAGTGAAGACTTAATTGTTATAACACCTATTATATTCTAGTAGATAGCTTTGGCCAAACAATGTTTTATAAAGTAGTTTTGGGTGGCAAATTAAAGTGCCACAGAAGAAATAAAACATGCATTATTTTATTTTGAAAACAAAACATGCTTTAATGAAATAATAGGATTTCAGTAGGGTATGGTGAGGTGGCTTGCCTTGCTTAACAGAGTGTCCCTGATCTGGTTCTGCTTCGTAGTCCTGTTCAGTTTCCACGTACGGTTCCTCCTCTTGTGGATCTAATGTACCGGAAAAATAAACGGAACTACCGTCACATCTAAGAAGCGGGTTGACAACAATCTAAAGTAAGTAAACAAAACAGCAAGCATTGCACAAAACACTAAGCTAGTTAACAAGAGCAAGCGATTCACTTAGTTATGCCACCACAACCAGAAGGTCCATAAAGCTAAGACAAACAACAAGCACCCCTAAGAAGGTGTACACAACAACCCTAAAGGTTTAAAAGGTGGTTTTAACTAAACCCTAAAACAAAACTCCACTTAGGGTGATTGGATCATTTAACAAGGGCTGCTACATTAGTTCAGGAGATACTTCAGACAAAAGTATCTTATTATGCACGCATTAACACTAGCACTTAACACTCTCACATGCAATCATGTTATTATCTCAAGAAACACCTACTATCCAATAACTAAGCAACCAACAATGGTAACACCACTGATCACACAAGTTTATGACTAAGAGCTAAAAAGGTGCACTAGGCTTATTTAATAGGACACTACAAGTAAGACCACTTCAACAATTAAATCAAACAATCACACGCTGAAGTATAGCAACAAATTCACCACACAACTTCATCTCAAATAAACACACACACTCATTGACAAAAAGATCCTAAACAAGTGTAACCTTTTGGGTAAAGTGAATTAAATTTAGCACCAGAGTAGATTACTCTAAAATGTATTTAAGATGTTGAATATAGTTATAAATGGTTAAAATAAGGCTCTGGACTTAATTTTGGTTAAACAAGCAAAGGCACACAATTTGCTTAAAAACAGGAATTTAAATTAATAGTTTTACTAGTTGTAAAAGTCCTGTTTTGAAAAATAAATCACTACTCAAAGATTATAGCTCCTAAAAATAAATCATTCTACCACAGTACACCTAATAACCAAAGGAAGCTATGAAAATTGGATTTGCATCAAAAGCTATTTTTAACAATGAATTAAAAATCCTCAAATAGCTACTGGTGTCAAACTTAAACTTAATAGAACTCTAGTTTAACAAATCTCCTGCATGCAAGATTAATTTCTAAGGCAAGGTATTGATTTTCTCTTTCTGTAGAAATTGGATTCACTCAATTTGGATAATCCTAGCTCAAGATATCACAAAAAGAGTAGAAACATACTTTTTAATAGATTTAAAGCTCAGTACAAATTATAAAATACTAGTCGTCAACCCGTGCACTTTCACGGGCTAGCATTTGTATATCATTATACCATGACGATGCTGGCCCAGTAAATAGTAGGGATGCAAACCTTTTAAACATTATTTAAAAGATGACGTATATTCTTTCATTCATTAGTACTACATGAGTGTATGTTGACCGACGGTTTTATGTAAACATCAAATATATTTTCTTTTAGAAACATTGAAACACAGACAATAAAATTCTATAAACACATGAATTTGCGCCATTATCAGTTGAATTCATTCGTAATTTTTTACTTCTATAGCAGTATATTTATTTACTTTGGCATTCCAATTTTTATCAGAATAATAACATAGATGAAGATAACAATAATAACGGCAAAATATACAACCGAAGTAATCATAGATGAAGATATGAAACACAAATGAAGTGAAACTTATAACTAAATATCCATTTCCAATAGGAAACCTGTCACGGTATCTTCATGCCATGTCATCTTATCTACCTACTCATTTTTTTTTCTCAATTTGATTTTCTCTCACTTGGATTTCACTCCTCATCTCATACAAAAATTATATGTTATCTACCAAGAAAATCATCAAAAAAAAAAATCTTTGGCATTACTCTGTCATGTAGAAGCATCTAACCTGATTGACAATTGATTCTACCTATAACTTGATGCAATATTGAAGGGTTGATCTTGTGGTAGACTTTTCTAAATCCATGCGACTTTCAAGAAGCTATCGTGAAATTTTCTAAATTTCACGACCACTTGATTTAGGGAATCGTGCAATTATAAGCTGGCACGCCTTCCCAAAAGACAGATTGATGCTGAAGAATGCAAATAGAGATAAAGCATGGGAATAATGTTACCTATAGGACTATAATTAAAGTTTGGACTAAATGCATTAGTTATCTACTACGCAAAAATGATAATCAAAGGTTCACAATAAATATAAATCAAGAAAGAGAAAATAATTCTCACCCTTTTCAACAGTAGTTTATCATTTAATTCGTTATCAAAGTTTGAGAAAATTTTACTATACAAACAGAGTAGGGACTACAATGTAGTGGCACATTTGTTGGAAAGAAGATAATGCTGAAGCATCCAGGTACCGTGGCCTACATCACCATCAGCAATTCATGAGTACAGTGGCAAACCTTCATATAGTACTATATAATCTTGTCATAGTCAGTTAGTTATTGACGGACGCTGCTGTTTAGAAATACGAACTGAATAATATGAAGACGTTGATGCAGGATCCAAATACCTGGTTGTCAAAACCTGAGTATGTCTTGCCAGAGAAAATGAAACCTGTGGAAGAAAAATAAAGAGATCATTAGTTCATCAGAGAAAAATCATAATCACAGAGTTACGTGTGTAATAGCACGTTAGATTCAGTCACCTCGTTTTTGCACCATCGGCAGTTTAGCCAA
The DNA here is from genome assembly GCA_947311845.1 of Poa pratensis. NCBI lineage: Eukaryota > Viridiplantae > Streptophyta > Magnoliopsida > Poales > Poaceae > Poa > Poa pratensis. Next base: position 35,795,169 of record CAMZMU010000089.1, on the reverse strand, counting down.
CTTCATCATGGGCAACCTAACCATTGTAGTGACAGTGGTAATCGTAGCCTGCTTGTGATTGTGTTTTGTCGGCCGGCCCCTTCTAATGACGCTACATGCATTTCTTGATCCTTCAAGAACGCACTTCTTGATAGTTTAATCCCTGGCTTGCTTCCAGTGAGAGCATATTCAAGGCGAGTTGGTGCAGAAGCCCCTGCAAGTGTCTCGACTCGACTCCTCGTTTCTGCAAGTGTCCTCGCCGGCAACTCTGACTCAACCGACGGTGCAGGTATTCAGCGTCTCGGCGACAATCATGTACTGTAGATATTAGATAGCTTCCCGTTTCAAAAAAGAAAGATAAACTGGTCTGGGTCGATTAGCTAGCAAACTTTGGAATCAAGTCATGGCATTGGTCGCCGCTGCATTTGACTCTCATCATCAGAAAGAGGGCGAATTGAAAATATAGACATGGCTCGATACCACTGAACTCGAGATTAGCAATGCAAGCAACACATACCAGGAAGAAACAGTACTATTTTCTAATCCTAGAAGGTTCGTTCAAATATTTGTGGACAACCAATACTCCTATAGTTCAATTACTTGGTCCCTTAGAGAATCTGTGGTCTCACCTCGTGGATTGCAGATCGAATCACCGCATGGATTAGACGGGAAAGAGACGATAATGCTGCTTGACCTGAGATCAGCAAAACAATTCCCGAAGCCGATCGTTCCGGGCTTCCGGCCAACACAGTCCGCTTCTCCACCATGAATTGGCTGAGTCAATCAGATGTATGTCAAGAGGGTCAGATGGATTCAAACTTAACTCGTCGTCGCTAGATTTAAGCGGAGATGCCAAGCAACTTCAACTCGTACGTCGTCGCCTGATCGCCAGATCTAAAAGGAGACTCCAAGCAGAATTCTTTTCTCTTTTCAAGAAAAAACGGGTAGAGACAAGAAGATGACGACTTACGTGAACGAACAGGGCTGCGCGCGTCTCAATATCCATCCGACGGCTACATATGCATTATATATCAATCCCATGGATAAAATTCTTTTAACTCCAAGGATTAACGTGGAGCCTCCTACGGTGGCTCCAATTAGTAAATATAAGATTTTGGGACCAAACAAGCTCTGCATGTTTAGGAAAACATGTAGGCATCTGCTAAAATTACTCCTAAACATCAAGCATCAACAGATCTAACACAATCAAATTAAACTAAACTCAAACAATTTACAGAAACTGAAAAAGATTAAAGCTATGAAATAAAAATGCCTACGGGCTGCTCCTGGGGCGGATCTGGCCGAGGCCAGAGCAGCTCTGGCTTGCGAGCGAGATGGGCCGGCCCATTTGCGCGCGCAGCGCGACAGGTGCGCGGCAACGGGCGGGCGCCAGACGGCGTTCAAACTGGGCCGTAGATCCACGGATCTACGGCTCTCCTTCATCGCCTTCGTCGCGACGGGCGCGAGGACGAACTAGAGAAGGGGAGAAGCCGTGGTGGCTGGCTAGCTCACCTAGGGCTGGCGTGCGGCGGCGGGAGGAGCTGGGGTCGACGGAGAAGACCTCGGCGAGCACGGCGGTGTCCTCAACTCCCGCATGCAGCGTCGGAATCCATGGCGACGACGGCGGCGTGTTCTTCGGGTCAAGGATGGAGGCGACGTCTCCGGCGGTCTCTGGGCAAAAAGAAGAGGGGGAAGGGTTAGGTCTCGACGAGGGAAACTCCGCGGGCCAAAAATGGTGGAGAAAGGAGGGGTGAATCGCCGGCAATCCTTGCTCGACGCCGGCGGTTGCCAAAGTTCAATCACCTCCTCCCGGGGAGCAGAGGGCAAGAGCTTGGGCGTGGCGTCGTGGGTGGAGAGAGGTGGTGCGTGGGCGTGCTGCGGAAGAAGAATGGAGGGCAGGGGAGCTCGGTGTGGGCTGGGGGATGTTTGTCTCCTCGGGCTAGGGTTTCGAACAAATAGGCTGGGGGAGAGGGCTAGGAGCTCGGGCATTGGCTCCTGTGGACGGTGGGAGGTGAGGACTAGGGGTCCTGGTCGGGAGGGGCGTGTCTTGGCCAGTGAGTGGAGAGGGAGTGGGCTCGGGTTGGGTAGAGAGGAAAAAGATGAGAGATGAGTGGAGGGGAGGGAGGTGAGGGGCTGACCTGCGGGTCCTAGCTGACTAGGATGCCCTCTCTGTCTAGAGGTGAGAGGGGAGTCGATGGAGAGAGAGGGGTGGGCTGGTTAGGTTAGGTTTTAGAGTTTTGGGTAACACTAATTTAATTTACTAAAAGTACTATCAAGACTAAAAGTGACCAACAAGATGGCTAGGCCAAAGACATGTGTGTGGTGCCCAATTGGTGGTGAGGCAAAAGTTTCCAAGTCTAGAAGACTAAGAAAAAAAAAATTAGAATCTAAGCTAGTTGTGAAAAATGACCAAATGGTCATTGATTTGGGTAGGCAAGAACACCTAGATGTTTAAGTGGTTAAACCAGGTGTCAAAATTTAACCAAAGGTAAGTTTTGAAATAATAGGTGACATAGATCAATGTGGATGATTTGCATGTCAAAGATGGTTCATGGTTTGCTTAATGTGGGGCCCTAGATTTGCTATGTTTTACTAATCATGAAGATCACTAAATTTAATTTGACCTTGCAAAAATTTGTATTTGAGTTACTACCAAAGGATGCCACCCTAGCTAATAAGTTCAAGCAAAGAAATGAGCTCACACCACCCAACCATAAATATATTGTTGGCTCAATAATGCACTTGCTCATTTTCAAGTCACATAATTCAATCATAAGCAAAAAGGTTCACACAAACAAGCAAATTGAACAAATAACCAAACTTGGGGATTAAACAAATATATACTTTGTGAGGTGGTGATCCATACCATAATGACAAGATTTTGAAGAAAGAAGGTTAGACCATTCCCTAGTAATAGTTTCCAAAGAAATATTGAATTAGGAGTTTTTGAAATAAGAGTTGCTAAGACTGGCAACACATTAAACTCAAAAAAAAAAATTAGGACTTATTATATGGTCCTTTATAGTGTTGCAAACATGTAGCTTTTGGAAATAATTTTATTTCCTCAGATGAAAGGTCTTTGGGTAGATACTAAGATCAAAACATCAGGGTAAAAGAAGTTGGGTAAAAAATAAGATAGGAGAAGATTTTTATGGACTATTTTACTTGTCATTACGTTGATCACAAGGGTCAGATTATAACTAGGTCGAACTCCAAGGTTGATAATTAGAGAGGTCATCAACACTCACACAAACCACAACAAGTCAAACAGTGCAAGTATGGGTGAAACACATCCATAAACAATACAACTCAAAAAGTTTTTGTTGGTTCCAAATTTTGGGTCTTAATTAATTAAGTTTTTCTTGCTTCCAAAATTTGGGACGTTACATACGATGTCTGATAATTTACATATAGCAAAAGCAAAACGACGAAATCCCTAGACCTAGTCAACAAAGGGACCACTCGCTAAGTCGTCGACTTCTTGGAGGAAGCCTTCTTCGCCTGGACCCTAGCTGCCGTATCTTCAACAGTTGTTACAAGCTGTTGGGCATACTTTTTGGCGGCTTCCATCCAAGTACCGAGCCCGACGGTTTTGCCGTCAGAACCCCGTGGGAACTTCGTCGTAGCTTTGTCAAAATCTGCCTCGACTCCGTGCGCGAGCAACATGAGAAAAGTAGTCTGAGCACCACTTACCATTTGCTCGCGACAGAAATCGGTGACGGCAGTCCCTTCAGGCTTGAACAGCTCTACCATTTCTGCAAAGGAAGATGGAAGCTCTTCACCAGGGAAGAAGCTGCCATGGAGGGCGCCCAAGGCACTCACCGCCTGTGTCAGCATCTCCCCTACTCTGCTACTGGTAACCTCTGAGACAACCACACTTTCATCGAGTGAGGTGCCAAGGCTTTGCTTGCTAGGAGCAGTAGGGCCATCCATCACACCTAGCGTAGCACGTGGACAGCATAATCAGCACCATATTACAGAAATCTCAAACATCAAAGGAATACAGCAAAAATTCATACCAGTCAAAGTGGTGCTGGCGGCAGAAAGTCGACCAATCGCCGACTCCTCTCTAACCTCGGCTGCCTTCGGCCTCTTCTCCGGGTCAGCCACTCGACGGGTGGCGTTGTTCAAATTTTCTGCCGCATCAGCGGCGGCCTCTGCAAAACAAACATACATGGTCAACAGACTGCAAGAGGAATCAGCTTAAAAAAAGTGGTACTAGCATAAAAAGACACGCACTCTTCGCAGCTTCGAGTTGCTGCTGCAGGGTGGCGGCTTCCGTCTCCTTGTGTACATACTTGGAGCTAGCATTCAGTAGCTCCTTCACAAATGGCTACAACGCAATACGCGAAAGTTCAGAACAGATCTATCAGGTCTATGATACAAAAGCACAAACTTACATGATCCAAGAAGGAGGAAGTCGACGCAGGAACGCCTGTTGTTGCTGCCTCATCCTTGTCAGCCGCAGCCTCAGGCTCAGGTGGTGTGGCTGTGGCGGCCGGAGCCGCAGGAGTTGGCGGCTGTTCTGGTGGCAAACTCCGAGCAGTCGATGCCGCACTGCTCTTCTCCATCTGAGGTGGTGGTGGCAAATCCTCATCCGAGGACCCACTGTTTCACACATGCTAAGTTAACAACTTGGCAACATTCATAAACGGTCAAAAAAGCAAGGGCAAGTAATACTTACTCTTCAGTAAGATCGACCATTCGATCAGGTGCAAGCACACCCATGCTAGGGCGCGATTTCTTCGGGGGTCGTGGAGGAAGCGAGCGAATGGGAGGGATGTCGAGTGGCGCCATTGTCGACTTCGTCTCGTTCCCCTCCTTTTCCTCTGAATCAGCGGTGTCTTCCTCCTCGCGTGCCCTCTTCTGTTTGGTTTGCACCTCAGCATCACCTTCTTCGCCGTCGGGCGTATGTGCGGTGGCGAGCGAGGCCATTTCATCATCAGAGCCCGCCTCGAGTGGCTCGTTGTCTGGCACTGGGCCGTTCTCAGGCAGAGGGGCATCGACTCATACATTTTGTGTCCCTGCACACAGAAACAACAAAGGAGTCAATATCGCACATGCATAACATATAAACTGACATATAGTATCGACTGTTACCTCTGGGAGAGGGTTGCTGGTTTCATAAGGAGCCACAGGCGAGTTCATCTCGCAAGGCTCTTCATCAGTAAGCTTGGTAAGGCTTCTTACCAACTTCTCCACTTCCGCATCAGACAGCTCCACTGCGCGTGAGCGGGTTGGATCAGAAGCCCCACTTTATGCCCACAAAGCATGCGCTCGGGCTCGGAGAGGCTACACTCGCCTCTTGGCCATAATGGCTAGCAAGTGGATGCCCGTAACCTCCCGACCAACAGTGGTTTGAAGCTTTAGCACCTTCTCCATCAGAATGTCAGCCTCTTTGGCTTCGACTTCGGTCGGCTGGGCGATCCAGGATCTTGGGTGCGTATGGTCAAATCCTTGATGTAGAACCACTTCTGGCGCCATCCTTGCACAGACTCGAGGAAACTGATCTTGAAGTACTCGACGTCAGATCGAGTCTGTACTCCAAAACCACTAGGTCCTTTGGCGCTGTGCTGGCGCTTGACGTTGAAGATACGGCGAAAAAGCCCGAAGTGGGGCGCAACGCCCAGAAAGCACTCGCAAAGAACGAAAAAACACGCAATGTGCAAAAGCCCATTGGGCGTAAAATCGTGCAATTGCACCCCATAAACGTGCATCAGTGCACGAAGAAAGTTGTGAACAGGGAAGGAGAATCCCCTGTTCAGAAAATCCACAAAACAGACCCGGTTATTGGGGCCTGGGCGCGGGATTACCTCAGCGCCAGGGATGCGAACTTGCGAGGTGCCCTCAGGGATCAGCCCGTCGTTCCGCAGGCCGGTGAGCATCCTCTTGCTGCAGGAGGACTTGGTCCAGGCGCCCTTGTCCCTCTTCAAACCGCTGGCAGCGGCTCCAGCGGCGCTGTCCGCCGATGCGTTCGCGGCACTCCTGCCCTTCCGGGTGGCAGGCTTCGTCATCGCAGTGGTGGGTTGCAAAAGCTTCGCTATGAGGCTATGGCGATGCGTAAGGAGGAAGAAGAAGCAGCGGCGGCTGAGAGCAAATGGCAAGTAAAAAGTACTATTTACTCCACCGCACCCTTTTAACCTCAACGCAAAAGAATCCACACCGTGGATGCGAGATCGTGGGCAAAGAAGCAAATCCAGCCGTATACGTGGCAGCCATGGAGAGCAACCGTCGCCGGACACTCTGCCCACTACGCACGGGAATCTAGGAACTGCCATCATAGCCCGGAGAAATCGTGCTTGAACGGTCAAATCCAGTCCAAACGGCTGCACAATGGGCCCACATACGTGTCACGTCCCATCCATCGCAGCATAGCGCACGCCACCGCGTGTCAGGTGGCGCAGTCGCCATAAAACGTCATCCCTGAAGTCATTGCAACAGATTTGTTCAGAAAAGATTTCGGGTTCGTCCAATGCATATCAATCGCTCGATTGTTTTCGGGTGAATGGTCACTCGGCCGTTTCTTCGACTGAGGAATATCACTCCCATCGGGAGCATATCAAAAATGTCTTCGACTGAAGATGCTCAAAGATAAAATGATTTTGAGATTATCCTCCATTTCAAGCAATACAACATAATCTCGGGGGCTACTCCCATCGGGAGCGCTGTCGCGCACCCGATAGAATTACGACAAAAGATTTCTTCGACTAACATATGCAGGGTAAGAAGATTTTGAGATTATCCTCCATTGCGAGCAATAAAGCACAATCTCGGGGGCTACTCCCATCGGGAGCGCTGTCGCGCACCCGATGAAATAATGTCAAAGGGTCAGTCGACAAATATATCGACTCCGTTCATATACAAAATCATACTCGAAACATTCCCGAGTTGCGTCCGTCGCAAATACCTCGGATGCTGCACGCATAGTGCAAAGGTAAGACCCGCCGAACTTTCGAGCTGGGCTAAGGACCGTTCCAGCAACGTCAATCCTTATACTTTCCGTGTCAGCAGACATGATGAAAAATCCCGACGGACGCGTTGGGTAAAATTCAAAGTTATACTGCAGATCGACTCAGTAAGACCTCAAGCGGCCTAGTCGAATCTGACCAGTTTGTTCCAGATTCGAGTCCGGGGACTCGAGTTTGATTGAAAGCTAGTAAGGTTTTACCCGAATGTGTAGTTAACCAGTCCCGATCCGTCGAGTGTACTGGACCTACTAAGCTATTATCCCTAGATTTTCATAAGCAAAAACCACAGTCGATGAAATACTCGACATAGCCAACATGTGCTATTCATACAGGAATTCCAATTATAATATACAGAATACAAAGCATATGACGTGCACTTACGAACGAGTCCATGCCTGATTTTTCGAGTCAGACAAGCACTCGGGGGCTACTGACAAGGGTATACATCTCGGGTACCCTACCGTGAGGGTACCTGGTGCACGTGACGACTAAGGCCCAATAGCAAAGAGCCTACTCGAAGCCCAAGACAAGAGGCCCAAGAAGATGGAGTACCCTCCAAGATTAGGCATAGGCATAGTCGGTTTAGACTTTCCTTACGTGTAAACTAGGTCGGTTACGAACTCCCGAGACCCAGCCTATTTAAAGGCTGGGAGGGGTGCCGATCTGGGGACAAGCCATACTCGAACCACCAAAGCTCTAGCGAGATCGTCATCTCGCCGGAACCAACTTGTAACCTCACAATCTCACACGATCAATAACAGACAAGCAGGAAGTAGGGTCTTTACCTCCACCCGAGGGGCCAGAACCTGGGTAAATCTTTGCCTCTGCTTGTCAGCCAACGAAACTACCAGTTCTACCACGTTCTCTCCCCATAATCTCAACCCTAGGTCCTTAACCATGGGATTTGATGAGTGTACCCCTCGTCAAAGTGTATGTAAAACATGTAACAATTGGTATAATATCAACATGGAACATCAGAAATTATAGATACGTTTGAGACGTATCAAGCATCCCCAAGCTTAGTTCTACTCGTCCTCGAGTAGGTAAAACGATAAAAACAAAATAATTTCTGAGGTGACATGCTACAATCATAATCTTGATCAAATAGTATTGTAAAGCACATGTTATGAATGAAGTGATCCAGGTCAATGGTCTATAGTTTGCTAGCAAGTAGATAATGAGCAAACAACTGAATCATATAAGCAAAAACTTTTCATGAATAGTACTTTCGAGACAAGCATCAAAGAGTTTTGCATAAGAGTTAACTCATAAAGCAATAGATTCTAAGTAAAAGGTATTTAACCAACACAAAGGAAGATTTAAGTTTCAGCAATTGCTTTCAACTTTCAACATATATATCTCATGGATATTTGTCAACACAAAGCAATATAATAAGTGCAATATACTAGCATATAAAAATTGTTGCACCAAAGTTGACACTAGTGTTTGCTTCTGAGATAGAAAGAAGTAGGAAAACTGACTCAACATAAAAGTAAAAGAAAGGCCCTTCGCAGAGGGAAGCAGGGATTAAATCATGTGCTAGAGCTTTTTAAGTTTTTGAAATCATATAGAGAGTAAAAATAAGTTTTGAGGGTGTTTGTTAATTGTCAACGAATCAGAAAATGGAAAGTACAATATGACCCCTGCCAACCAGACTTTTAAGAGCGGCTCCCATGAAGGACGTTATTTCTACCAGCAAGGCAGATCATCCCTCTTTCTCTTTTGTTTACACATGCAGATATTTCACTGTTTGTCATTGCTTGACTGATAAATCAGGGCAAAAATGTGAAGAGAATTAAGCGGTTAAAGTTGTAATTAATTGGGACTGGGCACCCCATTTGCCAGCTCTTTTTGCAAAATTAATGGATAAGCGGATGTATATGCCGCTAGTCCGGTGGTAAAGTCTGTTTGACAGTTGACATAAAGACATCCACCCCGTCCTCATGAGCTTGGTAAACATTGACACAAAAAGGAGTAATAAGTTTTGAATAGTTTAAAGGTAGCACATGAAAAATTTACTTGGAATGGCAAGGAAATACCACATATAGGTAGTTATGGTGGACACAATGGCATGGATTTTGGCTCAAGGTTTTGGATGCACGAGAAGCATTCCCTCTCAGTACAGAGTTTAGGCTAGCAAGGTTATTTGAAGCAAACACAGGATATCAACCGACAACAAGACTTATATGAAAACATATTGCAAGCATTATAAGACTCTACACTGTCTTCCTTGTTAACCAAACCCTTTTACTAGAAAATATCTAGACCTTAGAGATACCAATCATGCAAACCAAATTTCAACGAGCTTTACGGTAGTTCTTCATTAATAGGTTTTAACTACATGATACAAAAGCTTAAACATGAACTACTTGATAACTCAAAACAATTGACAAGTATCAAATTATCCAATACAGTGATCTACAAGAATATGTAAGCTTTTCCATTATACCATCTACCACATGCAACATTTTCTGTTCCAACCAAACACCAATCAATTTATTTCAACATAAACTCTCCAAACAATTATAAGTGAAGCAAGAGAGTACTTTCTTTAAAAGAACTAACAGCTCTGAATAAGAGATGCAAAAACAGGAGCTAAAAGCATAGCAATAGCTAGACAAGAATACTCAACAAGTATAAGTGAAGAATAGGAGTATTCATATGAAAAAGCGGAGCGTGTCTCTCTCCCAATCAAGAATGCTAGGGTCCAATCAAGTTGACCATAAGAAAAAATAAAATGAAAATAAAAGCACACAGACGCTCCAAGTAAAGCACATATGATGTGAAAGAATTAAAATATAGTTTCACTAGAGATGACCTGATAAGTTGCTGATGAAGAAGGGGATGCCTTGGGCATCCCCAAGCTTAGACGCTTGAGTCTTCTTGAAATATGCTGGGAGCATCCCCAAGCTTAAGCTCTTCACTCTTCTTGATCACATTATATCATCCTTCTCTCTTGACCCTTGAAAACTTCCGCCACACCAAACTCAGAGTAATTCTCATTAGAGGGTTAGTGCACAATCAAAAACTCACATGTTCTATAAGGACACAAACATGACCGTTACTTTTAACATTAGCTACTGCCACTGATGTTATGTGAAGCTCTTCACCCAAAAAAGAATTCCACTCAACACTAGTAAAAGAGAGAATGCAAAATAAAAGACAGAATCTGTCTAAACAGAACAGTCGTAAAGACGAATTTTTTCGAGGCACTTACGTTGCTCAGATCGAAAAATTAAACTAACGAAAGATGCGTACATATCTGAGGATCACGCACAAAAATTTGCAGATTTTAATTTTTCTGTGATTTTACAGAAAAAACGGTGAACAGCAAAATCTGTTCCTGCGCAGAAATCCAAATCTAGCATCATCTTCCTATTAGAGGCTCTACTTGGCACAACAATAAAATAAAGATACAAAGGTTGTTACAGAAGTAAACAACTCCTTGACTCAAAAAGAAAAGAAAAATTGCAGAAATAAAATAATGGGTTGTCTCCCATAAGCGCTTTTCTTTAACGCCTTTCAGCTAGGCAGAAAGTAAGAATCAAGTGTTTCCAAGTGAAGAAGCATCAACAGAATAATTTGCTCTAACAATAGAATCAAAAGGTAACTTCATCTTCTTTCTAGGGAAGTGTTCCATACCTTTCTTGAGTGGGAATTGATATTTAATATTCCCCTCTCTCATATCAATAATAGCACCAACAGTTCTAAGAAAAGGTCTTCCCAAAACAATAGGACAAGAAGCATTGCATTCAATATCCAAAACAACAAAATCAACGGGGACAAGGTTATTGTTAACCATTATAAAAACATCATCAACTCTCCCCAAAGGTTTCTTTATAGTATTATCAGCAAGGTGAACATCCAAATAACAGTGTTCCAAAGGTGCTAAATCAAGCATATCATAGAGTTTCTTAGGCATAACAGAAATACTAGCACCAAGATCACATAAAGCATTGCAATCAAAATCATTCACCTTCATTTTAATGATGGGCTCCCAACCATCTTCTAACTTCCTAGGGATAGAAGCTTCATGTTTTAATTTCTCTTCCCTAACTTGCATGAGAGCATTAGTAATATGTTTAGTAAAAGCCATGTTTATAGCACTAGCATTAGGACTTCTAGCTAGCTTTTGCAAGAACTTAATTACTTCAGAAATATTGCAACCATCAAAATCAAAATCATTATTATCAAAGGTAATGGGACCATTGTCTCCCATATTTGAAAAATTTCAGCACTTTTATCAGAACAGTTTCAGTGTTTCAGGCAATTTTAAACGTTTTGCAACAGAAGTAGAGACATTGCCAACACCAATTACTTTACCATTAAGAGTAGGAGGTTTACTAGCATTTAAACTTCAGCATTGCTAGTGGTGGTAATAGTAAAACTCTAGCAATACTATTCTTTTTAGCAATTTCATCCTCTCTTCCCACCTAGCATGCAACTCAGCTAGCATCCTAACATTGTTGTCAATTTTAACTTGAATGGCATTGAGAGTTTTGCTCTCTTTAACATCATGAGGCATATTTTTAATTTTCAAATCAACATCAAGAGCAAGACTATCAACTTTAGAGGCAAGAACATCAATTTTCCCAAATTTTCCTCAACAGTTTTATTGAAAGCAGTTTGTGTACTAATAAAATCCTTAAGCATGACTTCAAGATCAGAGGGTACACTCTTATTGTTGTTGTAGGAATTACCATAAGAATTAACATAACCATTGCCACTATTAGAAGGATAGGGCTTATAATTGCTATTACCAAAATTATTCCTATAAGCATTGTTGTTGAAGTTATTGTTTTTAATGAAGTTCACATCAACATGCTCTTCTTGAGCAACCAAAGAAGCTAAAGGAACATTATTTGGATCAACATGCATTTTTCCATTTGTAAGCATAGACATAATAGTATCAATCTTATCACTCAAGGAAGAGGTTTCTTCAACAGAATTTACCTTCTTACCTTGTGGAGCTCTCGGTGTGCCATTCAGAATAATTTATCATCATATCATCAAGAAGCTTTGTTGCAGCACCCAAAGTGATGGACATAAAGGTACCTCCAGAGGCCGAATCCAATAGGTTTCTTGAAGAAAAATTTAGTCCTGCATAAAAGGTTTGGATGATCATCCAAGCAGTCAGTCCATGGGTGGGACAATTCTTTACCAATGATTTCATTCTTCCCAAGCTTGAGCAACATGCTCATTATCAAATTGTTTGAAATTCATAATGCTACTTCTCAAAGATATAATCTTAGCAGGAGGATAATATTTTCCTATGAAAGCATCTTTGCATTTAGTCCATGAATCAATACTATTTCTAGGCAAAGATAGCAACCATTCTTTAGCACGTCCTCTCAAAGAGAAAGGAAAAAGTTTCAGTTTAATAATATCACCATCTACTTCCTTATACTTTTGCATCTCACAAAGTTCAACAAAATTATTAAGGTGAGCAGCAGCATCATCAGTACTAACACCAGAGAATTGCTCTTTCATAACAAGATTTAAAAGTGCAGGTTTAATTTCATAGAATTCTGCTTTAGAAGCAGGTGGAGCAATAGGTGTACTAATGAAATCATTGTTGTTTGTGCTAGTGAAATCACACAACTTAGTGTTCTCAGGGTACTCATTTTAGCAAAATTAAAACAAACAAAAAATAACAACTCGAATTAAGCAACTATTTTTTTTGTGTTTTTGATAAATAAAGCAAACAAGAAAATAAAAATAAACTAAGCAAGACAAAACAAAGTAAAGAGATTGGAAGCGTGAGACTCCCCTTGCAGAAATCCTCTTACTCCCCGGCAACGGCGCCAGAAAAAGTTGCTTGATGACGTGAAAGCACACGTTCGTTGGGAGACCCCAAGAGGAAGGTATGAAGCAGTGCAGCAGCAAGTTTCCCTCAGTAAGATACCAAGGTTGTCAGATCCAGTAGGAGTAAAAGGCACTCTGAAGGTTGTTGGTGGCGCCGTTTACTCTATCACCAACGTGGAACCTGCACACAACACAATCAAACTATTTTCCCCAACGAAACAGTGAGGTTGTCAATCTCACTGGCTTGCTGTAAACAAAGGATTAAACGTATGGTGTGGAAAATAGTGTTTAATTGCAGAGAATGAAAAGGAACAATGATTGCAGTTGGTTGTATTATCAGTGTAAAAGAATGGACCGGGGTCCACAGTTCACTAGTGGTGTCTCTCCATAAAAGATAACTAACATGCTGGGTAAACAAATTACAGCTGGGCAATTGATGAATAGAGAGCGCATGACAATGCATATATATGACAAGATGACTACTATGATATTCAATTGGCATTACAACAAGATACATAGACCGTTATCCAACAGCATCTATGACTAATAATCCACCTTCAGGTTGACATCCGTGTTCCCCGTTGGTATTAAGTTGCAAGCAACAGATTATTGCATTAAGTAATGTGCATAATGTAAACAATACAATTATCCTTAGACAAAGCATTACTGTTTTACCCCTAGTGGCAACAGCACATCCACAACCTTAGACGTTGCTGTCACTCGCCCAGATTACCGGAGGCATGAACCCACTATCTAGCATAAATACTCCTCTTGGAGTTACAAGCATCTACTTGGCCAAAGCATCTACTAGTAACGGAAAGCATGCAAGATCATAAATAACATATAAGATAGATTGATAATCAACTTGATCATAGTATCAATATTCATCGGATCCCAGCAAACACAACATGTAGCATTACAATAAGATGATCTTGATCATGATAGGCAGCTCACAAGATCTAAACATGATAGCACAAGGAGGAGAGACAACCATCTAGCTACTGCTATGGACCCGTAGTCCAAGGATGAACTACTCGCATCACTCGGAGGCAGGCATGGTGATGTAGAGCCCTCCGGTGATGATTCCCCTCTCCGGCAGAGTGCCGGGAAGAGCTTCAGAACCCTCCCGAACTAGGGTTGACGATGGCGGCGGCTACGGAACTTTTCGTGGATGGAGGTTCGGGTATTTAGGGTTTTCTGGACGAAGGCATTATATAGGCGAAAGGGCGACGTCTGGAGGCACCCGAGGGGGTCACACCACCCCCCGACGCGGCAGGAGGTGGGGCCGCGCCGGCCCCTGGCGTGGCTGCCTCCTCGGTCCTCCGTCTCTCCTTTGGACTCCGTGTACGTGTCGGGAAAATAGAAGGTTCTGTCCAAGTTTCGTCCAATTCCGAGAATATTTCCAGAACAACTTTTCTGGAATACAAAAATAGCAGAAAACAGGAACTGGCACTGTGGCATCTTGTTAATAGATTAGTCCCAGAAAATGCATAAAATGATATGAAGTGTATGTAAAACATGTAACAATTGGTATAATATCAACATGGAACATCAGAAATTATAGATACGTTTGAGACGTATCAACCGGCCACAGCTTAGCGTCGCGTGCCCATCAGGAAGCCACCAAAGGCACCTTGTTCTTGGTATCCATCATGTGACACACACATTCCCCAAGTGGAAACATTGTCACGGGGACTGCTCCACACTCAGCCGAGCCGCATGCGGGCAGGAAGACCCTGCTGATGCTTGTCGTCGAGTGGATTTGAGGGTTGGGCCACCACCACCGGCAGATTTTAAATCCATTGCATCCACCTCCAATGCCCCTCCATCGACCTGCAAGACACCGGAGAGCTCCTGCCAGCCGTAACCGACCACGCCCGTCACAGGAAACCGGTAGCTGCTACCAAGGGAAGATATGAACATCCAACACCATTGCACCTCCACCCCCATCATATCTCCGCTACGCCACACCACCGCATCACCGCGCCTCTGCGCCACCCGCCAGTTGTAGAAACTGCACACCAGCACTGCGCCTCCTTTGGAAGTGGGCCCGTCGCTGGCGGCGAGGGGAGGCAGGAGTAGGCGGCTTTTAAAATAGGATTTGGGTCACCCTTGGCGTCACTCATAAGAGTGAAACAGGAGTCACAGAGCGCAACCTAACCAAACTTTGAAATTTCAGACAATTTGGTGCTTAATTTGTAAAAAGAGAGGGAAGAAGATACATCGGATGTTCCCCATGACGAGGGAACTCATGTTTGGTTTTCTCCAACATGAAGCCTCTCTCACGCCATACTAAGGAAAGAATAAAGCATTTTCTTACACGGCATATGACCCATTGTTCTTACACGATTCTTGTTTGCTAGCTAGCATGTGTTCGATCCTTCCCAATTTGGAGTGTCTTCATCTCGCTTGCACAGCTAAAAGAACGACGATGACCATTTGATTCTCTTCCTCGTCGGCTGCAAGGTCGGCGTCCTCTTCTATCATTTTGGTGAAACATGATCTCATTGCCGCTATCCATAGCTTATTCTGAAGAGGAGGTAAAGAAGGCGGTATTCCAAATGGAACACAACAAAGCCCCGGGTCCGGATGGTTTTCCTGGTGAGTTTTATCAGATCTTCTAGGAGATAATCAAAACGGACTTGCTCGAGATGTTTTATGCTTTGCATGCTGGACAACTTGAACTTTTTCGCCTAAATTTCGGTGAGATGATTTTGTTGCCAAAGGTTAATGAAGCAGAAAGGATCCAGCAATATAGACCTATCTGTCTTCTAAACGTTAGGTTCAAAATATTCACTAAAACCACTACAATTAGGCTTAATTCGGTGGCTCATCATGTTGTGCGCCTGACTCAGACAGCTTTCATGCAAGGTCGCAATATTCTTGATGGGGTTGTGATTTTACATGAAACAGTTCATGAGTTGCATTGGAAAAGGATGCATGGTGTTATACTAAAGATTGACTACAAAAAGGCTTATGATAAAGTCAAGTGGTCTTTCCTCCAGCAAACACTAAGAATGAAAGGTTTTTCAGATGAGTGGCGCGCTATGATTCATAACTTTGTTTCAGAGGAAGTGTTGCCATCAAAGTCAATGATGACGTTGGTAGATATTTCCAAATGAAAAAAGGATTACAACAAGGCGATGCAAAAATGGATGGGCAAATTGAAGGAGTATGATACATCTCAAAGATATCTATAATTTTTGGTTGTTCCATGCTTGTTATATATCATTGCCACATGTTTTTATAATATTTTTATATCATTTTGGCACATTTTATGGAACTAACCTATTAACAAGATGCCCAGTGCCATGCCCAGTCAGGAAACTTTCTCGGAATCGGCTACAAATTTACGTGATTTATTTTTACGAAGAAACAAAGACGGAGCCAGGAGGGCGCCTGCAGGGGGGCGCCACAGGCCCCAGACGCCACCCAAGCGCGGTCGCCCCACCTGGCCGACTCCAGAACCTTCTCGAGTCGCCCTTTCGCCTATAAATTCTATTCCTCCCGAAAACCCTAGGTAGCCGATCATATTTTCCAAAAAACGTCTGAGGCCGCCGCAGCCGCCAACCTTAGATCGGGAGGGTTCTGCTGCTCTTCCCGGCACCCTATCGGAGGGGAAGATCGTCACCGGAGGCATCTACACCACCATGCCTGCCTCCGGAGTGATGCGTGAGCAGTCCACCACAGGACTACGGGTCCATGGAAGTAGCTAGATGGTTGTCTCTTCTCCTTGTACTCCATTGTTTAGATCTTGTGAGCTGCCTAACATGATCAAGATCATCTATTTGTAATGCTACATGTTGTGTTTGATGGGATCTGATGAATTATGAAGTCATGACATTATTGTTCAGTTTATCTATGATATGTTTTATATATGATCTTGCATGCTCTCTGATGCTTGTGTATGCTTTGGCCGAAGTAATTACTAGTATCTTTAGAGGGAGTATTTATGCTAGATAGTGGGTTCATGCCTCTCTTGTCTGAGTCCGAGTTGACAGAAACGATTTAGGCTTGAGATGTGTTGTTGCTACTAGGGATAAAACAGTGGTGTTTATTGCTATATGTTGTAACCATTGTTTACATTACACACCATGCTTATTGCAATTATATGTTGCTTACAACTTAATACTTTCGGGTGACATGCTGGATAGCGATCCCGGGGTGGATTATTAGTCATAGATGCAGCTGGATAACGGTCTATATATTTTGACGTAATGATCATATTAAATAAAACGGTGAACTTTGCGTCCTGATAGTATTGTTATGTGCCCATGCTTTCTCAATTACCCAGCTGTAATTTGTTTACCCAACATGTTTATCTTTCGGAGAGACACCACTAGTGAACTGTGGACCCCGGTCATATTTTCCTATATTGCTTACAACCGTTTTCATAGCTTTTCCTAGTCATTTGCTCGCTGGTCATTTTTGCTCTCATATTATTTTACACACATACATTTAATTTTTTGTGTTCAGCAAGCTGGAGGGATTGGCAACATCTCTGTTTCGTTGGGGCAAAATAGTTTGTTTGAGACTGTGTGCAGGTCCACGTCAATAATCGTAAACGGTGTCGTTGACACCAAGCCGAATCCTTCTCCAAGTCCTACTGGTTTGATAACCTTGGTTTTGTAATCAATAGAAAATTGTTGCTACGCTATATCATACCTTCCTGTAGGGGTTCCCAGCGAACGTGTGATCCACGCCATCAAGCTCTTTTCTGGCGCTGTTGCCGGGGACTTGGAAGCTTCAGTGAGGGGAGTTTAGCACGTCCTTACACTCTATTTTGTTATTGTCTTACTTAGTATATTTTTTGTTAGTCTTGTTTTGCTTTTCGTTTGCTTTAAAAATTAAAAACACAAAAAAATAAAAAATTCAGCAAGTAGTTTCTTCTTGTTTTGCTTAGTATCCTGTTTTTATTTTGCTAAAATGGGTTCAGCTGAGAACACTAAGTTGTGTGACTTCACGAGCACAAACAACAATGATTTTATATGCACACCAATTGCTCCACCAGCTTATAAGGCTGAGCTATGAGATAAAACCTGCTTTGTTAAATCTTGTCATGAAAGAACAATTTTCTGGTGCTGGCACTGATGATGCTGCTTCTCATTTAAATAAGTTTGTTGAGTTATGTGATATGCAAAAGTATAAAGAAGTAGAGGGTGACATTATTAAACTGAAACTTTTTCCTTTCTCTTTGGGAGGACGTGCTAAAGAATGGTTATTGTCTTTGCTTAGAAATAGTATTGATTCTTGGACCAAATGCAAAGATGCTTTAATTGGGAAGTATTATCCACCTGCAAAAATTATACAGGAGTAACATTATGAATTTTAAACAATTTGATAATGAACATGTTGTTCAAGCTTGGGAAAGAATGTAATCTATGGTTAAAAATTGTCCCACTCATGGACTTACTATTTGGATGGTCATCCAAACTTTTTATGATGGCTAAGAAGAAGCGATAGGGGTCTTCTGTAAAGAGACCAAAAAGTAAAGGGTCTTGGGCTCGACGATTCGCGAGATAATAGCTATTCGGGAGTAACCACTTTAGAAAGGGCAAAGGGGGGAAGGACCATCCCAACTCTCGGATCGGAGATGCTAACGGGACAGGAATCGAAGTGGGGGACCTCTCTACCGCACCTGTCTCCCCAGACATAGACTACGTACAGGGTAGTACTCTTGGAAAGAGAGAAGATCACCGCGTGAACAAAATCAAAAATAACGAATGTCACTCCCGAGGGATCGACCACTATCATACATGACATTTTTCATATTTTCCTCCAGGAATTTGTTGGATTCGGCTGTAGGAGGTACCTTCATGTCCACTACATTAGGTGCATCAACAAATTTCTAGGATGATATGATGGCAAATTATTCCCAGTGGCACACTGAAAGAACCCCAACTGGTAAGAAGGTAAATTATGTTGAGGATATCTCTTCTTTGAGTGACAAAGTGGATGCTATTATGTCTATGCTTTCTGGTAATCAAGTTCCTATTGATCCTAATAATGTTCCTTTAGCTTCTTTGGTTGCTCAAGAAGAGCAAGTTGATGTTAATTTCATTAGAAATAATTTCAATAACAATGCCCATAGGAACAACTTTGGTAATAATAATTATAAGTCATATCCTCCAACTGGTAGTAATTCTTTTGGCAATTCTTATGGTAATTCCTACAACAATGGTAAAAATGTGTCCTCTGATCTTGAAGCATGCTTAAAGATTTTATTACTTCGCAAAAAGCTTTCAATAAAAGTGTTGAGGAAAAGCTAGGAAAGTTGGATATTCTTAGTGTTAAAGTTGATAATCTTGTTCATGATGTTGAGATGCTTAGATAAAAGTTTTACCTATTGACATTAAGGAATATAAGTCTCTGAATGCTATACAAATTAAAATTGATAACAACATAAGGATGTTGGCCGAATTACATGCTAGGTGGGAAAGAGAGGAAAAAGAAGCTGAAATTGCTAAAACTAGTAAGATTGCTAATGTTTGCACTATTTTTACTGATGATGATATTAAAATTTTGAATGCTCATGAGTCAGCTACAGGTCCTAAATATGCTAATGGTAAAAGAATTGGATTAGGAAAATTTCTACTTTACCTATTAAAAATCAAAAGTTCTCCAATAGTGCTAAAACTGTCTCCAAGAGAAGTGCTGAAATTAATCCTGATGATAATGATCCTTTTAGAGAAAATGCTCCTGTTATTTTTTATGACAATGATCTTGATTTTGATAATTGTAACCTTACTGAAGTCATTAAGTTTTTACAAAAGCTTGCAAAAATCCTTATGCTAGTAAATTGAACATGGCTTTTACCCAACATATCACAAATGCTTTGATTAAAGTTAGGGAAGAAATGATCAAGTGTGAATTTTCTATCCCTAGAAAATTAGAAGATGCTTGGGAACCTACTATTAAGATGAAAGTTAATGATTTTGAGTGCAATGCTATGTGTGATCTTGGTGCTAGTGTTTTCATTATGCCTAAAAGTTGTATGACATTCTTGATTTGGAACCACTAGAAGATTGTCCTTTGAGTGTTTATTATCTTGATTCTACTTTGAATAAACATGTGGGAAAAATTGATGATGTTCTTGTTATGGTTAATGGTAATTATGTCCCTGTTGATTTTATTGTTATGGATATTGAATGCAAACTTTCTTGTCCTATTGTGTTGGGAAGATCTTTTCTTAGAACTGTTGGTGCTATCATTGATATGAAAGAAGGAAATATTAATTTCATTTTCCACTTAAGAAAGGGATGGAACACTTCCCTAGAAAAAGAATGAAGCAATCTTTTGAGTCTTTTGTTAAGTCAAGTAATGATTTGGATGTTAGTAATATAGATAATACCTGATCTTTTGCTATTGTGCCTAGCTACAAGGCGTTAAAGAGAAGCGCTTATGGGAGGCAACCCATTATTTTTACTTTCAGTTCGTTTTTGTTTTCTTTGTGTTTGGGTTTTGTTACCTCTGTAGCAACTCCCTTGTATCCTTTTTATTTTTCGTTTTGTGCCAAGAATAGCCTCTAATGGGAGGAAAGTAAAATTTTGAGTCTGCTGCCCAGAAACAGATTTCTGTTCGTGACCGTACGAAAATCCAAAAAATTACAGAACATGATCTGGGGCTGCAAATTTTTGACAGTAAGCATCTGGGTTTTGTCTACCTTTCGTTAGTTTTAAGTTTTCTGATTCGAGGTGTCCTAGTGTCTCCAAAAAAATCATCTATGCGTTCTGTTCTGTTTTTGACAGATTATGTCTTAGTTTTGCATTGTGTCTTTTACAAGTGTTGAGTGGGATTCTTTTGATCCAATAGCACCACTTAAGGCTTTGTGACACTAGCTAATGTTAAAAAAATAATATGCAATTTGTTAAGTGAGAACTGAAGGTGGATTATTTTGTTTGAGTACTAGCCCCTCTAATAAGTTTGTGAGAAGTTTTGTGTGAAGGAAGTTTTCAAGTGTTGAGAGAACGAGGTGATGAAAGAAGATCAAGAAGGGATTAAAGCTCAAGTTTGGGGAGCCTCCCCTGGACCTCCTCCAAATATTCAAGAAGTCTCAAGCGTCTAAGCTTGGGAATTCCCAAGGCATCCCCTTCTTCATCAACAATTTATCAGGTCGATCACATGAGACTATATTTTTTATTCCTTTACATAATATGTGCTTTTCTTGGAGCGTCATTTATGTTTTGCTTTCAGTTTTGTTTTCTTTTGTTTGCTGGTATTTTCAATAATGGATCATAGCATTCTTGTGTGGGAGAGAGACACGCTCCGCTTTTTCATAAAACACTCATGTTCTTCACTTATATGTGTAGAGTGTTTAGCTTTTTATTATTTTAGCTTCTAGCTCTTGTTTTTAATGTATCTATTGTTCAGAGCTATTAGTTACTTGTAGTTAGGTTGTACTCTCTTGTGTTACATGCATACTTGCTTAGAGAGTTTGTTCAAATAAGTTGATTGATGTTTGGTTGAAAGGGAAATATCATGTAGGAAGTGGTAAAAGAAGCTTACATAATTTTGTAGATCATTGTCTTGAATAATTTGATACTTGTCAATTGTTTTGAGGTATGAACTAGATGAATGCTTAAACTTGTGGATCATTTACTTAAGAATGGATGTAGCGCCCTGACCCGACTGCTATACAGTGATGCTGAGTGTCACCGGTTAAGCGATACAACCGGAGGTTACGGGTTTACCAATCCCCGGCCAAAACCTTTGGCAGGCGTTGCTCGGAATTGATCACCGGCAACGCAACACCCCGATTGATGCCTTAACACAGGCTCAACTATCAAAGCATAATAGAGAGATCAAAGACTTGTGGAACAACTGGCACATCACAGAATCTACGACACAAATCATTATAGTTCAACTCTTATAATAGAGAAAGATAGCAAAATACAACCAGAGGTCACAGACCCAACAGTACAACATGCGGAAGCGAATTAGGTTGTTCTAAACAACAAGAACCAAATTATGGCCTAAGAGGCCTACAAATAACATCCAAGCGCCAGCTGTTCCGGGATGTCTCAAGCTGCCACCTGGGAACCCCAGACTACTCGTCGACGTCCACAAAGAACCCACCTTCGAGGTCGGTGAAGTCCTCCTCTGAAACAAAACACACGACGTTGAGTTCGACGAACTCGCAAGATTATGTATAGAGCTTTAGCTCGATGAGGCTTTCAAAGCTATATGGCTGTTTTGCATAAAGCTAATTTTATTTATGAAAACATAACTCATTGGCATCGACTAAACAGGGTATTTTAAAAAAAGGGGTAAGAAGTGACTCTTCTCTTGATCACTTTTCTCATCATCAACCATCATCAACCACTGTACCTGTTCATCAAAGGCACCTCCCTGAATCACCCTCGAGGAAGTCAACCTTGCATTCTTGAATGGTACCTTTAGTACCCAGTTTTTAATCATTCCGTTCAAGTTATTCTATGATCTTATCGTCCTTTCCCAAGTCGTCCGTAACCATGGACACGGCTTTTCGAAAAGATTTAACCCTGCAGGGGTGCACTGTGTTTACCTTCGGTACCGCCCGGCTCATTGCCTACGCTTAGCTCTCTTCCGGGGAAAGCCGGCTGAGTGGGAACGGTTACAACCTTTACCTTGTTAAGGACTAACCCAGGATCATCAGTGAGGACGGAGCAGCGGATCACCACACCGTGCCCCGTGGCCACTCATTTTCCTAACACCACCATCCTCATCCCAGTTCATACCACCATCCTCACGCACGGGCAAATGGAAGCCCGAACTAGAGGACCCTGGCTAGTCCCGCTCAAGTTATTTGGTCGACGGGGGTTCCATATAGCCCACCGAAAGGAAGCGCGCTCATTCTTGGTTCAAGAGGTAAAGAACTCGCACCTAGGCGGCGAGAGTGAGAGAAAACACCACAACCACAGTGGCCTCTCATCCCCACCTTTAGCATCTTATTGCCTGTCACCACAATTTCTCCACCATCAACCATTCCTCTCATCACCTGTTTCCAACATGAACCATCCATCGGACGGCTAAGCATTTAACTAAGCATGGCTAAGCATCAACATTGCATAGTTAAGTATTTCAGGCCAACAATACAATCATATGGATAATAGGAGGGGAAACAGGTATTGGCATCGGAATCGTAATGCAACTATAGGATACTCTAATCCAATAAAATTGACATTTGGAACCGCAAGCAATATTATAGTGGAGAAAATATTTGCGGAAACATAGGATAAGATATGCTCAGAGGGGGGATTACGCTTGCCTTGTTGATACGGCTGGTAGTACGGGTCGTCACGAGACGGGGGTGTCACTTCCACTCCTTGATCTACCGAGGCACAAACAATACCGGAGAGGAACAATCAAAACCACAGATACAACAGGTGCAATGCACAAACACATGATGACATGACATTTTAATGCACGGAAATTATTATAACAAGTTCTACCAATTTACATGGGGTGGAGAAAATATTATTCAACAAGAGAGAAATATGGCTTCATATTTGTTTTAATGTTTTCCTGTGCTATAGGTCATGTAAACATGCATGATAATGAAGCTACTGATTAATGCACATTTTTCTGAGCATTTTGATATGACGAACACATTTTCCGGAGGTCCCGATAAAAAGTGATCACTCTTATTAACCTCCTTCTTTAAACTTATGATTTTAATATTACTACAGGTACCGTAATTCAATTGTGATCAAATATGCATGATATTTATTTTAAAGGTTTATTCAAAATTTTCTGGACATTTTGGTATATTACACGCATTTTTTGGATACACCGATAAAAGTTATTGTATTTATCAATTTCCTTTTTGATATGATCTTTTGATGATTTATTTAACAACAATATATAATTTATATCATTTAGGGATATAAGGGTGACAAGAAAACAGAAATTTCAAAATCAATACTGGAATCCGGATGCCAGCCCGGAATTTTCTGGGTGTTGTACCGGGTGAAAATAATTTCCGGAATTGTTTCCGGTTCATTTCCAGTTATATTCCGGATAAAAACTATCAGGTCCAGTAGCGTATTTCTTAAACCGGAACAAAAACCGGAAAAATCCGGGTTTCTCACCGGATGCGTCGACACGATGGAGAGGACTACGGCGACGGCAACCGCGGCGTGGAGCACGCTCTAGCTCGGGAGGGGAGAGGAGAAAGGGGGCAACGGCACGAGAAGCTCACCACGAGCAAGTTGGTGAGGATGGGGTGGCCGGAGATGGACCAACGCGGCGGTGCGGAGCTCGGCGATGCCGCGGCGGTGGTCGGTGGAGATGATGACGGCGGCGGCGATTCGGGGCCTCCCGCTTCGATTCCTCTGGCGGAGATGAGCAGCACGGCGAGGCGGAGCGGCTAGTACTCCGCGATTTGAACGGGGACGCTTCAGGCGACGGCGACGGACGCGGCGGACTCGGCGGCCATGGCGGCTCGGTGGGGAGCACAGGGAGAGGAGGAAGAAATGGGGAACGGGGAGCAGCGCACGGTGGGGCCTTCCTCTCCTCGCGTGTGGAGGCAGAGAGGCCGCGGGGGCCCCCTGGCGAGCTCGGCGTCGAGCGGGTCCGGCGGGAGCTGCCGGTGCGGTCGCTACAGCGACGAGGAAGA
The DNA here is from genome assembly GCA_947311845.1 of Poa pratensis. Taxonomy (NCBI): domain Eukaryota; kingdom Viridiplantae; phylum Streptophyta; class Magnoliopsida; order Poales; family Poaceae; genus Poa; species Poa pratensis. The sequence goes on along the minus strand of CAMZMU010000089.1, from coordinate 35,770,821 downwards.
AGACCAATTTACAAAACGCCCCCTGTAGCTTTTGTTGCCATCACGGACAGGTCCTTCTATAATTACAAAGAGGCCCTTGTCTGTTTCTTTTTGAAACCAGTAGCTTTTCAAAGATTTTATTAGGGAACTTAAACATTGAAAGGACACGGATGTCGCCTAGAGGGGGGGGGGGGTGAATAGGCGATTAAAATTCTTCTATGGCTTAGGCTTGAATAAATGCGAAATAAAACTAGCGTTTAATTTATCAAGCACGAAACCTAAACAAGCTAGGTTAACCTATGTGCACCAACAACTTATGCTAAACAAGATAAGCAAATATGTGATAGCAAGATATATTACTTCAAGCTCGATGGCTATCACAAAGTAAATAGCATAAGTAAGAAGCTCGGGTATAGAAATACCGAGGCACTTGGAGACGATGATTTATCCCGAAGTTCACTTCCCAATGGAAGCTACGTCTCCGTTGGAGCGGTGCAGAGTCACAAAGTGATCTCCGAATAGCCGTCAAATGGCACACCGTAATCTCCTTCGTGCCTCTACCAATGTAGAGTGCCATGAGCCACTATGGGACACTTGAGGGTGGTCACCGAACCCGTACAAGGATGAGGCATACTCCACAACTTAATTGGAGGCTCTCACCGGAATCCCGAGGCTCCCAAAGCCACAGGACCCACAAGGTTGGGGCACGTCTCCACAACTTAATTGGAGGCTCCCAACTATCCCGCGAGCCACCAAAACTCCGAGATCAACAAGGACCGTCTAGGGCACTCCAAATACCCAAGAGGACAAGCTCTAAGGCACCCCAAGTACCCAAGAGTAACAAGCTTCTCAACTTCGATTTCCACGTATCACCGTGGAGAACTCAAACTGATGCAACCGATGCAATGGGCAAGAACACAAGAAGTGCTCAAAATCCTTCACTCTCAAATCCCACCAAAGCAACTAATGCTATTGGGGGGAGAAGAGATGAAGAACAAAGAGGAACACCAAATTCCTCCAAGATCTAGATCAAAAGGTTTCCCCTCACTTAGAGGAGAGATTGATTGGTGGAATGATAGATCTAGATCTCCTCTCCCTTTTCCCTCTAATTGGAGGCAAGAATCATGGAGGGATAGAGAGATAGAAAAGCTCAACAAGGTCAACAATGGTGGCAAATTTCGAGCTCAAGAGTTGGGGTCTCTTTGGAGAAGAAGACCCCTTAAATAGGTGGGGAGAAATCTGCCCGTTTGGCCAGAAAAGCACGGGTCGGATAATCCGACCCACACTTGAATCGGATAATCCGAAATACATCAGAAAGCTGCAAAATAGCAGTTTTCGCGACCAGCAGAAATCCGGGTCGGATATTCCGATTCATTTTGAATCGGATTATCCGATAGTCTGAAAATTGACAGAAATAGCAAAACGAAAACTGCAATATCTTTTTCATCCGAACTCCGATTTCGATGTTCTTGGGCTCGTTGGAATCACCACAACGAGCACGACAAGATGATGCAATAAAACATCATAGTACAGCAAGGGAGTATAAAACCAAATGTAGAAAGGTGAAACCTCTCTATAGAAGATGAACCGGGAGAAACTCCAAAACCGAAAACGCAACAAGTTTTTCATACGAAATCCGTTTTGGGTGAACTTGAGCCTGTTATGAAGGTCACAACAAGCTTCAAAACCACATAGAGAGATAAGCCAAATAAGAACCAAGAAAGATGATGAAGGCAAGTATGCAAAGGTTTGAGCTCTCTCCAACTGATACGCTAAAGCTCAAGCGAGAGCCCCTCTTGATAGTACGGTGTCTATCCAATAACCCGGTCTCCCGACTAACAACCTGAGACCGGTAAACAAGAAACCCTATCAACATCATACCTTTGCCTTGCGCATACCACTTGAGCTAGATGACATCGATCTTGATCTCTTCAAGTGGACCACCTTTCTTGATTGCGCTTTGCTTGTGTGAAGACTCAAACATTGCTCCCCCATAATCCACTATGGGAGAGCCTCTCTTAGGCACATCTTCACATGAACATAAATGGGTGGCAAGCTTCAAGCCTAGGATTTCTTCGAGATGCTCCTCTTGAACTTGCGCTTCTCAACATTGATGACGATCACCACTTGACGTCATCGTTCATGGGCTATATGAAATCTTCATTTGATGCAAGCCCATAGAAAGATACCTAACCACACATAGAAATGCTACACACATATCATGGGTTAGTTCACAAAGCTATATGGACAATTGCTTACCATACCAAGAGATACATGATCCCACTTGGTACATCTTGTAGCTTTGTGTTGATCAATATCTTGATCAACCTTGTATCTTTTCTTCTCTTTTCAATAGATGATGTCTTGAAGAAAACCATGAATGATCACATAATCCTTTTCTTCAAGACATACTTGCGATATGCTCAACTCACATATGACCAATCATCGGATAACTCCTCGAATACCAACTTGGTCAACACATACTCTTCTTCTTGATCTTGATGCCAAATACTTCATTATATCAATATATTCATGGCATCAACCTTGAATCCAACATATGGAGTTCAAGCATGGTCTATGGACAAACACTATAAGTACAACTCAATGCAACCATTAGTCCATAGGGATTGTCATTAATTACCAAAACCACACATGGGGGCGCCATGCCCTTTCAATCTCCCCCATTTTGGTAATTGATGACAATCTCTTTTGCAAGGGTTTATATAATGAATTAAGCAACCATGCAAATCAACAAGCATGGATGCATGAGCATGAAAGGTAAATGCTTATGACCAAAACAAAAGCATAACACCAAATTCCCTTAAACCCTATAAAACTTCTCCCCCATTGGCATCCATTTCCAAAATGGGCGAAAAATCTTAGAAGGTCAATATAGTATGAGCTCCCCATAAGGTGTGCATTTCTCAAAATATGAGTGAAATCAAATACACATACCCAATGACGAATAGTTGGAGAGAGCACAAACTATATTGAGCATCCAAAGATTGCAAAAGAACGATATGGAAAACTTTTTACAATTCTCCAAATAAAAAGTAAGCAATCAAAAAGATCCAACTAACCAAATAAACACAAGATATTATGATTTGTGCAAAAGAGTGTTTTAAAGGAAATAGAGGAGCTCCCCAATATTTGTACACAATTTAGAATTATTGTATTTGAATACAAGGTGTGCAAACATGGAATCCTCACTCCTCCGGTATCCTCTGAAACACTAAAACAAATGAATTCACAAGCTCAATAAGATGCAAATGAAAAACAAAGCTTGTGACATATCCCATGGTGAAGATTATTGACTTGTAAGACAAGCAAGATATTCACCAAGATGAGAGCACCAAGATGTGACAAAATAGGATATGCACTCATTAATCAAATTCTTTTCGGAGTCACGACAAAGAATCAAAAATGGAGTAAAAGAGATGACACCGAAGAATTAGGATATCGAGTAAAGATGTAATTTCTCTCATGTATATAAGTTTCTAAGTGTCCACAAAGAAACATGTACACATAAAATTAGTTACTAAGGAAAAGAGACACGATATCCAAAGGGAAGTCATAACATATACACATATGATGTTTGTTTAGGATCATAGCCCATAGCTCAATATTCTCATATTGTATAATAATGAACTTCAAATTCAACCTCAACACAAGCATCACAAATATCACTAAGGGAAAGGAGATAGTTGGGACGCGTTGAGGAAAGCAACAAGTATCATAAGAGCTACATTGAATTTGCAATAGCTACAACAAAAGCAAATAAATACTTTTCATGCCATGATGCAACCTACACAAGGTTGGATGCTAGAAAAGTATGCATGAGGGTGAATACTTGTTACCGAGATGACATTGGGTTGATGTAGTAGATAAAGTTTCATCAACCATCCTCGCTTGTCTCCAATAAGCATGTGGTGAAGATACTTTCATTGTAAATGAGACAAGCATCCAATGCATCTCCATGTACCTAAAACACATTCAAGTAAAATTGTTCCCAAACTAATTGGGTCCAAGTAGTTAGTCAAACTACAATACATAGAAGGAACTCCACATAAATATGTGCATATAGATATGAAATTGAATTTCATGCACATCTTAGCCGATTTAGGATTCCGTGGAGTTTCCCCTATATATTGGCACAAAGAAGGAAAGCATGCCATAAAATAAACATGTAGTAGATATGCATGCCTATGACCTTCAATAACCAAAGGGAGATACAATTTGGACAAATATTAAGAGTCAAAGAGGGTCCAAATTATATCAAAGATCCAAATCAAAAATTGATTTAGAGAAGCCAATTGAAACTAAAAGCAAATCAACACATAATTGATAAGATACCAATTGGATAAAGATATCAAAAAGAAAATAAGATACCAATTAATCAATATATAAAAGGGCTAGATATCAAATTTTCAAAAGAGAGAGAGATGTTAATCAACGAATGATATAACCCACTCCCAAAGAGAGATGCCAATTGGGACAAACTCTCAAAAAGAAAGAGCGGGGTTCCAACAAATAAACCACACCCTCTACACTTTTCATGATGATACAAAGTACCAAGCCAAAAAAGTTTGTCTTCCATGAGACATGTCATCGGGATCAAAGACCAATGGAAAGGATCAAAATACAAATAGAATATAAATAGTGTTTAAAAAGATACATGATAGCTCTACCAACAAAAGTGCATTATTTTATGATCTTGTATTTGAATACACAATGCACACACATGGAATCATCGCTCTCAAATATCTATTCAAACACTAGTCATATATCAAGAAAAAGCAATAAGATCCAATACTAATGAAAATATAAGTTGTACTCAATATAGGATAGCTCACCCAAGAATAGTGCATTATCTATAAGTAGCCTTTGAATGCAAGGTGCACAATGATGGGATCAATGCCTCTCCTACACCAAATAAAACACTAGGAAAGTTTGAGTAAGTAAAATGATCCACAAGAGGCAAGGAAGACAACGGGAGTTAAAACACATTAATTTTGGCAAGAAATAAGGCAATAAATCAAGAGCCAACATGAAGATGATCTACAAATTTCACCACAATTAAGTATCACTTCTCATGGACAAGGAGTATATGTAGAAATTTCTTAGTGGCGTATTGGATTGATATTCAAGATCATCTTCACAACCAATAAGCACATGGTGAAGGATAAGATTTAAGCGCGATGCTTATGAAGATAAATGTTCTTGATAGCTTCAAATATTCACGCGATTATGCAAAGCAACTACAAAGAGTGCTTTGAAGCAATTGGTTTCCAAAGAGATATATGAGAACATAGTAGAGGAAAACCTTACCAAGAACATTCATCACAAACAAGATCCAAAATGTGAGTAAGTAAAAACATTTAAGCAAATGGGAACTTGTTTGAGAAATATGCCACAAAGGAATAAGATAATTAACAATATCAATTCTAGGTGGCAATACCTCACATGTTCACATTGTCTAGGTTTGTAATATGCACATAGCTTATTACTCCCCCATAATGTGATAATCCATTCATTCTCCACAAGAGGCAAGTAAAACCCAACTAGAGATGACTAATGAACATTATAGAATTTGAATTTCTCATGAGAAGGACATACCATATAGAGACTAGATAAAATTGATATATCAACACTAAGTGGTAGTACTCATGTATATACATTTTTAGGATTGTGAAGTGCGCAAGCATATCACTCCCCAAAAATGGGATAGTCCATTAATCTCTCAAAAAGAGCCAATTAAGATATAAGCAAGTTGATACAAAAGGCTCAACACAAACTCACACATACATGGTGTGCAAACCAACATACACATACTTGATTGCTCAAGATAAGTAAGTAGAGAGCACAACATGTACAAACACTAGCAAGGTACAAAACCAAACACATGCAAGGGTGCAAGCAACTTTCAATGTATATATGATTTAAATACAAGTTACCGCAAGGAGAAACATTGGATATGTTATAGAACAATATAATCCAAATGACTTGGCTTGAGAGAATATAATTGATGAAGATCCCTTAATTCTTCATGATGTAGCCAAATCTCCAATGCCCTCCACAACACCTATTGATCAAGTTTTAGCTTGTTGGTCCCCAACGAAGTTGGGTCCTAAGAGGTTAGTCACAATAGGCTTGGCAACCCAAATGGTTCTTTTCTTGACACCACTTTGAGTACCAACGTATTTGGCAAACACATTGCCAACCTTATCCTTCCTAAGAGAATAAACATTATCAATTATGATAGGGTTGGATAAGGTACCACTAGTGCATGAAGAAGCAAAGTGACCCTTCTCACGGCATAAGTAGCAACATTTGCTTCCTCCTTTCTTCTTTGTTGAAGTCTCAACTTGAGAAGGAATAGCTTGATTCTTCTTGGGAAGTGGCCGTTCTTCAACTTGGGGAACTTTAGTTTGAACTTGAGGCATCTTCCCTTGTTGCTTCTCACTAAGAGACTTCTTCTTCAAAGGGCAAGATCTAACATGGTGCCCTTCAACTTTGCACTTGAAGCAAACAATCTTGGCCGAATTCTTGACTTGTTCATGGCCCTTCTTTTTCTTGTTATACTTGGACTTGTTCTTGTTATTGGAGTTGAATCCAAGTCCACTCTTGTCATTGGGGCGTCTTTGCTCACTCAACATGTTGTCAAGTGTGGACTTCCCACCATGACGCTTTTCCAAGTCTTTCTTCAAGGAAGTGACTTGGGCCTTGAGCTCTTTTAATTCCTCTACATGGTTAGTATCAACAAAAACACTAGAGGAAGTTGAAGCTTCATTATTAGAGCAACAAGGCATGGAGAGTAATTCATCACAAGATGTAGCAATATTATGAGTGGATGAATTATTAGGACTAGCACATGGCAATAAAGCATTTTGAGTAGAGGTTGTGCCATTGTCCACATGAGGCTCACAAGATTTCACCTTTGTAATAATATCCTCATGAGCTAACTTTAGCTTATCATAGGAGATTAGAATATTGTCGGAGAATGACTCCCACGAAACAGGGATAGTCAAGCTCACGAAGAGAGTTCGTGTAAGGGGCTGAACACGTTGGTCAAACAACCCTCAACCTGCGCGGCGACGGTGCTCGTCGAGCAAGCGGAGGGACATCACGACAGAGATGAACACCAGCCCGTACCCAGGTTCACGGCCCTCGTGTGGAGGTAATACCGCTACTCCTGCTTGTCTGTATTGCACTACTTGTAGAGGTTACAGTACAATGAGCTTGCCGAAGGCTCTCTTTTGGCAATGGTGTTTACAAGGAAGGGAAGCAAGGGTCTTCTTCTTCCTTGCGCGTAAGTGGCGATGCTGGAATGAGAATGCGATCCTTTGCTACGGTGCACCTTGCCCTCCTTTTATAGGCGCCCCGTGCTCCCTCCGTGCACTCCTGTGGTAGGGCTGTCACGTGACGCAGAAGGTGGAGCGCGGTGCATCGCAGCCCGGATGTCCATGGACGCGGTCCATGAGCGTAAAGCTGACTCCTGTAGCAGAGTACCCACCGTCCATGCAGGACGGCCAGCTGGGGCCGCAGAGGAACGTGGGGGTGCCCACGGTGACATTGGCCTTGGAGCGTAGCGCCGGCCGGTCCCCTTATCACCAAAGAGGAAATCCTTGTAGTCCGGAGCGGGTGGCACAGCTTTATTGACCCCTTTAATCACCAAAATGGCAACTGCGGCGTCGTCGTCACCGTGCGCAGGGGCGCGCGTCACTCTGCGGCCGCTGCAGAGCCCATGTGCGCTCTGCAGAGGTTGCTTTGCAGCGAAGCGATCTCCACGAGGGCTTGGATGCCCTGTAGAGAATTCGGCGTTGACCTCTCCCCAGGGGAGATTTCCTTAAAGAGGGGCAGCAGTGGATATGGCCTCCGCAGGCCTCTGCTGCCTCAAATCCCCTCGCGAGGCAATTCGCCTCACGAGGCTCTCCAAGCCGTAGGCTTGGTCCTTAGCAAAAATCGGCCATCAAGTGTCGAGGGCCGTATAGGACAGGCCCAGCACACCCTGGATTTCACTAGGCCGACAGTAGCCCCCGGGCCCATGATGGGCACGATGTAGTCCGATGGACGCAGGCGAACCATCATGGGCCCAAAGGGTCCGGCCGGCCTGAGACACGTGCAGGGCAGTTACGCCGCGACGACACGTTCTCCTCGGAGATGATGGGTGTAGTGGGGGGTCCCACCACGTCTCGGTAACTGCTCGGAGGGGAATAAAGCCTGCAGCGCCGGTTCAGGCAGCAGTTACTACATCATTTGTGCGCCCGTCTCCTTGCTCTTGACGCCTGCGCTCCTGCGTCTCCGGCGCTCCTCCTCCTTCACCGAGCTCTGCCGCCCTTCTCTCTTCGACCATGGGTCCCAAGAAGGCAAGGCGGCAATGGCGAATGTACCGGCCGAGGCGCAGCAGGAGGACGAGCTCGCGCCGGCGCTGGTGGGGACTCGCATCCACACTGCTGAGGCGCTGGACAAGATCCGGCTGATGGCCGCAGGCAAGAACAACGAGCACGGCGGGGCTATATCCCATCTTCTTCCCGACCATTTTCGCTGGTTTGGTGCCGCCGTTTTCTCCTTTCCTGGAGGAGGTCCTGACCTTCTATCAGATCCAACTCCTGCATCTGCACCCCAACTCCATCTTGATCCTCGCCATCTTCGCATATCTTTGCGAGGCGTATCTGGGGGTGATGCCTTCCGTGGCCTTCTTCCGGAGCTTCTATGCGCTCCGCTCCACGGCGCCTGGCGAGCGGTCTGGTTGTGTGTCCTTCCGCATCGCGGATGGGATGGGAGGTATCTACATCCCCATGTCCTGGGACGGCGACAAACCCGTCACATGGGTGACGAAGAAGGTGGACGATTTCCGCCAGCGGTGGTTCCTCGTGGACGCCAAAACGCAGAATTCCTTCTTCGACGTCCCTGAGGCACCGCCCCTGAAGAACTCGAATTGGTCGAGTGCGACCCTTCAGAGCCCGAAGATTGCGGACTTGGTTGCACGCATGAAGCTCGTCCGCGACGCTGGCCTCACGGGCCAGATGGTTGCTGAGGACTTCGTGAGGCGCCGTATCGCCCCTCTCCAGAAGCACACAAAGCCGATGTGGATGTATTCAGGCCCGGCGGACGCAATGCGGCTGCACTGCAGCTCCCACCTTCCTGAAGTCGTAGCTTCCATAATGGGCATCCTCTTCACCGCCCCGGAGGTTCTTGTGCCGCGTAGTGAGCTCGCGAAGCCACTCCATCAGATTACCCCGAAGAAGCGCCTCGCGATCCTGGAGCTGATGCCGGAGTTCACCCCTCAGGGCCTGGCTGGGGAGGAGAAGCAGGAGGACGCGGCGCCCGTGGTGGAAGAGGACTGGGCCTCGGAATCACCCGCCGCATCTGACGCGGATCTGGGCGCCACCTGTGGAGGGGCGAATCCCTCGGCAGGGGAGGCGAGCTCTTCAAAACCTGCTCCCCCAGAGGGAGATGTTCTGGAAATTTCGTCCAGCGGGGACGAGGATTTCCTTGTGGCCCCTTCGCGCCAGGTCGCGGAGGGGGAGGAAGACAGTGATGAGGAGGCCGTACCGGGACGCTGCGACCCCCGCTCCAAGGCTTTCCACGACAGGGCCGCCAAGAGCCCAGTGGGCACCCCTCTCAAAAGGAAAGCCGAGGCTGCTCCTGAGGGGCCCGGCTCTGGAGCTGCTTCGTCGAGGTCGTGGCGGTCATCCACCACGATGTGGGTCGACTCACGCGCCAAGTCATCTGGGTAAGCGTTGGCCCCTGTCTTTGCATCTTTCGAGAGTTTTCTTGCTCTCCTATTGATGGCCTTCCCTGTTTGTTTGTTAGGGATCTTGTGACGGCAAAGCGCCGGAGGCTCCGCAAGGCTGCGGAGGTCCGGGGCCTGGCCTCAGTAACCGTCGATGAGCCTGTGGAGCCCTCAGCTGAAGAGGTTGCTAATCCCGTAGTGACCGAGGCCTCGGAGCCGGTGGCGGAGGAGGCCACGCAGCCTGTGGCGGAGGAAGGCGTAGGGCATGTGGTGGTTACGCCTCTGGCCGGAGCAGCTGCTTCGTCTTCTACCGCGGAGGCGCGCCCCGAGGAGGAGGCGGTGGTGCGCACACCGACACCACCACGTCCCGTCACCCCACCAGAGCGGCAAGAAGAGGTCGCCGCGGAGGGAACGGGTGGTGGCTCGCCGGCGAAAGGAGGCGCTGACGTTGAGATGGGGGAGAGGATTATCCCGCCGCCCCAAGGCACCGACGCCGCGATGGAGGAAAATGTCCCTCCCCGCCCCCCCCCCCCCCCCCCTAACGCAGATGCTGAGGGGGCGGCGGCTTCTTCTGGGATCGCAGCGGGCTCGGCGGCGGCGGACCCCATGGCGGCTGGGCAATCTTCCCCTGCCCCTGAAGCTCGAGAGGAGGCGCCGGTTGAAAACGACGGTGCTGGAGCCCATGGCCCCAATGGCGGAGAGGGCTCGCACAGCCCCCAGGCCGAGGTTGACGCGGGCCCAAGTTTGGAGGTTCCCACCCTCGAAACTAGTGCGCACGAGGGAGCCTCCATGTCTCGTGGGAGTTCCCGGGCTCTGGTCCTGGGTGGCACGAGCTGGAGCGGCGCTCGCTGCAGCTCTACCTTCCGCCTGGCGCGGGGTGCCCTGGATGGGCTGGAGGCCCAACTCGCCCTCGAGGAGGCTGAGCTCGCCAGAGAGTACGACGAACTTGAGAGGGCGTGGACCCGCTTCTTCGAGGTCGTGGAGCAACGCCGCCATGACAACGAGGCCATGCAGGCGCAGCGAGAGGAGGCGCTGCGCTTCGCCAAGGAGGTCCGCGAGAGCGTGGTTTGCGAGGCTCAAGAGACCCTGGAGCCACTCCAGGCAGAGCGCCAGGCCGCTGCAGAAGATCGCGAGGCGGCCGCGGTGGAGCGCCAAACCGCTGCCTCAGAGCGGGCGATCCTCGAGACCACGCTAGCCGCTCAGCGCCAAGAGCTTGCCGACCGCGAGGAGAAATTCGCCGCGGAGTCGGAGGCTACACGGAAGTCTTTGGACCAACACCGCGTGTCCTTGGATGCCCGTGAGCAAGTACTGGCGGCGCGTGAAGTGGAGGTGCTCAAACGCGAAGAGCGGCAACTGCAGGCTGACAAGGAGTTGTCCACGCAGCGCGCGGATCTGGAGGCGCGGGAGGGCAAACTGGCCGAGGCCATAGGCAAGCATGACGAGGAGGTGGCTAAGCACAAAAAGCTTGTAGAGAAGTCCAAACGAAGGCTTGCCGCGAGGAAGGAGGAGGCTGAGAAAGATGCCGCCGCCAAGCAAGAAGAATATCGCTCCGCCGTCGTCGAAGAATACACCGGGAAGCTCAGGAAGCAGAGGACCGCTTCCAGAAGAACGCGCGGACGACAATGCCCGCATTGTTCAACTGGAGCACCAGAACGCCAACCTGAATGCCCGGGTGAGGCGCGCCAGGGACGGTCGTCGCCGCGCGGAAGAAGCTCATGAACGTGCTGATCAAGACCTCGCCTCCCTGATGGCTGATATGAGGGAGCTGGCTGCGCAGGCAGGCCCTGCTGTGGAGCGTGCTGCAGAGGATGAGCACAGCGTGCAGGCGGCGCAGGTCCTGACGCAGCAGTGGGAGCGCGTGTTCAAGTCCTTGGTGACCCGGGGAAACATTCTCGCGGGGCAGCTAGGAGTGGACGCTCCTGTTGTTCCCGTCAATGGGAACGCTGACGCCGCCACATACCTCGCCTACTTCGATCAGCTCTTCTCTGTGCTCGAGGGCCCTGTGGCGGAACTTGGCGAGGTTGGTGATGAGGAGTGTCGCAAGCTCTTGACCGTGGCGATCGATCGCGTCTTCGCCCACCTCCAGCGCCTTCACCCCGGCTTCGACTTCGAGTCAGTGACCGAGCCCATCGAGGGAGATCTAGCCTGGGAGCTCTCCAACTTGGTTCGAGAAGAGGTCAACGATTACGTCGACCGCTTCAAGAGGGTTGAGGCGGAGCAGGCCGCTGAGGAGGATGAAGGCGCCGAAGAAGAGAAGGCTGAAGAGGGCGGCGATGGTGAACCCTCTGCCTAGTCCGCTCCTGCAACAAGATGCGCTTGGCGCCATCATCTTTGTTTTAAGACTTGTTTTAATTCACGCTGGCTTGTAAGATACTTTAATCGTATGCAAACATGTGTGTGTGCCCCTCGAAGGGTCCTTTGTCCCTGTTCCATGTCTTTCTTCGCTCTACGTCGTCAGGACCCGTCTCTTTGCGCTATGACACCGCCGCTACGGTATGCCGGAGCGTGACTCGGCAAGGCCGGGGGGTCTTTAAGGCTTGGAGAGGTAAGGGCTCTCGAGTCGCGGTGCTCGAGGGCTCCCCTTTGACGCACAAGCAGTCCATGGAGTGTGAGAGAGAAAAAACCGCTCGAGGGGCGACAGGTAAATCTGGAACTGGATCTCTAAGGTCCATGGACTTTGGATCTCAAATAGAGTGGATCCATCTGGACTGGACTTGAATGGATGTGGACCTCAACAGAATATCTTGTCCAATAATGCTGGATAGCTTGGACCTCAATGGTTGGATAGTCCCGTGTCCATTGGACGTGTGCTGCACGTACGTTCTGCTACATCCGCTGATCGCTAGCTTTTTTTTGCGGGACCGTGATGGCTAGCTAGGTGATACGTTGCATGTACGTACACACTGATTGTACCGGTACATACCCTGCACGTCGGTATACCGTACACGTTGATCACTTTCGTGCAAAGAAAAAACGCTGATCGATGCACGTGTATCAAGTGTTCACGCGGCTGTAGTTGGTTGATCGTTGCACGCGCGCCGCACAGCCGTAGGTCCAATTGGATCTTGGATTATCCAGTATTTAGACTAGTTGGATTGGATGGACTTGGATATTGTGACGTCAAACGTGGACTGGACATGGATCGGTGCACATCTGATTGGACATTAGTTGGTCTTATGTTATTTGGATTTGGACTCCAGTCCAGTTCCAGCTTTAGCGACAGGTGCCCGTGAGAGGGAGAAAACACTTCTGAGGAGCGCAAGCGCTAGACTTAGCTTGGTGAGACTTTGGCCTCGTAGAGGGCGTTGGCTTCCCTGATGGGCGCTCCCTTCTAGGGGTCGGAGCGCGACTTCTCGACCTTGGGGAGGACTTCTTGTTCCCTGTATTGGTTAGAGAGGCAGACCCAAAGCGGGCACATGGTAGTAAACACCCATGCGCGCTTATAGGCTTCCTCATGGGTATCTCGCGAGGAGAGTAAGTACCAAGGTCCTTTGGTGAGGTGGCGTGTTTTGGGAGCAAGCCCATGGGCCAGAGCTCTTTGGGGAGGTAACAGGCGTGAGAGCGTGCTCACGTGCTAGAGCTCGGATCCTTTGGATTTTGCGGTGCTGTTGGGGTGCTCTTGAGGCACAGTCACCGTACTCAGCCCCCGCTCGCGAGGTGCGCATGGGGAAGAATATGAGCGCGAAATGAACTAAGATGATGAAAAGTAAAAACTCACCACCAAAATATTACATAGCGGCGCCTCAGCGCAATGTTTCATCGAGAAACGAATTGGTTCATTACACTTGGTGTGACCAAGATAAAGTTTTCCATGTCGAGGCATGGGGACCACATTCAGTGGCTGAGACTCTTCACGGCCTGCGGCGGCACGTAATCAGGAGAGCTCAGAGGGGCTGGCCCTCGGGAGGAGAAGCTTTTGTGAAGCTTGGAGGTGAAGTTGTGTGCTTCCCTCTAGAGACAAAAAATGTCTGGCGTGACTATGATCACGGGTAGAACTTGCGTAGATGCGCGATGTTCCATGGATTCTTGACCGGAATGCCGTCCTCCGTTTCGAGGCGTACCGCGCCAGGCCTGGCGATGTGTGAGACCCTGTAGGGGCCTTCCCACATTGGCGAGAGCTTGTGGAGACCTTCCCTGGAGAGGATTCTCCTGAGGACGAGGTCGCCTGTCTCGAGAGTGCGCGGACGTATGTGGCGGCTGTGGTAGCGTCGCAGGTCTTGCTGGTACTTGGCTGCCCTGAGGGCGGCACGGCGGCGCAACCCGTCAAGGAGTAGCAGGTCGTCGCTGTGGAGGTCTGCTTGATCGTCCTCGTTGAAGGCAAGGACCCGTGCGGATCCATGCTTGATCTCTGTGGGGAGGACTGCTTCAGCTCCATACACGAGAGCAAATGGCGTCTCACCAGTGGGCTTCGTGGGGTTCGTGCGGATGGACCAGAGCACGGACGGGAGTTCGTCTATCCAGCCCTTGCCGTAGCCCTTCAGGCGATTGAAGCTCTTGTCTTGAGGCCCTTGAGGACCTCAGCATTTGCTCGCTCGGCTTGGCCGTTGCTCTGTGGGTGAGCCACCGAGGCGAAGCAGAGCTTGGTGCCGAGGCTCTCGCAGTAGGCCCTGAAGATGCCGCTGGTGAATTGTGAGCCATTGTCGGTGATGATGCGATTAGGCACACCAAAGCGGCAGACCAGGCCTCTGATGAATTTTACTGCCGCCCTGGCCGGTATGCTGCGCACTGCTTCAACCTCTGCCCACTTGGTGAACTTGTCGACTGCCACGAAGAGGAAGCGGTAGCCCCCTTGTGATCTCGGGAAGGGTCCCAGAATGTCAAGGCCCCAGACCGCGAAAGGCCACGAGAGCGGGATGGTTTGGAGTCCCAGTGCAGGCTGATGAACTTGCTTGGCGTGGAACTGGCACGCATCGCAAGATGGACGATGGTGGTGGCATCTTGAAGCACTTGGGGCCAGTAGAAACCGCTCCTGAAGACCTTGCCTGCCAGGGTGCGTGCAGAGGAATGGTGGCCACACTCTCCACTGTGAATGTCTCTGATCAGCATGCGGCCTTCCTCGGGGGGGACGCACTTGAGTGCAATTCCATTTGGGCGCTTGCGGTACAGGTCTCCCTCGAGGATGTAGTATGACTTGGCTTGTCGAGCCACTCGTTCTGCCTCCGCGTCTTCTTCAGGAAGGACTCCCTTCAGCAGGTAGTCTTTGAGTTCGTCAACCCAGCCTGTCTCTTGGTGCACCATAGCCAGCAGCAGACGCTCCCCTGAGGATGGACCGCAGTTGGGTGCCCCACCTATAGGAGGTGGTGGGAGTACTTCGTCTGTGCTTGCGGCTGCTGCTTCTTGTGGCTGCTTTATGGACGCCTTGGAGAGTCTCTCTTCAAACACGCCGGCCGACTGGGCCTGCCTTCGTGATGCTCGCTTGGCGATGTCATCTGCCTCTTGGTTCTCCTTTCGCGGGATGTGCATGAGCTCCATGCCCCTGAAGTGCTTCTCGAGCTTGCGGACCTCTTCAAGGTAGGCGGCCATGTGGTCGTCTTAGGCGTGTAGCTCTTGTTGGAGAAGTTAACCAGGAGCTGGGAATCACCCTTTATGAGTAAGTGCTTGACGCCAAGGGCGATTGCGGCTCTGAGCCCGGCGAGGAGGCCCTCGTACTCGGCGATGTTGTTGGAGATCTTGTCTATTGTGAAGCACAGCTGGATGGCGTAGTAGAGCTTGTCACCTTTTGGTGAGGTTAAGACAACGCCAGCCCCACCATTGCGGCAGGCGAAAGCTCCATCGAAGTGCATGGTCCAGTGGCTTGGCATTGTATCTCCCGATGACGCGGTTTCTTCTTCGCGAGGCTCTTCAGGAGTTGGGTCTGTCCACTCGGCGACGAAATCCGCCAGCGCTCTCCCTTTTATGACTCTTGTGGTGTCGAAGCGCAAGTTGAATGGCTGCAGCTCAATGTTCCACCCTGCGACGCGGTCAGTAGCGTTGGGGTTGCGCAGGATCTGCTCCAGGGGGAAGGACGTGACCACCGTGATGGGGTGACCCTGGAAGTAGTGGCGCAGCTTCCTGGAGGCGATGAGTAGCGCGAGGAGGAGCTTCTGCTGCACTGGGTACCGCTCGCGAGCATCTCGCAGTACAGTACTGACGAAGTAGACTGGATGCTCGACGAGGGTCGTTGATGGTGCGCAGCGTCGGCTCCCTCGAGAGGCTCCTCAGGAGTTTTGGCGAGGTTTGCCTGTGGAGGAGCCTCGGCAGGGTGCTCGTGGAGGGCTCGACTTGAGGCTGTGGGCCTGGCACTGGGTCTGGAGAGACTGTTCCCTCGTCGGGAGGTTCTGGACTTGGTGTGGCAGTGCTTTTCTTGGGGAGAACTGGCTCTTCTCTTTCCACCACCAGGACGGCGCTAGCAGTTTGTGGAGTGGCTGCTAGGTACAGCTTCAGATGCTCGCCTGCCCTGGGGGCTACCATGACTGGTGAGCTAGCCAAGTATTTCTTCAAGTCCTAAATGCTTCGTCAGCCTCTGGAGTCCACTTGAAGGTGCCGGATTTCTTCATGATCTTGAAAAATGGCAAGGCTCTCTCGCCGAACTTGGAGATGAAGCGGCCTAAGCTGGCCATGCATCCTGCTAGGCGCTGCATGTCCTTGAGGCGGCGAGGTGGCTGCATGTCTTCTATAGCCTTGATCTTGTCAGGGTTTGCTTCTATGCCGCGGTGGGACACGAGGAACCCGAGGAGCTTGCCTGAAGGCACCCCGAAGACGCACTTGGCGGGGTTTAACTTGATGTTCACCTTGCGCAGGCTGGCGAAGGTTTCCTCGAGATCCTTCAAGAGAGTGTCTCCCTCGCGAGACTTGACCACGATGTCGTCGACATAAGCTTCTGCATTTCTTCCCATCTGAGCCCCCAAGGCGATCCTCATGAGCCTCTGGAAGGTGGCGCCGGCTTTTTTAGGCCAAAGGGCATGCAAGTGTAGCAATACACACCACAAGGGGTGAGAAATGCTGTTTTCTCCTCGTCTTCCTTGGCCATTTTGATCTGGTGGTAGCCTGAGAAGGCATCCAGGAAACAGAGGAGATCACAGCCGGCGGTGGAGTCCACAATCTGGTCTATCCTTGGCATGGGGTATGGATCCTTGGGGCAGCCTTGTTCACGTCTGTGTAGTCGATGCAGAGCCGGCCTCCTCCATTGGGTTTTGGGACAACCACACCGTTGGAGAGCCAAGTGGGGTGGGCAACTTCTCGAATGATGTCTGCTGCTTTCAGCTTCTCTACTTCTTTGATGATGAACGCTTGCTTCTCGGGGGCTTGTTTCCGCGCTTTTTGCTTTACAGGGCGTGCGTCTGGACACACGGCTAAGTGGTGCTCGATCACCTCCCTTGGTACACCGGACATTTCTGACGGAGTCCATGCGAACATGTCAGAATTTGCCCGAAGGAAGGCGACGAGCGCGCTTTCCTATTTGGGAGGCAAGCCAGCGCCTATGGTGACGCTAGCCCCCGAGCCTCAGCCCCCGAGCCGCTGGTGCTCAGCGACACCTTCTTTGTAGATGCTTGCTCTTGAGTGAACAGTTGTTTCTTCTTCTTGGGCCTCTCGAGAGGCTCCATGTCCTCGTCAGCGGGGAATGCCATGGCAGCGGCCTTGTAGGCGATCTCGACGGCGCGCGTGGCGTCCTGTACGTGACCGCGTATGGTGATGGTGCCACCGCTGCCAGGGATCTTGACCATGTTGTAGGCGTGGTGCGTGACGGCCATGAACTTCGCGAGGGCGGGGTAGCCGAGGATGGCGTTGTAGGGCAGGCCAATGTGCGCGACGTCGAAGTCAATTAGCTCGGTGCGGTAGTTCTCCTGCGTGCCAAAGTGACCGCGAGCCTCACTTGCCCCAGAGGCGAGATTGAGCCGCTGGTGACCCCGGTGAAGGGCCTGGAGGGCATGAGCCACTCGTAGGGCACTTGAAGCGTCTCGAAGGTCTCGACAGAGATGACGTTTAGGCCTGCACCCCCATCAATGAGCGTCTTGCCGACGGCGATGTTGTTGATGGTGGGGGTGCACACCAACGGGAGGGTGCCCACAGTCTTTGTAGACTTGGGGTGATCTTTGGCGTCGAAGGCGATGGTGTACTGGGACCACTTGAGGGGGCGGGACGTCTCGACCCCGGGAAGCGCTGCGTTGAGCTCGCGAGCGAACTGCTTGAACTGGTTGTTCGACTTGGGCGCCTGGGATCCGCCGAGGATGCATGCCATGGCACCCTTGGGGGCCTGGTAGCCTCCAGGCTCTTCGTCGGGCAGATTGTTGTTTTTCTCGGCGGCATTCGCCTGAGTTCCCTGAGGCCTCTGGAAGTTGCCCTTGCGTCCACCTTTGCGGTAACCACGGCCTCTGCCGCGGCCACCGCTGCCTCTTCTTGCTCACGCTTCTTGCTCAGTTGCTTGAGGTCATAGCAGTTCTCTGTCGCATGGCCGCGCCTGTTGTGGTAGATGCAGAACGGGCGGTTGTCCACCTTTTCTTGCCAGCCTCTGGAGAGTCCTCGCGAACATGCTTGGCGTCGGGTTCAGCTGCCAGGACTGCGGTAGGCTTGCGCTTTGTCTCGTCACGCCTCTTCTGGGTCTTGGATCCCTCGACAGGGTCGTCTGTCGAGCCCACCTTGACGAAGAGGAGCCCTTCTTGCCTTGGCGCACTTGTCTGCGATGTCGAAGAGCTTCACCACGGAGGAGAGGGTATCATGGATGCCGAGCTTCTCGAGCATCCTGTGGTTGGTGACGCCCTCTCTGAAGGCCGCAATGACGTGCGAGTCCGGGATGTTCGGGATCTTGTTGCGGACTTGGCTGAAGCGCTGGATGTACCTGCGGAGGGTCTCGCCAGGCTTCTGGCGCACAGCTCGCAGGTCGTTGTAGGTGAGGGCGCGCTCGTACGTGCCCTTGAAGTTCGCAACGAACTGCTGGCAGAGCTCCTCCCACGAGTCAATGGAGTCCTCGGGAAGGTTCAGGAGCCACGACAAGGCGGAATCCTTGAGAGCGTGGGAGAACCAGTTGGCCATGACCTTGTCGTCTCCCCCCGCAGCTTGGATGGAGGTGGTGTAGAGCTGCAAGAACTCGATGGGGTTGTTCGTGCCGTCGTAGCCCTTGGGTAGGTCAGGCCTGAACTTCTGTGGCCAGACGACGCGCGCAGGTTGCGGGTGAAGGCCGCGCAACCTGTGGCGTACGAGGCGATGCCCCCTGAAGAGCACGGCGGTTCTGTCGCCCTGCCTGGCCGATTTCCTCCACGATGCGCTTCTGGAGGTCCTTCTGGCGCTCCATTTCCACCCGCGCGTCTGGGGGTGTCCGCTGCACGATTTGACAATCGCGCGGCGACGACGCGTGGGATGCGGCCTTGTGCGCCGCGGCGGAGGCGGACCTGGCGGAGGCGGCGGCGGAGGTGCGCCATGCGCGGTGGTTCCAGCGCGTCCGGAGTTGTGGTGCACCAGAGAGCGCGACGCCGCAGGAGCAGCGCGCGGTGCCGCCGCAATGTCGACGAGGTGCTGAAGGCGGCCGAGCCAGTTGTCGTGCGCCTCAGCTGTGGGACGGTAGCGGAAGAGTTCCGCGGCCATGAGCAGCGCGGTGTTTGGGCTGGGCGCTGGACGCCCAAGAGTGGAGGCGCTGTGGCGCTGGGACGGTGCGAGGACTCAGCGTCCTCGCCGTGCCCGTGGTCGACGTCGTCGTCGAAGCGGTCGTCGTGGTTGCCGTCGTCGTCCTCGGGGTGCTCCACCCGCGGTTCAGCGGTGTTGCGCCCCGTGGCACGGCTGGCGCGGGGACGGCCGCGAGGGTTGGTGGTGTTGGCAGCGGGCTCGGTGGTTGCCCTGCCTGACGCCCGCCGGGTGGCGCGAGCTGCGCGAGTGTCCGCCATGGCGCAGAGGTCGATGAAGGTTGAAGACGCGCCTCAGCCCCCTACCTGGCGCGCCAATTGTCGGAGAATGACTCCCACGAAACAGGGATAGTCAAGCTCACGAAGAGAGTTCGTGTAAGGGGCTGAACACGTTGGTCAAACAACCCTCAACCTGCACGGCGACGGTGCTCGTCGAGCAAGCGGAGGGACATCACGACAGAGATGAACACCAGCCCGTACCCAGGTTCACGGCCCTCGTGTGGAGGTAATACCGCTACTCCTGCTTGTCTGTATTGCACTGCTTGTAGAGGTTACAGTACAATGAGCTTGCCGAGGCTCTCTTTTGGCAATGGTGTACAAGGAAGGGAAGCAAGGTCTTCTTCTTCCTTGCGCGTAAGTGGCTATGCTGGAATGAGAATGCGATCCTTGCTACGGTGCACCTTGCCTCCTTTTATAGGCGCCCCGTGCTCCCTCCTTGCACTCGCACTGTGGTAGGGCTGTCACGTGGCGCAGAAGGTGGAGCGCGGTGCATCGCAGCCCGGATGTCCATGGACGCGGTCCATGAGCGTAAAGCTGACTCCTGTAGCAGAGTACCCACCGTCCATGCAGGACGGCCAGCTGGGGCCGCAGAGGAACGTGGGGGTGCCCACGGTGACGTTGGCCTTGGAGCGTAGCGCCGGCCGGTCCCCTTATCACCAAAGAGGAAATCCTTGTAGTCCGGAGCGGGTGGCACAGCTTTATTGACCCCTTTAATCACCAAAATGGCAACTGCGGCGTCGTCGTCACCGCGCGCAGGGGCGCGCGTCACTCTGCGGCCGCTGCAGAGCCCATGTGCGCTCTGCAGAGGTTGCTTTGCAGCGAAGCGATCTCCACGAGGGCTTGGATGCCCTGTAGAGAATTCGGCGTTGACCTCTCCCCAGGGGAGATTTCCTTAAGAGGGGGCAGCAGTGGATATGGCCTCCGCAGGCCTCTGCTGCCTCAAATCCCCTCGCGAGGCAATTCGCCTCACGAGGCTCTCCAAGCCGTAGGCTTGGTCCTTAGCAAAATCGCCATCAAGTGTCGAGGGCCGTATAGGACAGGCCCAGCACACCCTGGATTTCACTGGGCCGACAAATATCCTCATGAGAGCTCGAGAGCTTATCATGGCTTTCTTCCAATTTCCCATATTTGCTAGATAGCAACTCAAGTTGAGCCCTTAGCTCAACATTCTCCTTCACTATTGGTGCTTCACAAGAAATAGAGTTAGTAGCACAAGAATTATCATTAGTAGCAATAGGAGAAGATAACTTGGTAAGCTCTTTTGAATATGAAGCTTGGAGTTGTACATGAGACTCGGTGAGTTTGATGAGCTCACTCTTAATGACCCTAGAGCCATTTTCGAGGTGCGCAAAATCCCCAAGGAGTCTAGCATGAGCATCCACAAGCTCATCATTCTTTATTTTAAATTCATTAACCACCTCAATAGCTTTATCATGGGATTCCTTTACCATAGAGAGTTCTAGAGTAAAAGTCTCCTCAAGAGACTCTTTAGTGGTTAGTTCTTCTTCAAGAGCTTCCTTGAGATCGGCGATCTCTTCCGCATACTTATATTCGCGGCTTTGCATTTTATTAATTGTGTCTTCATGCTCATCAATAAGTTTATTGCTCTCAATAGCAATAGTCAAGATTTCTATGAATTTAGCACGAGCATCTTTATTCTTAGCAATAGCATGAAGAACCATTTGACCCTTCTCAATAAGGGAAGCATCATTATCATCTTCTTCATTATCAACATCATTCTCATTTTGAGATATATTGGGAGTTGAGGTAGAAATTACCGTTGATCCCCTTGCCATAAGGCAAAAGTGTGAAGTGGTTGATGATGATGAAGCAAGACTTGAAGCACCATTCAAGTCCATGTCTTGTTCCATGGAGTGTTCGGTTTCCTCTACATTGTTAGCCAAACAAATACTAGAGGGAATAGAAGTATTTTTATCAAGGGAACAAGGCATAGAGAGCATATCACCACGAGGATTAGTCAAGCAATTTGCACATGATATGCAAGGACTATCAACACAAGCATGTGAATCATTTTTTGTGCTAGATATGTTTAAGTCCAAAGATAAATCATTGCAATAAGATAGAGGTGACGGATCATCAATTATAAGCTCACTATCATCATTACAATGTTTATCACTACTCACCATTGCATTACTTTGTGGCTTGCCACATGTAGGTGGAGTAGATGAAGTTGAGAACTCATCACGGCCGGAAATGGAGGGAGAACAATCATCTCCACAATTCTTGGACACATCATATTTTTCTTGAAGCTTGGTCCAAAGCTCATGAGCATTCTGAGATGGAGTGACCGACATAATAACTACATCGCTCAAAGCATTGAAAATCATATTAGAAGCTTGAGCATCTAGATAGGAATTATTCTTATCCAATAAAGATAATCTTTTGGGATTCTTTGGAGGAGAATAACCCCTATCTAGAATTCGCTCTATGTATGGGTCCATGACCCGAAAACTATCAAGCATGCGAATTTTCCAAACATCATAATTTGTGTCATCTAATATAAAAGAAGCATTGTGCACTAGTTCACTAGACGACATCTTTACTCTCGAGGCGGTGAAGCCAAAAACGAGAGAACCCGCTCTGATACCAATTGAAAGGACACGGATGTCGCCTAGAGGGGGGGTGAATAGGCGATTAAAATTCTTCTATGGCTTAGGCTTGAATAAATGCGGAATAAAACTAGCGTTTAATTTATCAAGCACGAAACCTAAACAAGCTAGGTTAACCTATGTGCACCAACAACTTATGCTAAACAAGATAAGCAAATATGTGATAGCAAGATATATTACTTCAAGCTCGATGGCTATCACAAAGTAAATAGCATAAGTAAGAAGCTCGGGTATAGAAATACCGAGGCACTTGGAGACGATGATTTATCCCGAAGTTCACTTCCCAATGGAAGCTATGTCTCCGTTGGAGCGGTGCGGAGTCACAAAGTGATCTCCGAATAGCCGTCAAATGGCACACCGTAATCTCCTTCGTGCCTCTACCAATGTAGAGTGCCACGAGCCACTATGGGACACTTGAGGGTGGTCGCCGAACCCGTACAAGGATGAGGCACACTCCACAACTTAATTGGAGGCTCTCACCGGAATCCCGAGGCTCCCAAGCCACAAGACCCACAAGGTTGGGGCACGTCTCCACAACTTAATTGGAGGCTCCCAACTATCCCGCGAGCCACCAAAACTCCGAGATCAACAAGGACCGTCTAGGGCACTCCAAATACCCAAGAGGACAAGCTCTAAGGCACCCCAAGTACCCAAGAGTAACAAGCTTCTCAACTTTGATTTCCACGTATCACCGTGGAGAACTCAAACCGATGCAACCGATGCAATGGGCAAGAACACAAGAAGTGCTCAAAATCCTTCACTCTCAAATCCCACCAAAGCAACTAATGCTATTGGGGGGAGAAGAGATGAAGAACAAAGAGGAACACCAAATTCCTCCAAGATCTAGATCAAAAGGCTTCCCCTCACTTAGAGGAGAGATTGACTGGCGGAATGATAGATCTAGATCTCCTCTCCCTTTTCCCTCTAATTGGA
Organism: Poa pratensis; assembly: GCA_947311845.1. Taxonomy (NCBI): domain Eukaryota; kingdom Viridiplantae; phylum Streptophyta; class Magnoliopsida; order Poales; family Poaceae; genus Poa; species Poa pratensis. The sequence continues at coordinate 35,747,671 of CAMZMU010000089.1, read as the reverse complement.
GGCAAGAATCATGGAGGGATAGAGAGATAGAAAAGCTCAACAAGGTCAACAATGGTGGAAAATTTCGAGCTCAAGAGTTGGGGTCTCTTTGGAGAAGAAGACCCTTAAATAGGTGGGGAGAAATCTGCCGTTTGGCCAGAAAAGCACGGGTCGGATAATCCGACCCACACTTGAATCGGATAATCTGAAATACATCAGAAAGCTAGAAAATAGCAGTTTTCGCGACCAGCAGAAATCCGGGTCGGATATTCCGATTCATTTTGAATCGGATTATCCGATAGTCTGAAAACTGACAGAAACAGCAAAACAAAAATTGCAATATCTTTTTCATCCGAACTCCGATTTCGATGTTCTTGGGCTCGTTGGAATCACCACAACGAGCACGACAAGATGATGCAAGAAAACATCATAGTACAACAAGGGAGTATAAAACCAAATGTAGAAAGGTGAAACCTCTCTATAGAAGATGAACCGGGAGAAACTCCAAAACCGAAAACGCAACAAGTTTTTCATACGAAATCCGTTTTCGGTGAACTTGAGCTTGTTATGAAGGTCACAACAAGATCCAAAACCACATAGAGAGATAAGCCAAATAAGAACCAAGAAAGATGATGAAGGCAAGTATGCAAAGGTTTGAGCTCTCTCCAACTGATACGCTAAAGCTCAAGCGAGAGCCCCTCTTGATAGTACGGTGTCTATCCAATAACCCGGTCTCCCGACTAACAACCTGAGACCGGTAAACTAGAAACCCTATCAACATCATACCTTTGCCTTGCGCATACCACTTGAGCTAGATGACATCGATCTTGATCTCTTCAAGTGGACCACCTTTCTTGATTGCGCTTTGCTTGTGTGAAGACTCAAACATTGCTCCCCCATAATCCACTATGGGAGAGCCTCTCTTAGGCACATCTTCACATGAACATAAATGGGTGGCAAGCTTCAAGCCTAGGATTTATTCGAGATGCTCCTCTTAAACTTGCGCTTCTCAACATTGATGACGATCACCACTTGACGTCATCGTTCATGGGCTATATGAAATCTTCATTTGATGCAAGCCCATAGAAAGATACCTAACCACACATAGAAATGCTACACACATATCATGGGTTAGTTCACAAAGCTATATGGACAATTGCTTACCATACCAAGAGATACATGATCCCACTTGGTACATCTTGTAGCTTTGTGTTGATCAATATCTTGATCAACCTTGTATCTTTTCTTCTCTTTTCAATAGATGATGTCTTGAAGAAAACCATGAATGATCACATAATCCTTTTCTTCAAGACATACTTGCGATATGCTCAACTCACATATGACCAATCATCGGATAACTCCTCGAATACCAACTTGGTCAACACATACTCTTCTTCTTGATCTTGATGCCAAATACTTCATTATATCAATATATTCATGGCATCAACATTGAATCCAACATATGGAGTTCAAGCATGGTCTATGGACAAACACTACAAGTACAACTCAATGCAACCATTAGTCCATAGGGATTGTCATTAATTACCAAAACCACACATGGGGGCGCCATGCCCTTTCAAACATTTTATAAAAATCTGATAAAATTTGGGTAGCCTCCCAACTGCATGTAGAGGCACCACAAAATTTGGCGTTGCAAAATAAATTAGTTTTGACAACATTTGTTCATAGTGTTTTATTTAGACAATTTTCTAAATTCCCCAAATTATAATCTTCTAGGAATTTTAGAGCAAGACAAAAATAGTATTCTGAACTCTTGGAACTTCCTTGACAAATATAAGATGTCAAGAAACTTTTGTTGTGCAAGTTGAGTGCCTTCATGGTTTTGAGATTTTCGGTAGAGCAAGTTTGGCAATTGTATTTAAATGGTGCCAAACCATTTGTTTCAGTTGTTTAGCAGTTTAATATGGATGCCATGATGCATGAGGGATGCAAAAGTGAAAATTTTACACAGGTTTTTAGGTTCCCAACTTTGGGCTGTTACAATTCTACCCTCCTTACAGGAATCTCGTCCCGAGATTCTTAGAGTAGGAAAGAGGGAAAAGGGTTACAACGGTACTACACGATCTTCTCGCTCCAGTTGGCTTCTTTCTTGAAGAGGTTGACCGAAGGCATCATGGAGATCTTCATCGGCTTCACTTCGGGGTCACTACCAACGTACACCATCGGAAAGAAGGAAATCTCGCCGGAAGGATGGATCTTGGTGAAAATACCACGACCAAGTACCTCCTAGTAGAACTTAGGATGAGACTTCGAGCATCCCTTGATTTGACAGTTAGGAGACACATGCGTTTGACGGGAGATTGATAAGGAGTTTCCAGTTGGCAGACAACTGTTTCTCAAAAGATTCAGAATATGAACTTTGCACAAGGCCTTGAATTTCTGAGGGAGAGTGTTGAGACAAGATTCCACAGATGAAGAGGCAAACTTCTACCAAACAGATTGAGTAGAACTTTCCTCACGGAGGAGCATTTCAGATCACGGAAGAAGGGTCGAAAAGATGGACATAGAGAGCTTCAAAAATTCCGGAACGTCAGTATCAGGAACACTTCTTGATTTTCTAGACATCGGGTCAAACTTCTTGAGGATCACCAACTATCACTTGTGATTAGGATTCAGAATTGGTTAGGTGTAGAAATACTTCGGACTCCACATGTAGGAATAGGGAATCTTTGCAAAGCATACCAACGGATTACAATTGCTAGGACCCCAAGAGTTGGACTACAAGGTCTAACTCTAAAGGAGGAACGAGATTGCAGAACCCGCGGATTAGCAACTTGTCAGGAGACAGCTGCCCAATTGAATATCTTGTAGCAAGACACGATTGAGTTCTTGATGGGAGGCACCATAGAAGACAAGGAAGTTTTCAGACTTCCTCCCTTTCTGGAACAATTCAACCAGTGGCTTGGATGCAGAGAAATGGAATTCCCAAAGAATGGAGTTAACAACCTACCATTCTAAGAATCTTCTACACGTGCATGATCGAGTTGAGATGATTTCGAGGAAACCAGACAATTCACTCAGATCCACGGCGACATCTTTCAGCAATTGCACGTGAACCAGGGAAAGTCACTTCTAACTTCCAGAACACATACCTTGTGAAGACACAAAGTTAGTTCCAACAATTTTCCAATGCTAACGCCCAATATCCAATATAAATCTCCTCAAACATGGAGAAGATAGGAAGGTAGTTGATGGGCTCAACCACAAACTTATCCAGATACTCCAAGACGGTAGACTCATATTTCACCAGAACGAGGCCTTAGTATTGGTCAGACTAACACATTCAGGTAGGTAGGTCTGAGTTTGATTTGACGATAGCCCAACTCAAATCAAGGATTTGTAGGATAGCATATCCACAGAGGAGATACAACCTAGCTTCAACACGGACAGACTAGACATCCCTTTAGGAAGGAGTTATATCGGATAGAGCTTTTGTCTTTTAACTCTCCAAGTTGTTTAAGCTCAACCGAATAATTCAGGGCATCCAGCACGATTTTCTTGGAGGAAGAGTTGTTTAGAGAACCAGCTTACTCATAAGATGAACATCACGGTCAGGTAACAACCTGGCGATACTTCCGGAAAGACCCACAGAATATCACGATCCACCTATAGGATATCACGACATACCGGTGGATCTTGAGTTCAAGAGAGGATCATGCCTTTCAAGGCACAACGAGGTGGTCTTGGGAGCTTCGGCACGAACCTAGCTCTTTGACCGAGGGAGTGCATCAGAGCCAACTGACTTGGTAGCACTGTCAAACTCAGCTTATTGATTTGCTAACCAATCATGCTAAGGAGGGCAATGGATATCCCTGGATTTCCGCACAGTAAGAACTGCTAAGAATATCCGATAGCCACATCATTGCTCCCGTCTTATCATTCCTGAGTAACAGTCACTCGGAGAGCGGAGAGTAACAAAGTGTAAGAGCATCACTTCATCAAGAGGATCATGATACTTAGCACGAGTGCACACTCTTTATACCAAGATATCGTGCTTCTCTAAGATGGAACGGAAACAGAGACTAATAAACCTCTTATTCTGTGGAATACAAAACTTTGACCTAGCCCGAGAAGTGGACAAGGTACTGGAGTTTGTTTCTCGTAACAAGACGAAGTGGAAAGTCTTGACGGATCAAGAGAGTGACTTGCATCGGAACATACCAACGCACGATAAAACTTTACTGTCAACTGACAGACAAAGGTTGGAAAGCAGATCAGAGTACGAAACATGCTCAGGAGAATCCTAAGATGTTGAAGATGCACCGGTTATTACTCAATTGTGATAACCATGCCCAAAAGGAGAGATGCAGCAGAGTCAAGCAAAACTGTAGCAAGATTATTGTTGATGCGTAGCTCACCCATAAGGACGTCGGGGTCCTCTTCAGCTTCTTCAGCAGAGACGTGGTTCAGGCGACCACGCACAATAGGTCCAGCCTTGCCAGCTGGAGTGGCAGGGGCTCGTGCAGGGGTTCCCGTGACCGGTGCCTTCTGGGGGCACTCCCTGGAGTAATGGCCAGCCTGGCCACAAGCGTAGCAATTGAATCTTGGTGGAGCAGGTAGCATAGGACGATACCCACTCCCGCCTACCCCAAGTGTCGAAGTAGTGGGGCGCGTGGTGGCATGCTGAACAATCTTCTCAGGGGCATCCTTTACTGTCTCCACTATGAACTCCATAGAACAAATAGCCAGCACATGATCATTTCCTTCGCATAAGTAGCAAGTGGCGCTAGCGGTTGGGCACTGGCCAAGTGGATGCGCGTTGAAACAGTGCGGGCAACTGCCGGGGCATTGACTCGCCTGATGTCCACCCCTTCCGCACTGACTACATGCCTTTCCTTGTGGTGGTCCATTCTTTCTGGGGTACTTAAGGGGGCACTTCCGGTACAGACGTCCGCGTTCCCTCCAAAGGTAACACCTGAGTTTGTCTCTAGCTTTCTTGGGCAAATCTTTAGATGTATGGGATTTCTCCCGACCAAAGGGTGTCGAGTGGGTCCCTGGGGTGGCTTCAATTTGGTAGAGCGGAGTACGTTGTGCCATTCTGTAGATTTGACAAGGACGCAGTTAGTATCCACCTCGGTATGGTTGAGACATTAGCATTAGCGTACTCCAGTACTCAGACTCGGGACGATAATGCTTTGTGTAATAACTAGCAAGGGATCAACAAGATAGAACTTGGGTCAAAGATCAGCATCATGTGCTACTAGCGGGAGATGCAATGGTTAAGGAACCATATGATTCAACACACGCTAGTTGGCACAATCCGGGACCTTATGTTCAAGTCCTTGGGTTAAAATCCAACAAAGGAGCAAAAGATTAGACTCGGTACGAACATCTGAGTTGATTTGGGATTGCAACGCAGCGGGAGCAACGTGACACATAACACTAAAGGTCGAACCCCACCCACGTTTCTAACCATTTTGAAGTAACAGATGAGAAGTAAAACCTTTACCTCAAATCGAGGTAAGATTGCTCCGAGATTAGAGGGTAACCAGATAAGGAGTAAAAAGAATCCTAAGATGGTTTTCACAACTCATTTTTAGGTTCAAAATATTTTCACAAACACTAGACTCAACATCGACCAGTAGAAGGGTTTCCTACAGGCAGTACTGCTCTGATACCAACTTGTAGCGCCCTGACCCGACTGCTATACAGTGATGCTGAGTGTCACCGGTTAAGCGATACAACCGGAGGTTACGGGTTTACCAATCCCCGGCCAAAACCTTTGGCAGGCGTTGCTCGGAATTGATCACCGGCAACGCAACACCCCGATTGATGCCTTAACACAGGCTCAACTATCAAAGCATAATAGAGAGATCAAGACTTGTGGAACAACTGGCACATCACGGACTCTACGACACAAATCATTATAGTTCAACTCTTATAATAGAGAAAGATAGCAAAATACAATCAGAGGTCACAGACCCAACAGTACAATATGCGGAAACGAATTAGGTTGTTCTAAACAACAAGAACCAAATTATGGCCTAAGAAGCCTACAAATAACATCCAAGCGCCAGCTGTTCCGGGATGTCCCAAGCTGCCACCTGGGAACCCCAGACTACTCGTCGACGTCCACAAAGAACCCACCTTCGAGGTCGGTGAAGTCCTCCTCTGAAACAAAACACACGACGTTGAGTTCGACGAACTCGCAAGATTATGTATAGAGCTTTAGCTCGATGAGGCTTTCAAAGCTATATGGTTGTTTTGCATAAAGCTGATTTTATTTATGAAAACATAACTCATTGGCATTGACTAAACAGGGTATTTTAAAAAAAGGGGTAAGAAGTGACTCTTCACTTGATCACTTTTCTCATCATCAACCATCATCAACCACTGTACCTGTTCATCAAAGGCACCTCCCCGAATCACCCTCGAGGAAGTCAACCTTGCATTCTTGAATGGTACCTTTAGTACCCAGTTTTTAATCATTCCGTTCAAGTTATTCTATGATCTTATCGTCCTTTCCCAAGTCGTCCGTAACCGTGGACACGGCTTTTCGAAAAGATTTAACCCTGCAGGGGTGCACTGTGTTTACCTTCGGTACCGCCCGGCTCATTGCCTACGCTTAGCTCTCTTCCGGGGAAAGCCGGCTGAGTGGGAACGGTTACAACCTTTACCTTGTTAAGGACTAACCCAGGATCATCAGTGAGGACGGAGCAGCGGATCACCACACCGTGCCCCGTGGCCACTCATTTTCCTAACACCACCATCCTCATCCCAGTTCATACCACCATCCTCACGCACGCGCAAATGGAAGCCCGAACTAGAGGACCCTGGCTAGTCCCGCTCAAGTTAGTTGGTCGACGGGGGTTCCATATAGCCCACCGAAAGGAAGCGCGCTCATTCTTGGTTCAAGAGGTAAAGAACTCGCACCTAGGCGGCGAGAGTGAGACAAAACACCACAACCACAGTGGCCTCTCATCCCCACCTTTAGCATCTTATTGCCTGTCACCACAATTTCTCCACCATCAACCATTCCTCTCATCACCTGTTTCCAACATGAACCATCCATCGGACGGCTAAGCATTTAACTAAGCATGGCTAAGCATCAACATTGCATAGTTAAGTATTTCAGGCCAACAATACAATCATATGGATAATAGGAGGGGAAACAGGTATTGGCATCGGAATCGTAATGCAACTATAGGATACTCTAATCCAATAAAATTGACATTTGGAACCGCATGCAATATTATAGTGGAGAAAATATTTGCGGAAACATAGGATAAGATATGCTCAGAGGGGGGATTACGCTTGCCTTGTTGATACGGCTGGTAGTACGGGTCGTCACGAGACGGGGGTGTCACTTCCACTCCTTGATCTACCGAGGCACAAACAATACCGGAGAGGAACAATCAAAACCACAGATACAACAGGTGCAATGCACAGACACATGATGACATGACATTTTAATGCACGGAAATTATTATAACAAGTTCTACCAATTTACATGGGGTGGAGAAAATATTATTCAACAAGAGAGAAATATGGCTTCATATTTGTTTCAATGTTTTCCTGTGCTATAGGTCATGTAAACATGCATGATAATGAAGCTACTGATTAATGCACATTTTTCTGAGCATTTTGATATGACGAACACATTTTCCGGAGGTCCCGATAAAAAGTGATCACTCTTATTAACCTCCACCTTTAAACTTATGATTTTAATATTACTACAGGTACCGTAATTCAATTGTGATCAAATATGCATGATATTTATTTTAAAGGTTTATTCAAAATTTTATGGACATTTTGGTATATTACACGCATTTTTCGGATACACCGATAAAAGTTATTGTATTTATCAATTTCCTTTTTGATATGATCTTTTGATGATTTATTTAACAACAATATATAATTTATATCATTTAGGGATATAAGGGTGACAAGAAAACAGAAATTTCAAAATCAATACTGGAATCCGGATGCCGGCCCGGAATTTTCTGGGTGTTGTACCGGGTGAAAATAATTTCCGGAATTGTTTCCGGTTCATTTCCGGTTATATTCCGGATAACAACTATCAGGTCCAGTAGCGTATTTCTTAAACCGGAACAAAAACCGGAAAAATCCGGGTTTCTCACCGGATGCGTCGACACGATGGAGAGGACTACGGCGACGGCAACCGCGGCGTGGAGCACGCTCTAGCTCGGGAGGGAGAGGAGAAAGGGGGCAACGGCACGAGAAGCTCACCACGAGCAAGTTGGTGAGGACGGGGTGGCCGGAGATGGACCAATGCAGCGGTGCGGAGCTCGGTGATGCCGCGGCGGTGGTCGGAGGATATGATGACGGCGGCGGCGATTCGGGGCCTCCCGCTTCGATTCCTCTGGCGGAGATGAGCAGCACGGCGAGGCGGAGCGGCTGGTACTCCGCGATTTGAACGGTGACGCTTCAGGCGACGGCGACGGACGCGGCGGACTCGGCGGCCATGGCGGCTCGGTGGGAGCACAGGGAGAGGAGGAAGAAATGGGGAACGGGGAGCAGCGCACGGTGGGGCCTTCCTCTCCTCGCATGTGGAGGCAGAGAGGCCGCGGGGGCCCCCTGGCGAGCTCGGCGTCGAGCGGGTCCGGCGGGTCCGGCGGGAGCTGCCGGTGCGGTCGCTACAGCGAGGAGGAAGAAGACCAATTTACAAAACGCCCCCGTAGCTTTTGTTGCCATCACGGACAGGTCCTTCTATAATTACAAAGAGGCCCTTGTCTGTTTCTTTTTGAAACCAGTAGCTTTTCAAAGATTTTATTAGGGAACTTAAACATTTTATAAAAATCTGATAAAATTTGGGTAGCCTCCCAACTGCATGTAGAGGCACCACAAAATTTGGCGTTGCAAAATAAATTAGTTTTGACAACATTTGTTCATAGTGTTTTATTTAGGCAATTTTCTAAATTCCCCAAATTATAATCTTCTAGGAATTTTAGAGCAAGACAAAAATAGTATTCTGAACTCTTGGAACATCCTTGACAAATATAAGATGTCAAGAAACTTTTGTTGTGCAAGTTGAGTGCCTTCATGGTTTTGAGATTTTTGGTAGAGCAAGTTTGGCAATTGTATTTAAATGGTGCCAAACCATTTGTTTCAGTTGTTTAGCAGTTCAATATGGATGCCATGATGCATGAGGGATGCAAAAGTGAAAAATTTACACAGGTTTTTAGGTTCCCAACTTTGGGCTGTTACAATGGATTAGTGGAGAAATACGGTAATGCTTGTTCTAGTTGTTATTTCTCAAAGTCTAGATATTCTTTTTGCAATGGTTTGTCTAGTTAACAAGGAAGACAGTGTGGAGTCTAATAGTTATGCTTAATGTATATCTTGTGGTCATTCGTGTATTGGGTTGATGACATGTGTTTGCTTGACACCTTGCTAAGACTAAAAACTCTGTACTGAGAGTGAATGCTTCTTGTGCATCCAAATCCTTGAGCCAAATATCCATGCCATTCGTGTCCACCATGCCTAACTACATGTGGTATTTCCTTGTCACTCTAAGTAAATTTTTCGTGTGCTACTGATATGTCTCAAACGTATCTATAATTTTTGATGTTCCATGCTTGTTTTATATCAATGTTACATGTTTTATTTACACTTTTATATCATTTTAGAGCATTTTATGGACTAACCAATTAAGCCAGTGCCCAGTGCCAATTTCTGCTTATTATGTCTGTGCATTGCAGAAAAGGTCCAAAAATCAAAGTGCTCAGAAAAATTCCAAAAAATTACAGAAATTCTATTTTGCCAGATGACTTCGTGAGCCAGAAGGACAAGTCCGGGAGAGGCCCACAGCCGCCAGATGACCCCTCGGTGTGGCAGAGAGGGGGTGGCGCCGAGGTGGCGTCTAGTTGACTCGTGCACCGCCTCGCGTCGCCTCTTCACCTATAAAGACCCTCCGGACCTAAAACTCACGACCCCCGAAGGATTTCTCCAGAAACAACTCCGAGCTCCGACGCCACCAAAAACCCTAATTCGGGGGACAGAAGTCTCTGTTCCGGAACTCTGCCGGGAAGGGGAATTGCCCCCGGAGCCATCTCCATCGCCCTTGCTGCCTCCCGTGATGCAGCGGGAGTAGTTCTTCATCGAGGCTGAGGGCTCATGCTGGTAGCTATGTGGTTTATCTCTCTCTCCCATGGTGTGATCTTTATGTGATCATGAGCATTGTAATCTAGTTGAATTTATAGATGTTTCCCCTTCATTATGTCATGGATATGCTACTCAATTGGTTTTATCTAGTATAATTTCTGGAGTCACCGTTGACAACGCAATACCATGGTGACAGTGCGGGTGGCGTGTGTGACTCTATGGATAATAGATTAGAGGGATACTTACCATGAATTGTTCTTTGTGTTTGATGTCACTGTAAAATCGTGGTGTTTATTTACTCATACTTTAAGGTGTGCTTTTATATCCCTACGCAGTAGTAGTAGTGTTCGTTATCCAACACGAGAACAGTTCCGAGTAGCATCTAAGTTTCATATTGAAGAGGAAGTTTTATTCTTGTGTTCAACTGTGTTACAATTGTTGAGAGTGACCACTAGTGAAAGTACGATCCCTAGGCCTTATTTCCAAGCATTGAAACACCGTTTACTCTTAGTTGTGTGCATGTTTGCTTGCTGCTATTTTTATTTAAGATTACAATCCCTATCACCTCTATTTTACCATCTCTTCGCCGAACTAGTGCACCTATACACCTGACAAGTGTATTGGGTGTGTTGGAGACACAAGAGACTTCTTTTATATTAATTGCAGGGTTGCTTGAGAGGGATACCTTTGACCTCTACCTCCCTGAGTTCGATAAACCTTGGGTTACTCACTTAAGGAAAATTTGCTGCTGTCCTACAAACCTCTGCACTTGGAGGCCCAACACTGTCTACAAGAATAGAAGCGTGTGTAGACATCAGCTACCTTTAAATATTCAAAATGCTATTACTTCTTTTTGTGCCACTACTACCAAGCTCACGAGGAAGTAGTGGGTAGTCTTTATTGCATTTATTGAACAGACTTTTATCCAGGACTTGTATGCTTCATCTACTTGTCCATTAATTTTGCAAAAAGAGCTGGCAACGGGTGCCCAGCCCCATAAAAGGATAATTTACAACTTTCACCAAAAACTCTCCTCACATTTTGTTCCTGAGAATTCAGTAAAATATATGCATGTGTAAACAAAGGAGATAAAGAGGAATGATCTGCTTGCAGCAGAAATAACGTTTCTCATGGGAGCCGCTCTTATAATTCTGTCTAACAAATATATAATGCATTGCTCACTATCATTCATTGACCATAGTATGCACCTCTCAAAAATTTATTTTATGTCTCTATATGCATTCAAAAAACTAAAAAGCTCTATGATAACCCCCAAGAGCAGGGGATCACTGTAGCACCTCTCAATGTGGAAGTAAGGTATCGATCCGCAGGAGCAATAAGGAAAAGTTATCTATTCCATACAACTAAAGTGTCACAAGTTTTAGTTGATTATGCACTAAACAAGTTTAAGGAACAAGAAGGTTGATTTAATGGATGGGAATGTAACAAAACAAGAATGTAAAAGTGTCCCAATCCTCTTCAATGCAAGAGGACAAGACAAATGTTTTCTCTTATAGGAACAATGGACATGGGTTCATGGGTTCACTTAATCCTCTCTCTCATCTACGGTGATTATCATGTTATAGATAAAATACACACAGTTGTCATGTTTTAATGGTAGCTTTTATAATGGCTATATGTCCTAAAACACATAGTTGAAAGAAGTACTCATTTGTGTTGCTAGGTCACCCTCGTAAGGCTAGCATGGTTGCTCTCACTCCCACATCATACTCTTCCTTTTTACCCTCAGATAAAGGATGTTGGGCTGTATTTCACATGTCACTCAATACATATGCCGTTGTCACATCGGCCATCCCGTACCTACATACATCATACTTCATAATGGACAATATTCTAAACACTAGTGCAATGATTCATATTTCGTGTGCATGACCACATCTCTCTCATCTATCCACACTTGGTGGTGTCAATCACCTCATGACAAGGATAAACAAGGCATTATGCATAAATCAAACCATCACATGTATCATAGAATATCTCCAAAGTATGACAAATCATAAAAGCTTCAACACAACGGTAAATGTATAGCAAATCATCTCATACCACAATATCCACCATAAGAATTACATAGATAGATCCATACTTATGCAAAGCACATCATATGGACTCCAACAATGATCATACATAGAGAGATTAGATCAAGTTACCACCACAAACCCAAAGTCCAGGGGGTGGACTACGTACGGAAAATTGTGACAACTTTCTCTTTAATTTTATTTCCATTGGATGCCATCTTCGAGGGTCAAACTGACAATCTCCGCAAAAAGTTCTCAGACAGATTTCAGGAAAGTCCCAATTTGACTCCAACAAGGTTTCCTTTTGTATTTTTGATAATTCCTACACAACAAATAGGAAAACAATAAGATTTTGCACTTTGGCAACTATTAGTAGGTTATTCTAATAAATGTCATAATATGATATAAAGTGTATATAAAACATGTGCCAATTGACATAAAACATGCATGGAACATCAAAAATTATAGATACGTTTGGGACGTATCAAGCATCCCCAAGCTTAGTTCCTACTCGTCCTCGAGTAGGTAAACGATAAAACAAAATAATTTTTGAAGTGACATGCTACCATCATAATCCTGATCATATAATATTGTAAGGCACATGTTATGAATGAAGTGATGAAGTTATTGCTACATACAGTCAAATGATTCATTCTTTAAAGGAGTAGCAATGTACAAGATAGATTATGAAGTGATATCAAATATTCAATGTAAGGATGTTCAATGATAATTCACAAAGTGTAACAGAGAAGAAGGTACTATGGACCACATGTATGCATAATGAAAAGGAAGAACATCCTATAATGGCCATAGAGTATTAACGAAAATCTGAATATAAAAGGTGGACACTTTGGAAAGATATATAAATGAGTAGAGGTAAAGCATGAATAAGTTTCATCTAACTTCCAAACTCTTCAACTTAAGTTAATGATTGCAATGTGGTAATCCTTGGTGTCAAGCTCTCATTCCCCTATCAGAGCATCTTGAATGATTAAGTTTAAAGTGAAAGCAAATATGAGTGGTGTGCTTGACAATGTATTGGTTGAATGTCTCATGTCCCTTGAATACAAGTACCTACACCATGTGTTACTCACTTTGGTCCACAAAGTAAATTCAAATAAAGGTCATTGCAAGTAATAATAGTATCATCAAAAACTGCACTGGGGTACCTCTTGCCCCTTGACATGAACAAGCCCATGTCAAAACAACAAGACAAACAGACAATGAACAATCTCAGCACTCTTTTATTTACTATGGGTATAGCTTTTTATTATGAGGTGCATCACTGAATGAACATTATGGTTATGCTGTAAATTTCCACCATGAATGATGCATGGCTTAGATTAGCGGCCCAGGCATTTCTCTAACCATTTATACAAACTCTTTGAACTTACTAAGTATCCACATTCATTTCACCCATGATAGGCATCCATAAACAAAAGTACATGACATCAACTAAATATAAATAAGTGCAATGTTGAAAGCTTGCCATGTGACAACACATATGGGCTAACTCTCAACCAAAACTATTGTCAAGCCCACAACTTCATAATTTTAATCACAATGGTTCATGCTTATTAAATGCAATAAAAGCAAATTGTGCATCAAGTTCGTGAGAGCTTTTAACCAATTTTTCCCATGACAATCAATAACATAAGCATTTAAATTCAGAAATGTAGATAACACAATATAACATGATAAACATACTTGGAATAGCATAAATCTAATAGGTAGATATGGTGGACTCACTGGAAAAACTTTGGTTGAAGGTGTTGGGAAACAAGCTTTTTACTTGTTGTAATTTTTGGCTAGCAATAGGGAGAAAGTTGACCATCTAAATGCATGCATAAGTGTCCATAGAACTAATCAATCCATGTTAAACCAAGTAAAGTTAAAATTCAACATCTAAACATGGTAAAAGATAGCTCTTGACAACACACTTGCAAATTAATAGTCATTCAAAGCACATGAATCATGCAATTATATGTATCTTTTAAAATTAACTTTAACATCCCTTTTCCCAATCTTATGATAGCATCCAACATAATTCAACCCAAATTTCCAGTACCCCTCTCATATATAAATGATAGTGTGGTGGTCTCACAAAAAATAAAAATCTAATCTAAACAAACGAAAAGACGCTCCAAGTTTATGCGATAAAGTGTTTCGATCGAAAAACAGAAGTTAGACGTGTGCAAACCGAGAGTGTGTAGGTCCAGTGGGGTTGTCTTCACATCCCCAAGCTATCCTTGGATAGCTCTTGGTGCAGCTCCTCTAATCCCTGTGAAAAAACTTCAAAACACCGTTTCTCCATTTCTTTTCCGTGGGGTGATATTAGTAGTGATAAATAAATAGGTTCCTTGCTGCATAAAATCCTTAGGCAAAAATTCATATGAATGTCCAGAGAGTATATAATGTTGTATGCCTACTCATAAACTCAATTGAATCAAAAAGATTCAAGCAAAAAGCTCAAAGAATGCATCAAACAATATCAAGACAGAATCTGTCCAGAAAAACAGCAGCATCAAAACGCATTTTTCTACCCTACTTAAACTCGTCAGAAAAATCTGCAAACAATCACGTGTGCAGAGGATGAAAAGTTGAAGCTACTGTTCAAATTACAGCCCAATCGGAGTTACAGATAAAAAATGAAAAATCAAACCGTGCACAGACTTCGTGCAGGCAGAAAACTCTCCGATAATGAATAGCGACTTTTCAAACCCAAAATAGGTAAAACTTGGTTCTTTATTAAAAATCCCAAAAAAAAAACTAACAAACTACTCTCTTGTTACAGCAAGAGGACTCAAAGAAAATCTCAAACAAAAACAACCGGGTTACCTCGCGTAAAGCGCTTTCTTTATAGCCATATAGCTAGGCTTCTTACTTGATGTTCATGAAGGTTGAAGCTCATGAGGGAACTTATACTTTGATGTGTCCCTCTTCCTTGGAAAGTGTTCATGCATAATACCAGGATCCCATGGTGTTCTCAAACCAATCAAAATAATAGTCAAGTTGAACCCTAGTTGAGAGAAAAACAAAACACAAAAGTAATAACAACGAAGTCTAACTTTCTTTCTACGCATTGGCATTTTGTATATGAATGAATCACCATAAATAGAAGTTTCCCAATGCATATTAACAATGTTTACTTGCAGCATATAATTATTAGCATAAAGAGGGTTCTTATCACCTCCTCTTTCATAATAGTTGCAAGTAGTAGAAATAAATTCAACCATATAACCACAAGAATCATTCAACTTAGATAATTTAGGCACATAAAGAGGATTATTAAATTTATTATGGAATTCATTAGCATGCTTCCCTCTTTCAAAATAGTTAATAAGATCAATATTAGGTTTAATATCATGGTTGCAACAAAGATTTGGAACTAAAGGTAATTGCAAACCACATAAGTATTTCTCAACATAAGCAATTTTCTCCTCTATGGTGTAATTAGGAGAATTTAAGAACAAAGTAGGACTCTCATGAGTAAGAGTACCATCACAAACAGCAAGTATATCATTTTTATCCTCACATAATTTAGTAACAACTAAACATGGAGGTTTATCAATAAGCATAGGACCATCATCTAAAGCATTATCATATAGCATATTTAAGCAATACTCCTCATTATCATCAATAAGTTCACTAGTAGCATTAATAGAAAGTAAAGGAGCATTATTAGTTTCATCATAATAGCATGGGTTATCATATAGGACCATAGCATTTTCAGTTTCACACTCATCATAACATGGATTCTCATAAATAACAAAAGATTTTTAAATTTGAGTGTTACTATCATTTGTTGATGGTGAAATTGGTAGATCAAACTCTTTCCCAAGCTTAGGTTGGAATATATCCTTTTCAATCTCCTCTTCACATTCTTCCTCTTCCAAGCTTATGTTTTCATCATCCTCTTGGGGTTGCACGGGCATCCCCAAGCTTAGGTTCTTATCCTCCTCTTCCTGCAAAATGTTAGTGCTTTTCGTGGCAGCAAGAATTCTTTCTTTAACATAAACATTATCACTAAATTCCTTTTTGCAAATTTGGAGAATAATAGAAACTTGCCCTTTCATTTCGAGCTACATGACTAGTTGTAAGAAATTTATCAAGAAGAGAGTCTATCTCATGGGCTCCAACATAAGCAATATATTTCTCAACTTGTTCTATATCAGGGCATAATACTTCATCTTCACGATAACAAGCAATTATAGGATCACTATTATACTTGCATTGATAGTGGGAATGTTTAACAACTCTTCTATTGCAACAAGTTATACCATGTAACTCACAAAACTGATTAGCTATTTTATGAAGAGCTTTAAACAATTTACCCACTCTATTTCCCTCTTTGGTTGATTGATATTCAGAGTAGGCGTCGTACATTTTAAAATAATCATTACCCATAGACATTCCAGAAAGTTTCTCCATTTTTTTTTGGGTTTTTGATATATAAAACTGAAAGTAAAACTAATGAGAAACTCACAACCAAACAAGTTTAAAGGAACCTCCCCAAGCTTGGATGATTGCAAGATATAAAACAAGATAAAATAAATCTAAAGTCTAATGCACACAAGAATAGAAACTTAAGCGCTACGCTCCCCGGCAACGGCGCCAGAAAAGTACTTGATAACCCCCAAGAGCAGGGGATCACTGTAGCACCTCTCAATGTGGAAGTAAGGTATCGATCCGCAGGAGCAAGAAGGAAAAGTTATCTATTCCCTACAACTAAAGTGTCACAAGTTTTAGTTGATTATGCACTAAACAAGTTTAAGGAACAAGAAGGTTGATTTAATGGATGGGAATGTAACAAAACAAGAATGTAAAAGTGTCCCAATCCTCTTCAATGCAAGAGGACAAGACAAATGTTTTCTCTTATAGGAACAATGGACATGGGTTCATGGGTTCACTTAATCCTCTCTCTCATCTACGGTGATTATCATGTTATAGATAAAATACACACAATTGTCATGTTTTAATGGTAGCTTTTATAACGGCTATATGTCCTAAAACACATAGTTGAAAAAGTACTCATTTGTGTTGCTAGGTCACCCTCGTAAGGCTAGCATGGTTGCTCTCACTCCCACATCATACTCTTCCTTTTTACCCTCAGATAAAGGATGTTGGGCTGTATTTCACATGTCACTCAATACATATGCCGTTGTCACATCGGCCATCCCGTACCTACATACATCATACTTCATAATGGACAATATTCTAAACAGTAGTGCAATGATTCATATTTCGTGTGCATGACCACATCTCTCTCATCTATCCACACTTGGTGGTGTCAATCACCTCATGACAAGGATAAACAAGGCATTATGCATAAATCAAACCATCACATGTATCATAGAATATCTCCAAAGTATGACAAATCATAAAAGCTTCAACACAACGGTAAATGTATAACAAATCATCTCATACCATAATATCCACCATAAGAATTACATAGATAGATCCATACTTATGCAAAGCACATCATATGGACTCCAACAATGATCATACATAGAGAGATTAGATCAAGTTACCACCACAAACCCAAAGTCCAGGGGGTGGACTACTCCCCCTTCATCATGGAGACGGTGGAGAAGTCGTTGGAGAAGATGGAGAGGTTGATGAAGAGGTGCAGCCCGGAGTGGAGGCGGCGACCCGCAGCAGCCCACGGCAGCGGCGGCGGCCCTTGGCGGCGGCGGCTGCCCTTGGTGATGAGGATGGTGTGGAGGAGGTTCTCCTCCCCCAGACGGCTGCCTGGGAGGAGGAAAATTCGTGGTCTTGGGTGCCTCCCACGACCTAGGGTTTCCTTCTTTATATGGACTCTCGGATTTCTGTCACCACCTTTTAGGGTTCCACCAAAACGGGCCTACAGGACGCGTCCGAACTCCGATTGGGCTGATCTCGGGCTTAAAATCTTCGTATGGAAAATTGTGACAACTTTCGCTTTAATTTTATTTCCATTGGACGCCATCTTCGAGGGTCAAACTGACAATCTCCGCAAAAAGTTCTCAGACAGATTTCAGGAAAGTCCCAATTTGACTCCAACAAGGTTTCCTTTTGTATTTTTGATAATTCCTACACAACCAATAGGAAAACAAGAAGATTTTGCACTTTGGCAACTATTAGTAGGTTATTCTAATAAATGTCATAATATGATATAAAGTGTATATAAAACATGTGCCAATTGACATAAAACATGCATGGAACATCAAAAATTATAGATACGTTTAGGACGTATCACTCTAGCACACGATTAATCTCTGCTTCCTTCTGCGAAGGGTCTTTCTTTTACTTTTATGTTGAGTCAGTTTTCCTTTCCAATCTTTATCTCTCAAGCAAACGCATAGTATCAATTGTGGTACAAGTCTACTACTTGTTATCTTTATGTTTAACTGTGAAAACTTTATTGACATTATCTTGAGATAAATATGTTACAAGTTGAAGCTTTTGCTGAAAAACTTAAATCTTCCTTTGTGTTGGTTAAACACTTTTGACGAAAGAGTGTTGCTTTGTGAGCTATTAATCATGTCGAGTTTTATAATTTTCAAGTCTCCAAAGTACTATTCATGAAAAAAATCTTACTTAGATGTTACATATGGTTAATCATTGTTTGCTTTATATCACCTATACACCATTGTCTTGGATCACTTCATTCAGTTCGCTTTACATTATTTGATCAAAGTTGTGTTGGTAGCATGTCACTACCAAAAATTATTTTGTTATCATTTACCTACTCGAGGACGAGCAAGAATTAAGCTTGGGGATGCTGATACGTCTCAAACGTATCTATAATTTTTGGTTGTTCCATGCTTGTTATATATCATTGACACATGTTTTTATAATGTTTTTATATCATTTTGGCACATTTTACGGAACTAACCAATTAACAAGATGCCCAGTGCCAGTTCATATTTTCTGCTGTCTTTTTTTTCTTCAAAAAAGCAAGTCGGGGAACTTTCTCGGAATCATCTGCAAATTTACGTGATTTATTTTTACGAAGAAACAAAGACGGAGCCAGGAGGGCGCCTGCAGGGGGCCCACAGGCCCCAGACACCACCCAGGCGCGGTCAAGGGTGGACCGCGCCTCGGCCCCACCTGGCCGACTCCGGAACCTTCTCGAGTCGCCCTTTCGCCTATAAATTATATTCCTCCCGAAAACCGTCGGTACCCGATCATATTTCCGGAAAACGTCTGAGGCCGCCGCCGTCGCCAACCCTAGATCGGGAGGGTTCTGCTGTTCTTCCTGTCACCCTGACGGAGGGGGAGATCATCACCGGAGGCATCTACAACACCATGCCTGCCTCCGGAGTGATGCGTGAGTCGTCCACCACGGGACTACGGGTTCATGGCAGTAGCTAGATGGTTGTCTCTTCTCCTTGTACTCCATTGTTTAGATCTTGTGAGCTGCCTAACATGATCAAGATCATCAATTTGTAATGCTACATGTTGTGTTTGCTGGGATCCGATGAATTATAGAGTCATGACATTACTGTTCAGTTTATCTGTGATATGTTTTATTTATTATCTTGCATGCTCTCCGATGCTTGTGTATGCTACTAGGGATAAAACAACGGTGTTTATTGCTATATGTTGTAACCATTGCTTACATTACGCACCATGCTTATTACAATTATCTGTTGCTTGCAACTTAATACTTTCGGGTGACATACTGGATAGCGATCCCGGGGTGGATTATTAGTCATAGATGCAGTTGGATAACGGTCTATGTATTTTGACGTAATGCCCATATTAAATGAAACGGTGAACTTTGTGTCATGATAGTATTGTTATGTGCCCATGCTTTGTCAATTGCCCAGTTGTAATTTGTTTACCCAACATGTTTATCTTTCGGAGATACACCACTAGTGAACTGTGGACCCCGGTCCTATTTTCCTATATTGCTTACAACCGTTTTCATAGCTTTTCCTAGTCATTTGCTCGCTGGTCATTTTTCTCTCATATTATTTTACACATATATATTTAATTCTTTGTGTTCAACAAGCCGGAGGAATTGATAACCTCTCTGTTTCATTGGGGGCAAAGTAGTTTGTTTGAGACTATGTGCAGGTCCACGTCAATAATCGTAAACGGCGCCGTTGCCACCTAGCCGAAGCCTTCTCCAAGTCCTACTGGTTCGATAACCTTGGTTTTGTAATCAAGGGAAAATTGCTGCTACGCTACATCATATCTTCCTCTTGGGGTTCCCAGCAAACATGTGATCCACACCATCAGAGTAGTTCCGCATCTAGTGGATGGTGGGTTATCTATTATTCAATATGCTGACGATACGATTTTTTTCTGGAACATGACATGCAAAAGGCGAGAAACCTGAAATTAATTTTATTAGCGTTCGAGCAACTTTCCGGTCTAAAGATTAATTTCCATACAAGTGAATTGTTTTGCTTCGGTGAGGCTCAGGATGACGCCGCCCATTATGGTGAGTTATTTGGCTGTGGGCAAGGCCAGTTTCCAACAAGCTATCTAGGCATTCCAATTCATTTCAGGAGGCTCACGATTGCTCAATGGAAACATGTCGAGGAAAGGCTATAAAAGAGGTTGACTAGTTGGAAAGGAAAATTACTATCCCTGGTGGTAGATTGGTTCTCATAAATTCAGTACTAAGTAACATGGTACTACATATGATTTACTTCTTCCAATTACCAAAGAGAGTCTTGCATCGATTAGATTATTTTGGCAAGGGGACGGTGAAAGAAATATCGGCCGGCTAAATGAGATGTAGTGTGCCGCCCCAAAGATTTTGGTGGTATGGGGATTCATGATCTTGAGGTCAAGAATAGAGCCCTTCTCGGTAAATGGTTGTTTAAACTCCTTATCGAAGATGGGGTATGGCAAACTCTTCTAAGGAAAAAGTATATTGGCTCAAGTGCGGTGTCACAAGTTTCTTGGAAACCAGGTGATTCCCATTTTTGGGCTGGCCTAATGGCGACGAAGAAATTTTTCTTCCCATATGGTACTTTCTCCATTAAGGATGGTTCAGAGATAAGGTTCTGAAAATGATAGGTGGCTAGGCACTACCTCGCTCCGAGAACAATATCCAGTTTTATACAATATAGTCCTTGGATGTCACAAAAACGATACGCTCGCTCAAGTGTTGGAGGACTCTCCTCGAATGTGACGTTCAGAAGAGATCTTGTTGGTACCAGACTAGCAACTTGGCATGAGTTGCTACAACGTTTTGCTTTCGTCAATTTAATGCAAGGGACTGACGAGTTTCTTTGGAAATTACAGAAGAGTGGTAAATTCACGGTGGACTCTATATACAAATCCTTAATCCAACCAGATGTGCCAGTACATAACAATAAGAAAATCTGTAAGATGAAGATTTCACTAAAAAATAAGGTTTTTGCTTGGTATCTTCGTTGAGGAGTAATTCTTACTAAAGATAACCTTGCAAAGCGCAATTGGTACGAAAGTAAAAAGTGTGTCTTTTGTCATAAGGACGAGACTATCAAACACTTATTCTTCGAGTGTAAATTAGCTGGTTCTATATGGTTAATCATCCAGATAGGTCTACCTTATACCCACCAACAAACATTGTTAATATTTTTGGCAATTGGCTGAACGGTGTAGACCATGGTTTTAAACAACTTATTAGGTGGTAGCATTAGCCGTTATATGGTCGCTTTGGCTGTGTAGAAATGACAAGATTTTTAATGATAAGAATTGTTCTCTCATGCAGGTTATTCACAGGAGTACAACTACGCTCCATTTGTGGTCTCAGTTGCAACGTGTGAAGTATCGAGACCTGTTTACAACGGCGAGAGACTTTTTATCCTATCATGGATGCCAGCATAATTTGCAGATCGGCCCTCCATCACCTTAGGCGCGTTTATACAATTTCTAATCATGATATGTAATTCGTCTTTTTATGTTTGATACTACAAAACTTATGTCGGCTGTGTGCATCCTATTTATGCAGAGGTTGAGTGTAATACATAAAACGAGTAATAAAAACTCCCTTTATCGAAAAAAATCCATAGCTTATTGAACAAACTATAATGAAACTAAGCAGTAAATCAACAATCAACTCTGAATCTAAAGATAGCCTCAGAAAATAGGTTATCCTTTCTTTTTTGCGGGGTGTATTATCCATTTTTTATTGCTGAAAAGTTTTGTTTTTCAGTGAAAAGTGATTTGTGATGTCTACGGACAGCGGAGAACAGCAGCACTGCACACGAGGACGACACGCAGCCGGGGAGAGCCGGACACGCGAGACAAACAAAGTCAGAACGAAAAGCGGATGACCATCGCAGAGCGGGCCCCAGGTGTCAGCGTCACTGCATCGGCCTGTCTCCCCTGTCCCCCTAGCCGCTACGGCTACTCGCTCTCCCTAGCACTCTAGCCAGCCTACCCTTGTCTCGACCTCATTTCGAAATTCAAAATCCACCACGCGCAGACCGCTCTGCTCTGCTCTGCTCTCTCGACCTCGAACCCTCCGCGAGCTCGTCTCGGAATCCGGCGAGGAGCTCTATAGAAAAGTTCCAGCGCGCGTGGGGAGGAGGAGGAGGACGCAGGAACGAGGCGAGAGCATCCGAAGCTGCCGCCCTACCCTTGTCGCATCCACCCCCCTCCTCTTCTCACTCTGCTCCCGTCCGGTTCTTTCTTCAGTAGCTAGGTGCTCAGCTCTGCTTCGAGGGAGGGAGGGAGGCGAAAAGGTTGCGGATTTGTTCCAGCTTTCAGTTCCGTGGTACGTTTCAAGCTCGAATCTTGTTCCGATGTTACGAGTAAGAGTCGTTTTTTGTTGCGAGATGTTGGGTTGCTGGTTTTGGGTGGGGATTTCTGGATTCTGAGGGGGTTTGCTCGAGCTCAGATTCGTCTTTTCTTGCATGCTTTCAGGTGCGTCGGAAGGTACTGTAAGAATCTCCAGTGATTTTGCGCCCTGGTCTGCTGCGTTCCGGCGGCGGGATGGGAGGTAAGAACAAGAATCACTCATCTCAAGTAGTACTACATACTTGGTAGGCTCGATGTCTGTTTTCTTGCAAATGTGCTGGGCCAGGGCCAGGCAGAAAGGATTAGGAATCCCATGCTTCTGGTTGTGCAAAACACAGTAACCTCATGCCATTCCCTGAGCTTGATTGCTCAAGCCTTTATGATCTTTGTTTGCAATTTTCTTCATGTAATTACTGCTGCCTACCGAGATTGGGAAATAGATAAAATCAGCTTCCAATGCTAGTATGCTACTAATAAATGATAATCCCTTCGACCCCAGACCACATAATAAGGTATTCACTGTAGCAACTACGAAGGACATTGTCAAGTTAAGTCTTTCTTTATGGCCCTGACTGAATTCTTGACGATAAGGACTCATTTGACCAGCTATCGAGTTGATTTGGTTTTTTATTTAATGTGTATGGGCAAGTTAGAAAGATAACAACATATGGTCCTTCAGTTCTTCAGCATGGGCAGTTTGTTTTATTTTTATTTTTATATTATTGTGGTGGCAGTGCTTACTGGGCGAATTACTCACAGTTTCACCCCCTTTTATTTGCAGGCAGTGTAGCACTGTAGTAAAGTTCTGCCACCGTTGCATGGTTGGTGTTCAGACTGTTGTAATCTTGACTGAAGATGAAAGAGGATATCATGTTCGACAACCAATCAAAGCCATGCAGATCGAGGGTTGACTCCAAAAGCAGCCAAAATCCTCTCAAGCACAAGTTTGGGTCATCATGGGGGTCCCAGATTGTGAAGGGGTTCACAGCTGACAAGAAAACCAAGAAGACATCAGCCATTGGAAGCAAGAAGCCACCACTTGCGAGTGTGGAGAATGTTAACCCGAGCAACCAACAGATTGCATACCATTCTAGGGTTAAGAGATCTCTGATAGGAGATTTCCCCTGCTCACCTGCTGGTTCTCAAGTTCATCCCCATGTCTTTGATTGCCACGGTATTAGGTCCCCGGCATCTCGTGATCTTTTTCTTGAGTTGGACCATCTCAGGGAACAACTACTTGAGTCGAAGGAGAGAGAATCAGCATTGCAATCAGAGCTGCGGCAATGCAGAGAAAATCCTAGGGTTTCGGAACTCGAGAAGGAGCTTGATTCAAAGGAGAATGAGATTGACAGACTTGCACGGCTTAAAACTTCATTAGAAGCTGAGAAAACAAGCCTATCTGAACAGCTATCAGCTCTATCTTCTATGGTGGAGCAGCATGAAGAAATTATAAGATTGGATGGGCATGGCAATCGGGCTTCTGTTACAGATGGGTACAATGCATCTTGTTCAGGAAACTTGGAGTTTGAGGTTGTTGAGCTGCGACGTTTAAACAAAGAGCTTCAGTTTCAAAAACGAAGTCTTGCAATTAAGCTCTCTTCAGCAGAGTCCAAATTGGCTGTCCTTGAAAAGAATGCAGAGGTACTATTACATGAACTTGATCATTTGTATGGAAAGAAACTACTAGTTTATTTCAACTTATCTTTTTTGCATCCTTCTTATTTCACCAGAGCGAGATAGTTGCAAAGGTTCAAGCAGAGGCTTCATTGTTGCGGCACACAAATGCTAACTTGAGCAAGCAAGTCGAGGGCCTGCAGATAAGTCGGCTAACTGAGGTTGAGGAGCTTGCTTATCTTCGATGGATCAATTCATGCTTACGTCACGAGCTCTGTAGCTCAGATCAAGCACCTAGAGTAATGTCCGATATTGATTATAATGATGCTATGGTCTGTAATGATGATCGTTCTGATGGCGATGGCAGAAATGCTGACAACTGTTCTGATGATAAAAGGCTCAGCATTGCGGAACGTATCAAACAATGGTCTCAGAATGATAACAATAGTCAAACATCTAAAAAGGAATCACTTCTTGATAAAGCATGGGTTGAAGCCACAGAAGCGCGAAGCCCAACACGTAGGCACTCACTTGGTGGATCAAAGGGATGTACACTGGACTTGAGCATTGTGAAGAGGAGGCAATCTGATACCTTTATCTGCCTTCCAGAGGCAACAGATGAAGCATCCTTCTGTAATAAGGATCAGGCAAGCAGGGAGAAGCGTGAACTTCTTATGGACAAGTATGATTTTGGTCAATCTGATAGTCCAAGATTTATTCTTGGCAAGACAGAAATATGCAAGTCGCAATGCTTGGATGTCGAAAAGCGCACCCTGCGCATTCCAAACCCTCCTCCAAGACCTTCAGTGTCCCTGCCACATTCTGGTCCATCAAATGGACCGACTGTAAATCCACCACGGCCTCCCCCGCCTCCTCCTCCACCTAAGTTTTCCACGAGGAGTACTGGGGTCATGAAGAGGGCACCCCAAGTTGCAGAGCTTTACCATTCACTCATGAGAAGAGACTCAAAGAAAGATACTTCTGGGGGTGGAATATGTGAAACAGCTAACTCTGCAAATGTGCGGAGTAGCATGATTGGTGAAATTGAGAACCGTTCTTCGCATTTGCAGGCTGTAAGTAGAGTAACCATACTGGACCAAATGATACAATGTAGATAACAATAAGTAGCTCTTTCCTACACTGACCATGTGCATTGATTTGTCATTCTGTTTTCAGATCAAGGCGGATGTTGAGACTCAAGGTGAATTTGTGAAATCGTTGATCAAGGAGGTGACTGATGCAGCTTACAAAGATATAGAAGATGTGGTTGCATTTGTGAAGTGGCTCGATGATGAACTCGGTTTCCTGGTATGCATATTTCTATTATTACCATTCCGTGAGCAATCTTTTCAGTTGCAGCAGCCACTAAAGTTTCAATCAATTGCATTACTTGAAGGTGGATGAGAGAGCAGTTCTGAAGCATTTCGATTGGCCCGAGAGGAAGGCGGACACTCTACGAGAGGCAGCTTTTGGCTATCAAGACCTCAAAAAATTGGAATCAGAAGTTTCGAACTATAAAGACGATCCACGCCTTCCCTGTGACATTGCACTTAAGAAAATGATAACAGTATCTGAAAAGTATGGCCTTACTATAAGAAAAATCAATCTGTAGAACTTTATTGAGTACTGAAAATCTGATTGGTGTTTCTAATTCAAGACGGAGCGAGGTGTTTACAATGTTCTGAGGACAAGGGATGCAATGATGAGGCAGTGTAAGGAGTTTAACATTCCTACAGACTGGATGCTTGACAACAATCTTATTAGCAAGGTAAATAATCTATACTTTTCAGTATTGGACTATCACTCTGCAGGTTTGAGTACTTAGTTACATTACTGGCTACCTTAGTACCGGCAAATATGCTTTGGAAATATGTACAGCAGCCTATAAAGACATGCAGTAATATATATTCTTGTATCATTTGAGTAATCCATTTCCCTTGGTCACTTCAGATAAAATTTGCCTCAGTCAAACTGGCAAATATGTACATGAAAAGAGTGGCTATGGAACTTCAGTACATGGGACCTCTGAACAAGGATCTAGCTCTGGAGTATATGTTGCTTCAGGCTGTGAGATTTGCCTTCAGAATTCATCAGGTAACACACTGTGGCAGTAACTTATCCAAAAAATAGGAGAACTAAAGTAGGCCTTTACCGATCCGGTGCTGATTAGATGAGCAGTTAATTTTAAAGAAAACTATATTCTCCACTTATCATAACTTGATTTCTATAGTACACTTAGTTTCCATGCTATCTGTACTTGAGAGCCTCTGATTAGTTTGTTCTGTTTCTGGGAAAACTTTCTCTAGAATTTGTATGCTCTACTAAAATATTTAAAGCGCAAGCTGCGTGTTCTAAATTGGCAGTTAAATATTTTTATTTTCAGTTTGCTGGAGGATTCGACACTGAGACCATGGATGCATTTGAGGAGCTGAGGAACCTTGTTCATGTCAGGAACAGTACCCAGTAGCAAGTGCGATTCGATGTAGTATGATGTGATATTGGTTTGGAAACATCGTGGCTTACCCTCTCAGTAAGCATGGCGGACAGTGTGAAGGATTGGTCATTGGTGTGTATGTAACTATGTATGTGTTCATGCGTGCTAGCCTGAAGAAAACAACTGCGGATAGGAATTCGTGTGTGCGATGACGAAGTGCAGTGTGTTTTGAAGAAGACAAACCCCACGTTTTTGTCAGCTTGCAATCGCGAACAATCGGAACTATTGGGGGTTTGCACTGACCATTTTTCTTAAACAAATGCACAACTTTCAAACTGCGCGTCCAATTACAAATTTGTTTTCACCATAGTGTTCCCCGGACGAAAATTTGAAACTAGATCACATATGAACGCATGCTAATAATTATTTGATAAAAAGCAACTTGCTGTGATTGGTATGTTTGCATATTGTTTGATTAAGAGCATCTCCAACAGCATTTGTAAAATGGATTTGTAAAAACTGGGTATAGTGGTATAGCAAGAGGAGAGAGAAGGTATACAAAGCCAAACCAATTTGTGCTTTCGCAGCCTTTGTATAATAGCAATCCAAAACTAGAATATCAATCCAATACTAGACAATTGCATATATCAATGAAATGAACATCCGATTTCCACACATACAATAATTAGAGCATTCCATCCAAATAAACATCATCGGAATACCAATCCAAAATATTGCGAATTTAAAAGTTCACCAAGCATAGAACCGAGGGCATAGTGCAAGAACAACATCACAAACTTGAGCCAAGCAACATGACCACTTGAAACAATCCGCATTAATTGTATGGAAACGGTTTTGAAGAGAGCCGGCACTCCTAGCCATGTCACCCTTGAGAAGAAGTTTGTAGAGCTCATGGATACGGCCCCAATAGGCTGAGCTTTGTTGTTCATTCCCAACAATTGCATCTACACCATTTTTTCTCCATGCATTGCACAATGTTTCATCTTCCTTTTGAGAGAAATTAGTTCCCCTCCCCCTTTTAGGAATAGGTTCAACAAAGCCCTCACCCTCACCCTCATCCTCTTGTGTATACTCTTGTGATGGCATCGCCGGTGCATCCCCACAAGTGTAGTTCATGAAATTTTCATCGTCCATGCTACAAGTACCACAACAATTTCTAAGTTGCAAATATAATTGTTCTAGACATGTATTTGCAAGCATACAATTACATATATTTGACCTACACATGCATTTACAACCAAAAGAAAAGAAGAAGAAAAATTATACCTTGTTGGCATTCCGTCGAGCACCATCAGTGCGGAGGTGGGCACGGGAGCAGGCGAGCTCGCCTCGGGCTCCATGGAGGCCGCCGGTGCCAGGGGAGGCTCCACAGAGGACGTAGGTGGAGGCGCGGGTGCCGGGGGAGCCTTCTTCTTCACCCCTGGTCGCTTCCCCAGCGCCGGCGCGGATGGGTCGCGTCGCGGCCTCCTCTGCTTGCCATTGGCGGCGGGGGCGCAGGGGACGGTGGCTGGGGGTGAGGAGATGTACGCGGCGGCGGCGGCGAGCCCATTGGCGGCGCAGGGACGACGGGAGAGGCGGCGGCGCCAACCCTAGGCACCGCTGCGCCTTGGGCTTGGCCGCGGCGAGAAGTGGAGGTGGCGGGTCCGTGCCGGCGTCGGGAGCGCGTGGGAGGTCGCCCATGGCCTCCATGGCTGCTCCGGCGGCCGGAGACGGCGGCGGCGTGGTCGCAGGAGCGGGGCGGAATTTTCCCCGCGCGGTCGTTGGTCCTTCCCGCCGTGTTTTTTCGGGTATACAAAGTGGCCTCTCCACTTTGCAAATATACCAAGGGAGGGGGCAAGGATAGCAAGCTTTGTATATTTTTGAGGGAGGGGACCACTTATACAAAGGCTGTTGGAGCACCGTTTTTGGGGCAAATTTGTATATTTTCAGTTTTTACAAATCCTGGCCAAATATGCAAAGGCTGCTGGAGATGCTCTAAGAAGCAAGTTACTACTTCTTCTATCCCATATTAGGATGCGTATTAGTTTTTAAAAAGTCAAAGTTCATAAAGTTTGACCAACTATATAGAAAACTATATCAATATCCCTAATACCAGCATATAATATGAAAATATATTTTATGTTTCTAATAACATTGAGATAATATTTTAGATACAAATATTTTTTTCCATATAGTTGGTCAAAGTCTATAAAGTTTGAGGTTGACCAAAACTAATAGGCATCCTAATTTGAGACATGGAGTAATATATTATTGCTTTTCGTAATATTAAATGATGCTTAAAAACTTTTTTGACAATTTAGAGGGCACGGACTGGTTAGTTTGGAAAGGCAACTTTTTGAAAAACTACTTTTTAACACGAAAAGCCAATTTGTGGTAAAATTGCTTTTGTAGAATAGATAAGTTGACAATTATTTATTGTAAAAAGCAAGTTTGTGTTATTGAGAGTTCTTGCTTTTGTTAAACGACCGACAAGTTGATAATTATTTTGAAAAAAACAACTTCGTGCCATGAAAAAGCCAATTTGAGATAAAAAAAATTGCTTTGCAAAACAGATCACAAGTTGAGATTTTTTTTGTTGGTAAAACTCAAGTTCATATAGTTGCTTGTACATCCATCATTATAATGGCGATTAAAACAAGCTTTCTAGCTCATGGGTACCTTTTAAAAAAAAGCAAAGTTGTATCACGAAAAGAATTGTTTTGTGAAAAACACTACTAAACTATAAACTTGTTTTTAGTTATAATGTTCTTTTTGAATATTCGTCGAAACATGTTCATATGTGATCTAGTTCTAAAAGTCTTTGCGTTAGGAAATCAACGGTGAAAATGGATTCTTGTTTGGACGCTTGATTTGAAAATAATGCATTCTGGAAATACTAATTTGCTCTACCTTGTATCACTTTTAGCAGCCAGGGAAGAAAACAAGCCATCTCAAACTTCTAAATGACGAAACAATGTATGCTCGGGTCTTTGGCTAGCCTTGAAGCAGTGGCGGATTTAGAATTGTTTGTTAGGGTGGGGCAACTACACATAATATTTTTTTTCAATACATAAACATAGCAACCCAGTGTACATGTATAAAATTTACCAAGTTCACAATAGAAATAATTTCACACCGTCTCACAAGCAACATATGTACATTTGAATCATGCATGTAGGAATATCTCATACCCGCAAAATTTTAAAGAATATTTTTATTCTTGTCGGATAACGCTTTCTCATATATGGCCATAAAGTCCAGATTAAATCATCAACATGTGCCAAAAACTGTTGCAGTGTCTGGATTCATCTTCATGTCTGAACAGTTTTACAATGAGAAATTACAAAGAAATTCGTCAGGTTCTCTAATTACATTGAATCAAACCTTATATATTTATTGATAACAAGTGAATCGGCGTCGCAATTTTGTATGCAGAAGTCTATTCAAATTTGTAAAGATAGATTGGGGACGAACTAGACCTGATGAGACAACCGGCGACCGTTCCCCGGCGCCTGCAGTCTCCGATCGGGACTCTTCTCGAGGCCACGGAGAAGATTGATCAAACCAGATCGTCGCCAAGATCGTGGATCCTTTGTCTCCGCTGCAGCACTGACTGGGGCAGGCCCAAATGGCTTTTTCTTTGTTTTATCTCAGTATGGGCTAATGGGCCGATTCTTAGGGCTCCGGTCCCAGGAAACAAAAAAGTCAAGATAAAGATAAACTACAAGGGGTGTTCCACAAAATATGCGAAATCCCCAAATCGGTTCTAGCCCTAGCTGCGACCCGCGTCCAATTTGAGCCCGGTCCTAACTCTCCTCTCCCCGGCTCTTCTTCTCCACGACCGGCCGCCGGCGACGTCTCGCCGGAGACGCCGCTTTCCACCTCCCGGCCAGGACCTCGCCGCCGATCTTCCCGAGTTTCGATGGCGGCGTCGTCTCCCGCCTCCAGCGGCAAGGCGACGAGCGACTCCTCCGCCCCCGCTCCGTCCCCCGCCCCCGCGGTCTCCAACGGCAATGGGACGCCGCAGAAGCCGCCCCCCGGCGCCGGTTTCGACATGCCCAAGCCCAACCTCCGCGGGCTGAACAAGCCCAAGTGCATCCAGTGCGGCAACGTCGCCCGCTCCCGGTACGAAGGACCGGGATTTGTCTAAGCTTCTCTCATCTTATTAGAGGATCCGTGTCGTTGCTTGGTTCGTGGAACTTATGCGTTGGTTGGCCTTTCAGGTGCCCCTTCCAGTGTTGCAAGAGCTGCTGCTACAAAGCCCAGAACCCTTGCCACATCCACGGTAATGCCCAATACTACTGCTGCTAGCTGCTAGTACAGATTTCTATCCTCTTCGATGAATTGCAGTAGCGAATCAGGAGCAATAAACGAAAAGCTTCTATCCAAGTATCTGCACAGTACCGTCACTAATTTGGCCCAGCTTATTGTTTGCCTGACATAATTCCCTGTTGCCCCATACTCTTTTGTTTTAGCCCCTCTCATCGTTGGTTAAGATTCAGTTTTTGTTGCTCCCTTGCTTAGATGAGCTTTATCTTAGCTGGGCTAGCTATCCTCTTCATTCAGCCACACTAGTTTAACGGTGCTATACTTCAGGATTTGTTTGGTTCCGTATACGACTGGAGCTTGCTCTATCTTAGGTAGACTAGATAATCAATTTTAGCTAAGACATCTTCATCCGGGCTGATGTTTTGTTATTTTACCTTTGATGGCAATTGGCAACTTCAAGTAGCTAATAGTTTGGTTAAGACCTGAGCGCATGTTTGGTCTCTCCTGGGCTCGCTGGGAAAGGCGTCTGGTATAATTATTGTAGCAAATAACTAACTGTGACATGAAAAAAAAGGACCCGCCAGGGCTAGCCCTTGGCTGGCTTTTTTTATATAGGAGAAACCACGTGAGCACCCGCACCCGGGTGGGCAGCATGCGCACACGCATTGCTAGCCAACAGGTCGACGACCTGTTCTCACTGCGACATGCAAAGGCGGTGATTGATCTGACCTTGCACTATAGTGCTATTAGAACATGAGCAATGCCCTTCTTGATATAATAAGGGATGGAGGAACTGGACGGTGAAGATAAACAAGAAGAGCCCCGAGGGAGTTTCTTGATTGAAGTGTGCTGGGGGAGAAAGTGCTAATAGCAGAAGGAGAGTGCATGATTTTCCCCATTCCAGTGATAAAATATTTTTCGCTCTGAAGCAAGCTATCCCCAAATAATAGGATATTTTACAATTTCAAAAGCCTTGTCTAGCCAACAAAGGCTAGAGACCTTGCTTTAGGTCCTGGGAAGTTAGTATCCAACAGTGGCCTAGCCCCGGATGGTAGGCATGTGCTGATGCCATGGATTTGAGCCTCCGCACTCGCAATTCCAGGTCGTACTCACTAATCCTTCTTTAAAAATAAGCCATGGATTCTTCTATTCAGTCTTTTTAATTTTAGGACCCAAACCCGCTCCTTTACTGTTCATGGCAGAATTAAGGGTTTATTTGGTTAGTATAATCTTGTGGCCGTGGTATTTACTTATGGTACTATTTAAATCTGCCTCTGAACTCCATTTATCTTCGTTTCTAATTTCTTTTACATTGCTTTCGTGCATATCATGTCTATTAAACAATTTAGTAGTTTATCTTTAAACACTTTTATTTTAGAAATATAACACTAATCCTTTTTTGCTCCATTTATCATGGCAGTTCTCAAAACGATCAACACATTGCCAGAGAAGACACCACCAACTCCTACCCCTTCGTCTGACCAATCATTAACCAATTCACCTGTAACTGGGTAACCTTCAGAAGCTGTTAGTCAAAATTCATATACTGCAAAAAGATCATTATTCTAATGCTTGCTTGTCATGCGCTGTAGTTCTTCATCGAGGCTTTCTTCTCTACAAAAGCTTCCCCATCATTTTCTGAATTCACTTCGAACAAGAAAGTCCTTTGCCAAGAAGGTTCTCTGCTGTTCCACCCTGTTTCATTATTTTGAATAATTTTGTATATTTCTGTAATTAAAAGCTTGAAGTACTTATGTTGTATAGGATGTTGCGAGCATAAACAAGTGGAGGTTTATGAAGCTAAAGGAACATATGCAAGGAGATGTCGATGTTGAAAATGAAGCATATGATAGGTACACACAGAATATTGGATTACTGGAGGAAACATTCTATCTCACAGAAGATGCTGCTGGTGAACATGAAACTGAAGCAACTTCTTCTGAAGAAAGGATGGAAATAATGGTCTCTGAGGCAAAGGTGAGGTTAAAATCTGATTGTGCAAACGCAGATGGCTTTAAAGAGAGGATTGCCACTGTTTTGAACCAGAAGCTGAAGAAACTACAAGAGCGAGACAGTGCCCATGAGGATGCGAACTCCTCTTGCCAAAATGTAGATGACAATAGGAAGCCGGCGAAGTTAAGCATAAAGCAGCAAATAGCGAGAAACGCAAAAACGAATGAGCTGCTTGCTAAGTTGACAAAAGCACAGAGTGAGGATGATTTAAAGCCTTGCCTTGATATCATGGCGCAACTGTTTGGAAAGGAGAATGCTTCCTCCTACACTGGCACATCAAACAAGCCAAGCAACCAAGAATCAACTGCAGCGATTGCACCCTCTTATTCCTTTCCAGAGCTCATCACTAGGCTGGAGGTTGATGAGAACATGATTTCTGACATCAATGAGTTATCTCCTTTGAGTCAGGTCGTTCAGCTGTAATCTGGGACCTGGTCTGGTCCTACGCTTCTGAACCCAGAGGCATGTCAGGAGTCCAAAAAATCTGGTCTAGTCTATAGAATGTAACTTGTATTAGTATCTAGTGTTTCCTTGCCGCCTCGTCTAATGCAATCTAGTGCTGGCAAGCGAATCAAAACCATGTGTGCAATACAGTATTTGTTGTTTCTTATCTGTAAGAACTATTCTAAGCTAAATCAGGAGGGAACAATGAGATGGCATCTTGTGTTTCTAATCCAGAAATATTTCAAACATGTTGAAAGTTTACACTTGTTTTCTGAAGACAACGTGTCAAATGATAAGGATGATACGTTCTTCAGCTCTTAGAGTTCTGATTGTTTTTCTTACATAGGTTGTGAGAATAATGGCTAATCTTTTTGGCAATTGTCTCCCACAGATCTAGCAAGAAAGAAGGGCTAGATCGCCTGATATGCATGTACCCTTGGCTCTCCAGGACACCATCCATCTTCTTGGAGGTTACCATGAACTCGACGCAAGCCTCCCTGAGCTTGCAGCATTGGTGCTGATCGGCCAGTGCCAATGTTGCGGCGACGGTGTCGACGTCGATGCTCTGGCACAGGAGGTTCTCGCATATCAGCTTCAGCCTCTCCACGCCATACCGGTCGGCGGCTTCAAACAGATGCTGGATCATCTGCAGCTTCTCCTCCGCGTTGAAGTCGCCGTCCATGGTGGGCACCGTGTCGGTGTAGATGAAGCGGAGCATAGTCTTGAATGCCGCCGGGTGAATGCCATCGACGGCAATGCGCGCCTCGCCCTTCTCCTTCATCGGCCTGTAGAGCTCCGCCTTGAACACCGGCGACCGCATGGCCAGAACGGCCCTGTGCGCCGCGAAGTCCTCTCCTTGCACGGCGAAGATCACGTCGGCCGTCCCGTCCGCGTCGTCAAGCAGCCCGCCGAGCTGCACCAGTATGTTGGACGGGGGCACCTCGACGGCGTCCGTGAACACGGCGGCGGCGGCGCTGGTGACGACCGGGTCCTGGACGACGTTGACGACGCACTCGATGGTGAGACGGTCGTTCCGGACGTACCCGAGCTCCTCGAGCTCGCGCCTCTTCATGTATTTCCGACGGCCGCTAGAGCACAACGCGTCGTAGGCGGCGTACCTGGGGAGCGACGCGTGGGAGGCGGTGAACCGGCTCGGAAACGCGCCGGCGGTGTCGATCGCGTGGCAATGCCAGCTCTCGTGTGGGTGCGGCTCGCCGGTGGCCGGGTGGAGGATCGGAGGTCGTAGTAGGCTCTGGCGGTGACTCCGGCCGTGGCCTCGAATCTGAGGAATAGCGACACGTAGTCCATGTCCTCGAACGTGAAGCCCTCCGGGTAGAACACGACGGACCAGTCGAACCCGCCCACGGCGAAGGTGCCGGAGGTGACGCAGCGGCCGGGGCCTGCGCCCTTGTTGGCGCCGTACCCTACGATGTGGAACCGGTGCCGGCCTTCCACCGTCGCCGTCGTGCTCGTCGATGACGTCGTGCACGCCGGTGACGGTGCCGAGGCCGATGCCATACTAGGCACGTAGTTGGATCGGTTTCCGTTGGTTAACGAGCGACGGTGGTAATTATACTCTGCGACCTGCGATTGAAGAGAGATCAGCACGATTACACGAAGCGAGAGAGAGAGAGAGTTGTGGACGGCTTGGAACTGATAATAGACTTGGATTAACTAGACGGTCACCGATTGAACTTGAAGTTGAGAAGAAAATTAAACCGATTATCAGTAGTCCTATATAGACAAGCTACTAGCTAGAGTTGTATTACCACCTTCCAATAGCTGTTAGTAGAACGCAGCCGCCTACACGTCCGCCGCTCCAGCTCTAGCAAGCTAGTACAAAATAAAAAGCAGAGGAATAGTGAAGAAATAAAAAAGCAGAGGAGCCCTGAATGCTCTCGATCCACTTATTCTCCGTCAAAGCCTGGGCCACTGTCATCTCCAAGGCACTGCTGGGTTTTACAAAATCAATCAACTGCGGTGCAATACATTTAGCACTTATTCCATTAATCCATCGATCATGCCAGAACGAGGTGCGATCTCCATTACCGATCGTGCACTCGGTAGACGCAGCGAACATTGCCTCTGCATCCTGTGACAACTTGAATTTTAGCCCGCTCCAGACCCTTAACTGACCCGCTTTCTCTAACCAGCGCCAACGTATGCGCAGGGCGTCATTAAGGGCACGAATGTTGTGCAATCCGAGCCCTCCCAGCTCTTTAGGTTTGCAGACCTGCAGCCATGACACTTTACAGTGACCACCCCTAGCATCTTCAGATCCCCTCCAGAAAAAACGCCGGCAAATCTTGTTGATCGCCTTGATTACCCAGGGAGGAAGATCAAGCGACATCATGTGGTACACCGATATCATCATGAGAACCGAGGAGACGAGAATCAGCCGTCCGCCCTCCGTGAGCATGGCAGTCCGCCAGGAGGCCAGCCGCCGGCTTAACTCATCAATCAGCGGTGCCAATCAATCTTGCGCAGCGCACGGGGAGATAGCGGCAACCCGAGGTATTTGCAAGGAAACTGTCCCCGTTGACAGGGAAAAACTTGCATAATCGCATCAGTATCAATGTTCTCACATCTGATCGGTATGATGGCACTCTTTGTCAAATTGGTCACCAAACCAGAGGCATCTCCAAAGCATGTTAGCAACTGCCGCGCCGCAAGCAGCTCGGACTCACAAGGCCTGATGAACATCACGACATCGTCGGCATAAATCGAGATCTGGTGCCTGATCCCCCATCTGTGCAACGGCTCAAAGATCCCCGCAGCTTCCGCTTTACTAAATACCGCCGTCATCACGTCCATGATTAAGATGAAGAACTGTGGTGACGCCGGATCCCCTTGGCGCAGCCCCCGCGCACGGAACACCTGCTCGCCGGAAAGCCGTTGACCAGCACTCGTGTGTTGGCCGTGGCAAGGATAGCAGACACCCAGTTACAGAACTTCAGACCAAAACCCCGGCGTCGCAGGACTTCTAGCAAGAACGGCCATGAGAGCGAGTCAAACGCCCGCGCAATATCGAGTTTCAGAAACAAAGCCGGCGATTGTCCAGTTTGTGCAGTTATGGCAGGCGATCCAAGAAGCACCGAACCTGACGGCGGAAATTGACAAGTTCAGATGGATCCTATCAACTAATGGCCAATATTCGTCCAAATCGGCCTATCAGGCCTTCTTTGCAGGCTCGGTAAAGGCTAATTATGCAGAGCTTCTGTGGGCAGCTGGGCTCCAATGAAGGAGAAGCTCTTCATGTGGATTGCGCTCTGCAACCGCTGTTGGACGGGAGAGAGGTTGGCGGCAAGAGGATTGCAAGGCCCAGCAAAATGTCTACTATGCGACCAGCACACGGAATCTATTGATCATCTTATGGTGAAGTGTCCCACTTCTAGATCAATCTGGTTCCAAATCTTGACGGATGCAGGCTTCAGCCACTTTCAGCCGCAGGTGGACACAACTTTCAGAGAATGGTGGTGCGTGTTAGGCAGCTGTCAACCAGAACGGAAAAGGAAGGAACTCGCCTCACTGAGCATAGCATGTTGCAGGCGGCTATGGTTGGAAAGAAATGATCGCCATTTTGACAGGAGGTTTGCGACAGAGGAAGTCATCTGTCGGCGGGTGAGAGACGAATTTCAGTTGTGGTTGCTGGCAAGGAGACCTGCAGAGAATAGGGAGGAGTAATGTCATGACATGCATATCTCTGCATGTTCTTGAAAAAAAAAAAAAGCAGAGGAATCAGGTGTGCATTGGATTTCTCCTATGTGTGAGCGCAGGTAGGTCCAAGCAGCGCGGCGGTCCTCTTCTTCCCCAATTCAGGTGTGTGCGTATAATTTTAGCATTTCTGTTTTATGGTAGAATTTGCATGTTCGTTTCGATGTTTTTTTCCCGATAAATGTCTGTTCGATGTATGGCTACGGATCATGTAGAGTGGATGGAGTTTAGGAATCGTACAACCTACTCCCTCCGTTTTTAAATATAAGATGTTTTAGATTTTGTCCACATTCACATATCTAGATTTATGTGGACATATTTTAATGTGTATATACACTCATTTGAGTTTATATCTAGACAACATGTGAGCTAGTTAGAACATGTTACATTGTGGAACGGAGAGAGTACATAGAAAAGAACGCCGCTACAAAATGGTCAGCCACTTTATAGTCTGAGTAGAGATTTCTTGTTCCCGGGACTTGGTGATCTATTAATTTAAAAAATATAAAAGAAATCATATTTATAAGTTTAAAAAAATCGGAAAATAGTTATGCATGTTGTCACAATGATATATCCCACAAACTTGTAAATCTCGATTTAAAATATTTTATATTCTGATCTAAAATTTTTGATAAATATGTGATCTAAATATATACACTTTCAAATCTCTAAAATATACAATATACAAGATTTTTCATATTCGTGTAGCTCAGAATATACAAGTATGCACATAGAAGTTGTCGTCGCTCTTCTCAACATACTCGTTGTCGGACTCCACGGGTGAGACTTGATCTAGGAGCCAAGCCGCCGGCGGCTCGAAAAAGCAAAGGATTGGCGTCAGAGCTCGTTCTGCCCAGTAAGGCGCTCATCCCAAACGGTCAAGCGGTCGAGCAATGACGTTTTTGGGATGGGCCCGCTCTGCCGGTAACATGGATGCTGCGAGGCGAGGATGTTGTTGATGCGCTCATAGCATGTGGGCAATAGCAGAAGCGGATGAGTGCTTACGAAGATAAACCAAGTTTTTTCTTAAGCACTGGTGCTTATTTATATAGAAAAAGTGCCTGGTTAGACATCTGCCTAGTTCAAATAAGCACCGGTGCTTAAACAAAAAAGGTTAACTTTTTAAACACCTTTGTAAGCATCGCATCTCTAAGGCGTGTCCGCGGAGAGTGACCGGACCAACCCCAAAGTTGGGCTCCTACAACCGTGTCCCCCAAATCTCCATCCCCAACTCATGTAATGACATGCAACATCGATCCGATGCATACCGGATCCAAATTACAAAACAAAGTTCTCCGAATTCAACACGAAATTAACGAAGTCCAACAAGTTGTCCGATACAAGAATGATGTTGAGAAGTGATCTCTTCTCATGGGCCGGTTCCACCTGATCACCTAGGCCGAGGTCGCGGTCGGAGATCCTCTTCTTCATCCTTTGCGCTAGGCTCATCCAAGAGGCTAGCGTCTTGAAACATGATCCTTTGTTCCTCCGTGAACCTTGCAGGATTCACCTTCTCTTGTTCCACATATGGGCTGCCTTTGGAGTTTACTAGACAGCCCGATCGTTTGGTCTGAGTTTGGGGGCCGCGGTTGGGTGGCCATTTTTGGCACAGAAGGTGCCGAGCTGTC
Source organism: Poa pratensis (assembly GCA_947311845.1). Classification (NCBI taxonomy): domain Eukaryota; kingdom Viridiplantae; phylum Streptophyta; class Magnoliopsida; order Poales; family Poaceae; genus Poa; species Poa pratensis. The sequence continues at coordinate 35,708,726 of CAMZMU010000089.1, read as the reverse complement.
CCCCCGGACGTTTGGGGAGGGTTTCGGGGCCTCGGTTGGAGATGCTCTAAGGCCATCTACAATGGGGAGTGCTTAGAGAGGTGCTTACAAAAATAAACCAGATTTTTGTTACGCACTAGTGCTTATTTCTACAGGAGAGATGCCTAGTTAAACATCTTTATTATATAGATAAGCACCAATGCTTAGACAAAAACCGGTTCATTTTCTTAAACATCTCTCTGCATTTCCCATTATAATGCCCTAATATAATAGCTCGATTATATATCAGGTTTTATAATAGAGTTCACATGCCACCCGTGCACCAGGCCAGCTTGGGTTGTGGGAGGCGGCATGGATTGTGAGCAGTTGGACAATGAGCAGAGCAGCCGGCGCTACAACATTTTTTATCTCTTCCTCTCTAACACGGCCATTGACTGATTTATCATTGACAATTGTATTGCCAGGTGGTGAGGTGGACAATACCACCTACAAAAACAGCTTAAAATAGACTAGGGGATGATTTGACGAAAATTCTTTTTGGCCCCCAAACTCCAGTGCTCCCTTTATCTACAAATATATATTAAAATCATATTGACAAGTTTAAAAGGTGTCTAGAAAAAAAATGCTAGATGTAGTCGAGGATATATCCTACAAGCATACAAAGCCGCAACGGTTAAAATTCTGTTTCTTTTTTTGAACGTTTATGACAGTAGGAAAGGCTCCTACTGCCTCTTATATTAAAAGACCACAAAAAGGGTCAGTCACAGTTACATATTTACATGCGAGCAAGATCACAGAGGAAGAATTTACAAGCTAGCAACTAGTGTGTTAATAAAAGTGTGTTTGTCCTCTTTGGTTCTATGGACCAAAAGAGAGAAGTCCTCTTTAAACCTGGCCTTCCAAGAACTGAATTCAGGCGCTATCCCATTGAAATAAAAGTTATTCCTTTCTTTCCATATGCTCCATGCCGCAATAGCGAAAACGTCCATGAACATGATCTTCCTCCAACAGTCACTGGAATGAGTTATCAAAGCTAGTCTGTCCTCTGTCAAATTCCGGGAAATATGAAGGCCAACGCTGCTCCAGCATCTTGCACTAAAATCACAGTGAAGAAGAGATGTTCCACTGTTTCTTCAACCTGAGAGTTGCACATGGAGCAGTTATAGTTGTTACCAATGTTGTAATGCCTTCTTCTCAGCATATTCCTTGTGTTCAGCCTATTCGACAACAAGAGCCAGCAGATTTTTATTTATTTTGGGAACACATTTAGCTTTCCATAGCCAACTGAAGGCATTGTGAGGGGTTATGTCTCTGAAGCAGAATTTGTAATACTGTCTCGAAGCAAACTTCTCAGCACCCCATATGTATGTCCACTGATCATGGGAGTCACTGTCAAGAACAATATCTGCAGTATCAATCTGCATCATTCTGACCTCTTGGAGAGCTTGGGTGGACAGAGGCAGCGCTAAATTAGCTGCAAGAGTGGTTGCTGATAAGAAATCAGCAGCAGAAACATCCTCATTTAGTGCATATGAGAATGCTCTAGGAAATCGTTCAAAGGCTGCAGCATCTCCCATTGATCCTTCCAGAGATCACCTCGCAATATGATATACCTCGGAAAATTGGAGACAGCCTACAGACATCCCTCCACCAAAAGGAGCCACAAGGGTCTACAGCATGAGGGACTTTATTCCTGTAGTAGGTTTTCCAAATGAGCTCAACCTAGGGCGTATCAGCATGGTTATAAAACTTGTCCAGATATTTTAGAAGCAGTGCTTCATTCTGGACCTTCAGATTAAGGACTCCAACACCTCCTTTGTTCTTTGGTCTACAAACCTTGTCCCAAGCAATGAGGGGATTGCAGTGATCACCCCGCTCAGAATTTTGTTCCACAAGCAGTGTCTCCGTATCTTGTCCACATGTTCAAGAATCTTGGGGTTGATTTTAATAGCACACATAGTGAAAGTAGCAATGGAGGTTAGCAGAGAATTGATAACAGATACCCTTCCACTATATGACATCATCATGAAATTTGCTGTCATAGTTCGTCTCTCAATTCTGTCAACCAGAGGCATTAGGTCCTAGACAGTAGGCTTTGTAGTACCTAGTGGAAGGCCAAGATAAGTGAAAGGCATCTTTCCAATATCACATCCTAGAAGAGAAGCAATTTCCATAGCCCTTTGCTCAGAAATATTAATAGGGATCATTACAGACTTGTGATAGTTGATATGCAAACCAGTGGATTGAGCATAAACATCAAAAATATTTTTCATTGCTATTATCTGATCTGAGCAGGCTGGCATAATGATAATAGTATCATCAGCGTACTGAACCACTGGATAATCCATCTCGGAGGCTGCAAAAAATGGAGTTTGTATGGTGTTATTCCTGAAGGCCTTGTTAATCGCAGCTTGCAAAAGATCAGCTGCTAGAACAAATATGAGTGGAGACATTAGGTCACCATGTCGAACCCTCTCTTGCAGTGAAATTGCCTACGAGGAACCCCATTTAGTACTGAAGACATGCCTGAGCCAAAAATCACCTCAATCCATTTTAGCCATTTGTCATCAAAGCCCATCTGCTTCATAATTTTCAGCATGGCAGCATGATCAATTGTGTCAAAGGCTTTTGCGAAATCAAGCTTAAGCAAAATTATTTCTTTCTTGGATGCTTCACACTGATAAATGAACTCAAACGTCCAAGCAATGCAATCCTGAATAGTTCTGCCCTTGAGGAATCCATACTGATTTCTATGAACAATTTTCAGAATTAGTTTCTGAAATCTGTTTGCCAACACCTTGGTGATTAATTTCAGACAACAATTCAGCAAGGTAATTGGTCTGTAATCATTAACAGTTTCTGGAGAACCAATATTCGGAATCAGAGTAATATAACCCATGTTTATGCTTTCCAGATTTAAATTACCCTCATGAAACTCGTTGCAGAGTTGATAGATATCCTCTCGAATAATATGCCAACATGATTTAAGAAAGTGACCATTAAAACCATCGGTCCTGGTGCTTTATCTCCTGGCATCTGCTTGACCACATCATCAATTTCAGACTTAGTAAAAGGAACAGTCAGGCAGTCAAGTCCTTCCATTGGAGTGATTAGATAATTTAGATCAAAGCCCGTAGCAAGGGAGTGATTTGTACCAAGCCGTTCCTTAAAAGTCTCATAGATCACTTTTTCTTTTCCTGCATGATTGGTGGCTCTAGGTTAATAGTGCCAGAAACAATGCTTGTACGTCACACGTCAGTTGGGAACCCCAAGAGGAAGGTATGATGAGTGCAGCAGTAAGTTTTCCCTCAGTATGAAACCAAGGTTTAATCGACCAGTAGGAAAACGAGGTTTGCTTCGAAGGTGTTGGTGAAGGAGTGTAGTGCGGCGCAACACCAGGGATTCCGGTGCCAACGTGGAACCTGCACAACACAACAAATTACTTTGCCCCAACTTAACAGTGAGGTTGTCAATCTCACCGGCTTGCTGAAAACAAAGGGTTAAACGTATCGAATGGAAAATGATGTTTGTTTGCATAAAACAGTAGAGAACAATGATTGCAGTAGATTGTATTTCAGATGTAAAAGAATGGACCGGGGTCCACAGTTCACTAGTGGTGTCTCTCCAATAAGATAACTAACATGCTGGGTAAACAAATTACAGCTGGGCAATTGACAATTGATAAGTGCATATAACATGCATGTGTGAGCTGTGGTGTCTACTATGAGATTCATTTGGGCATTACGACAAAGTACATAGACCGCTATCCAGCATGCATCTATGCCTAAATAGTCCACTTTCCGGTTAACATCCGTACCCCTTCCAGTATTAAGTTGCAAGCAACAGACAATTGCATTAAGTAATGTGCGTAATGTAAACAATACATTCATCCTTGAATAAAGCATTGCTGTTTTACCCCTAGTGGCAACAACACATCTACAACCTTAGAACTTGCTGTCACTATCCCAGGTTAAATAGAGGTTGAACCCAACTATCATGCATAAATACCCCCTCTTGGAGTTACAAGTATTCACGTGGCCAAGGCTTCAACAAGTAACGGAGAGCATGCAAGATCACAAATGACATAGACATGATAATATAATATTCAGCTCCACATAGGTATCAATATAAGTCAGATCCCAGCAAACACAACATGTAGCATTACAATAAGATGATCTTGATCATGATAGGCAGCTCACAAGATCTAAACATGATGGCACAAGTGGAGAAGACAACCATCTAGCTACTGCTATGGACCCATAGTCCAAGGATGAACTACTCACGCATCACTCCGGAGGCGGGCATGGCGATGTAGAGCCCTCCGGTGATGATTCCCCTCTCCGGCAGGGTGCCGGGAAGAGCTTCAGAACCCCCCGAGTTAGGGTTGACGACGGCGGCGGCAGCGAATATGTTCTGGATGAAAGGCTCGGTGTTTTAGGGTTTTCGCGTCTCGGGGAATAAATAGGCGAAGGGGCGATGTCGGCGGACCCCCGAGGGGCCCAAACCACCAGCGCGGGGGTGGGCCCGCGCCCCAGGTGGTTTGGCCACCTCGTGGCTCCTTCGTCTCTCCTTCGGACTCCGTGTACGTGCTGGAAAAATAGGGACTGGCCTTTTGTTTCGTGCAATTCCGAGAATATTTCCAGAAGTAACTTTCTGAAACCAAAAACAGCAGAAAACAGGGAACTGGCACTGTGGCATCTTGTTAATAGGTTAGTCCCAGAAAATGCATAAAAGTGATACGAAGTGTATATAAAACATGTAGCAAATGGTATAATATAAGCATGGAACAGCAGAAATTATGGATACGTTGGAGACGTATCAAGCATCCCCAAGCTTAGTTCTACTCGTCCTCGAGTAGGTAAAACGATAACAACAAATAATTTCTGAGGAGACATGCTTTCACACAATCTTGATCAATATATTGCAAGGCTCATGTCATGAATGAAGTGACTCAAAGCAATGATCTATAGTTTGCTAACAAATAGATAAAGAGTAAACAATGAATCATATAAGCAAAAACTTTTCATGAATAGTACTTTCAAGACAAGCATCAAAAAGTTTTGCATAAGAGGTAACTCATAAAGCAATAGATTCAAAGTAAAAGGCATTGAAGCAACACAAAGGATGATTAAGTTTCAGCATTTGCTTTCAACTTGTAACATGTATATCTCATGGATAGTTGTCAACATAAAGCAATATAACAAGTGCAATAAGTAAATATGTAAGAATCAATGCACACAAAGTTGACACAAGTGTTTGCTTCTAAGATAGAAAGGAGTAGGTAAACTGACTCAACATAAAGTAAAAGATAGGCCCTTCGCAGAGGGAAGCAGGGATTAAATCATGTGCTAGAGCTTTTTAAGTTTTCGAAAGCATATAGAGAGCACAAAATAAGTATTTGAGAGGTGTTTGTTGTTGTCAACGAATGGTAGTGGGCACTCTAACCCCCTTGTCAACCAGACTTTCAAAGAGCGGCTCCCATGAAGGACGTTATTCTACCAGCAAGGTAGATCATCCCTCTTCTCTTTTGTTTACACATGTATTTTAGTTTCTTTATAGATGACACTCCTCCCAACCTTTTGCTTACACAAGCCATGGCTAACCGAATCCTCGGGTGCCTTCCAACATTCACATACCATGGAGGAGTGTCTATTGCAAAATTAAGTTGCTTACTGATAAATCAGGGCAAAACATGTGAAGAGAATTATTAATGAAAGTTGTAATTAATTGGGGCTGGGCACCCCGTTGCCAGCTCTTTTTGCAAATTATTGGATAAGCGGATGTATATGCCACTAGTCCAGGTGAAAGTCTGTCAGAAGTAAATGACAAGATTGAAAGATAAAACACCACATACTTCCTCATGAGCTATAAAACATTGACACAAATAAGGAGTAATAAAGTTTTGAATAGTTTAAAGGTAGCACATGAAATATTTACTTGGAATGGCAGGAAATACCACATAGTAGGTAGGTATGGTGGACACAAATGGCATGGGTTTTGGCTCAAGTTTTGGATGCACGAGAAGCATTCCCTCTCAGTACAGAGTTTAGGCTAGCAAGGTTGTTTGAAGCAAACACAAGTATAAACCGGTACAGCAAGAATCACATAAAAACATATTGCAAGTATTATAAGACTCTACACTGTCTTCCTTGTTGCTCAAACATTTTACCAGAAAATATCTAGACCTTAGAGAGAACAAATATGCATCCCAAGTCTCAACAAGCTCTACGGTAGTTCTCCACTACTAGGCTTTAACTACATGATGCAAGAGCTTAAACATGATCTACTTGAGAGCTCAAAACAATTGCAAAGCATCAAATCAAAACAAGACAATGATCTACAAGAATGCATATGTCTTTTCCAATACCAACTACTACATGTAGCATTTTCTTTCTTCCAAACAAACACCAATAATTTATTTAAACATAAACTCTCCAAATGATAATATAATGCAGCAAGAGAGTATTTATAAACAAGTGCTAACAGCTCGAAGAGATGCATGAAAAACAGGAGCTAAAAGCACTGCAGTAGCTAGTTAAGAATACTCAACAAATATAAGTGAAGAACATGAGTATTCACATGAAAAAGCGGAGCGTGTCTCTCTCCCACACAAGGATTGCTAGGATCCGAATTTATTCAAACAAAAACAAAAATAAAAACACACAGACGCTCCAAGTAAAGCGCATAAGATGTGAAAGAATTAAAATATAGTTTCACTAGAGATGACCTGATAAGTTTGTTGATGAAGAAGGGGATGCCTTGGGCATCCCCAAGCTTAGACGCTTGAGTCTCTCTGAATATGGTTGGGATGAACCACGGGGGCATCCCCAAGCTTAGGCTTTTCACTCTTCTTGATCACATAATATCACCCTTCTCGCTTGATCCTTGAAAACTTCCTTCACACCAAACTCAAGACAGTTCTCATTAGAGGGTTAGTGCATAATCAAAAATTCTCATATTCTGTAATGATACAATCAATCCCAAAGCTTCTGGACATTAGCTACAGCCACCAATGCTTTGTGGAGCAAAGAAATCCACACAAACACAGTAAAAGAGCGAATGCAAAACAAAAGGCAGAATCTGTCAAAAACAGAACAGTCTGGAATGACGAATTTTTTCGAGGCACTTAAGTTGCTCAGATGGATCTGGCCTAAAATAATGAAAGTTGCGTACATATCTCAGGAATATGCGTGATTTTTCTCAGAATTTTTTGAATTTTCTACAGGGAGATAAGCTCAAATCCGTGACAGCTAAAAATCTGTCACTGCGCAGAAATCCAAATCTTGCATCAACTTTCAATATAGAACTTTACTTGGCACAACATTGCGATAAAATAAAGATACAAAGGAGTTGCTACAGAAGTAACAAAACTCCTTGACTCAAAGAAAACAAAAATAACAGCAAATAAAAACGATGGGTTGTCTCCCATAAGCGCTTTTCTTTAACGCCTTTCAGCTAGGCGCAGAAAGTGAAAATCAAGTGTTGTCAAGAGAAGAAGCATCAACATCATAACTTGCTCTAACAATAGAGTCAAAAGGTAACTTCATTCTCTTCCTAGGGAAGTGTTCCATACCTTTCTTGAGAGGAAATTGGTACCTTATATTACCTTCTTTCATATCAATGATGGCACCAACAGTTCGAAGAAAAGGTCTTCCCAAAACAATAGGACAAGATGCATTGCATTCAATATCCATAACAATAAAATCAACGGGGACAAGGTTATTTTTACGTAATAAAAACATCATTAACTCGCCCCAAAGGTTTCTTCATAGCATTATCAGCGAGAAAAACATCCAAATAACAATGTTCCAAAGGTGGCAAATCAAGAATATCATAAAGCTTCTTGGGCAAAACTGAAATACTTGCACCAAGATCACACAAGGCATTGCAATAAAAATCATTCACCTTTACCTTAATGATGGGTTCCCAACCATCTTCTAATTTCCTAGGAATAGAAGCTTTAAGTTTCAACTTCTCCTCCCTAGCTTGCAAAAGAGCATTTGTAATATGCTTTGTAAAAGCCAAATTAATAGTGCTAGCATTGGGACTTCTAGCTAATTTTTGCAAGAACATAATAACTTCAGAGATGTTACAATCATCAAAATCAAAATCATTATTGTCAATGGTGGTGGAACCATTGTCTCCAATAGTTTGAAAAATTTCAGCACTTTTATCAGAAAAAGTTTCAGCAGTTTTAGGCAATTTCAAACGCTTTGCAGAAGTAGTAGAGACATTACCAACACCAATAACATTACCATCAATAGTAGGAGGTTTACTAGCATGTGAAACATTAGCATTACTAGTGGTGGTGATAGTACAAACTCTAACTATACTATTCTCTTTTTCAAGTTCTTCCTCTTTTTCCCACCTAGCATGCAATTCAGCCAACATCCTAATATTATTATCAATTCGAACTTGGATGGCATTTGCTGTAGCAAATGACTTAATATCTTTAACTTCATTAGGCATAACTTTCAGTTTTAGAATTTCAACATCATGAGCAAGACTATCAACTTTAGAGACAAGATCATCAATTTTTTCAAACTTTTCCTCAACAGTTTTATTGAAAGCTTTTTGTGTGCTAATAAATTCTTTAAGCATAGCTTCAAGATCAGAGGACACACTTCTATTGTTGCTGTAGGAATTACCATAAGAATTGCCATAACCATTTGAAGGATAAGGCTTATAATTGTTGCTACCAAAATTATTCCTATAAGCATTGTTGTTGAAGTTGTTGTTTTTAATGAAGTTTACATCAACATGCTCTTCTTGAGCAACCAATGAAGCTAAAGGAATATTATTAGGATCAACATGAGATCTACCATTCACAAGCATAGACATAATAGCATCAATCTTATCACTCAAAGAGGAGGTTTCTTCAACAGAATTTACCTTCTTACCTTGAGGAGCTCTTTCGGTGTGCCATTCGGAATAGTTGATCATCATATCATCAAGTAGCTTTGTTGCTGCACCTAAAGTGATGGACATAAAGGTTCCTCCAGAGGCTGAATCCAATAAGTTCCTTGAGGAAAAATTTAATCCTGCATAAAAGGTTTGGATGATCATCCAAGTAGTCAGTCCATGAGTGGGACAATTCTTCACCAAAGATTTCATTCTTTCCCAAGCTTGAGCAACATGTTCATTATCAAGTTGTTTAAAATTCATAATGCTACTTCTCAAGGATATAATCTTAGCAGGAGGATAATATTTCCCTATGAAAGCATCTTTGCATTTTGTCCAAGAATTAATACTATTTCTAGGCAAAGAAAGCAACCATTCTTTAGCTCTTCCTCTCAAGGAGAAAGGAAAAAGTTTCAGTTTTATAATATCCCCATCCATATCCTTATACTTTTGCATTTCACAAAGTTCAACAAAGTTATTAAGATGGGCAGCAGCATCATCAGTACTAACACCAGAAAATTGCTCTTTCATAACAAGATTTAATAGAGCAGGTTTAATTTCATAAAATTCTGCTGTAGAAGCAGGTGGAGCAATAGGAGTGCATATGAAATCATTGTTGTTTGTGCTAGTGAAGTCACACAACTTAGTGTTCTCAGGAGTACTCATTTTGAAAAACAAAATCAAACTGAATTAAACAAGTAACTAATTTTTTTGTGTTTTTGATAAAAGAAGCAAACAAACTAAATAAAAATAAACTAAGCAAGACAAATAACAAAGTAAAGAGATTGGGTGTGAGAGACTCCCCTTGCAGAAGCAATTCTTTTTCCCCGGCAACGGCGCCAGAAAACGTGTTGGTGGCTCTAGGTTAATAGTGCCAGAAACAATGCTTGTACGTCACACGTCAGTTGGGAACCCCAAGAGGAAGGTATGATGAGTGCAGCAGTAAGTTTTCCCTCAGTATGAAACCAAGGTTTAATCGACCAGTAGGAAAACGAGGTTTGCTTCGAAGGTGTTGGTGAAGGAGTGTAGTGCGGCGCAACACCAGGGATTCCGGTGCCAACGTGGAACCTGCACAACACAATCAAATTACTTTGCCCCAACTTAACAGTGAGGTTGTCAATCTCACCGGCTTGCTGAAAACAAAGGGTTAAACGTATCGAATGGAAAATGATGTTTGTTTGCATAAAACAGTAGAGAACAATGATTGCAGTAGATTGTATTTCAGATGTAAAAGAATGGACCGGGGTCCACAGTTCACTAGTGGTGTCTCTCCAATAAGATAACTAACATGCTGGGTAAACAAATTACAGCTGGGCAATTGACAATTGATAAGTGCATATAACATGCATGTGTGAGCTGTGGTGTCTACTATGAGATTCATTTGGGCATTACGACAAAGTACATAGACCGCTATCCAGCATGCATCTATGCCTAAATAGTCCACTTTCCGGTTAACATCCGTACCCCTTCCAGTATTAAGTTGCAAGCAACAGACAATTGCATTAAGTAATGTGCGTAATGTAAACAATACATTCATCCTTGAATAAAGCATTGCTGTTTTACCCCTAGTGGCAACAACACATCTACAACCTTAGAACTTGCTGTCACTATCCCAGGTTAAATAGAGGTTGAACCCAACTATCATGCATAAATACCCCCTCTTGGAGTTACAAGTATTCACGTGGCCAAGGCTTCAACAAGTAACGGAGAGCATGCAAGATCACAAATGACATAGACATGATAATATAATATTCAGCTCCACATAGGTATCAATATAAGTCAGATCCCAGCAAACACAACATGTAGCATTACAATAAGATGATCTTGATCATGATAGGCAGCTCACAAGATCTAAACATGATGGCACAAGTGGAGAAGACAACCATCTAGCTACTGCTATGGACCCATAGTCCAAGGATGAACTACTCACGCATCACTCCGGAGGCGGGCATGGCGATGTAGAGCCCTCCGGTGATGATTCCCCTCTCCGGCAGGGTGCCGGGAAGAGCTTCAGAACCCCCCGAGTTAGGGTTGACGACGGCGGCGGCAGCGAATATGTTCTGGATGAAAGGCTCGGTGTTTTAGGGTTTTCGCGTCTCGGGGAATAAATAGGCGAAGGGGCGATGTCGGCGGACCCCCGAGGGGCCCAAACCACCAGGCGCGGCGGGGGCCCGCGCCCCAGGTGGTTTGGCCACCTCGTGGCTCCTTCGTCTCTCCTTCGGACTCCGTGTACGTGCTGGAAAAATAGGGACTGGCCTTTTGTTTCGTGCAATTCCGAGAATATTTCCAGAAGTAACTTTCTGAAACCAAAAACAGCAGAAAACAGGGAACTGGCACTGTGGCATCTTGTTAATAGGTTAGTCCCAGAAAATGCATAAAAGTGATACGAAGTGTATATAAAACATGTAGCAAATGGTATAATATAAGCATGGAACAGCAGAAATTATGGATACGTTGGAGACGTATCAATGATCTGTGACTTGGGAGCCATCTGCTAGAGTAAGTTGGGAAATAGAATTCCTCCTGTATCTATCAGTGGCCATTTAATGAAAAAACTTCGTATTCTCATCTCCAAATTTCGTCCACCTAATAGTACACCTCTTCTTCCAATATTGCCTCGCTTAATCCAGCAATTTTAGCAAATGGTCCTTGATGATTGTCCTGAAATTCTTTTCTGGCACAGTTAGTCCTGTTCTGTCTTCTATATTATCCAGCTCAAGCAAAGCTTTATTACAATTCTCAATGCATATGGACAGTTTAGAAATGTTTTTGCTCCAGAACTTCAGGTCATATCTAAGCCGTTTAAGCTTCGCATTCAGATTAGCTGCGCTGTTGCTTTTGTGAGTTGGTTTAGACCAACTATTTGCCACCGTTTCCATAAAACCAGAATGAGCAGTCCAGTAGTTCTCGAATCTGAAAAGTTTACTCCCAGGAATATTTGTTTGGATTGAAACCACACAAGGAGTATGATCTGAGGTAGGCTTTCCTCGGGGATTTACTACAGTGGCAGGGTAAGATGTTGACCAATGCAGTGAGGTGAAGAACCAATCTAACTGCTAGAGAAGAGGATCATCCTGCATGTTACTCCAAGTGAAACTTCGCCCTTTAATTGGAATTTCAGTTAAGTGTTCTGCCCTTATGATATCATTAAAGAGCAGCATGTCATCCACATCCCCTCCTGGTTTGTTCCTATTAGTAGGTGATCGAATAAAATTAAAATCGTCCACAATAAGCCAATCCTCTTCATCAGGTATGTATAAATTGTATAGCCAATCCATGAATTGATCCCTCAGATCCCCAGAGCAGGGCCCATAAATATTCATAAGGGTCCAGGAAAAAGCATCATGTTTCAAAGTAAAATGAACTGAGATAGCAAACGGCTGACAATTCATCACCATTCCAGAGAAAACAGAGATCTTCCAAATAACTATTAAACCCCAGAAGCACCATTAGAAGGCACATAAACAAATTCATCAAAAGAACTAGGGCAGCAACACTTAATGAACGCCATATCAAAATGAGATTTCTTAGTTTCTTGCAGACACACCACTGCACAACCACTTAACTTAATAGCATTCATTAAAGCCAGTTGCTTACTCTTTGCATTTTTTTTTTGCGGGGAAGTGAGCTTACTCTTTGCATTAAGTCCCCTAATATTCCAGCACAAAATAAACCACTTCCTTAGATAATTCATTAAATTCTAGAGTACACAACAATGATAAATCATATGATTTGTAGTTTTGAAAATATATATTCGGATCCATACTTTTTCTATGTGGCTTAAAACACAAAATATTTTAAAGTGAGATTTAGAACGTTCGTCGCATAAATAATTGAGTACATCAAAAATTATTTCCAGATATTTTAAAACTTATAAATACTCTTTTTGAAAATTTGAAAATAAAGAGAGCACAAGAGCTCAGGAGGAAAATAAATCCTTTACTCATGAGTTGGGTGGTTTTCTAAACGGATGAGAGTTGAACATAAATTTAGAAGAATTATAAGAGAAACCAACCAGATGGAAAGAGAAATGGATTGTCACATGGCATACGAGACCAGGACACGACCGAGCGAACTATACAAATCGAACTACCTATCCAAGGAATTTCCCTATATTGAACGGTAGGGGCAAAAAGAGTCTAAATAATGTCCCTAAAACTTATGCCAACTTCATAAATTTGCTGAAAAAGAACAACTCGTGCTAATTTTTCTTGACGCGTTTGCAAGCCTCTGAATCTGCTGCACCTGCATCCTCAGGGCCTCCCTTGAGGTTTTTCTTGAGAGGCTTGCAAGTATCAGAATCTCCCGTATCTTCAACCTCAGCATCTCTCTTGAGGTCTTTCTTGAGGCGCTTGCAAGTCTCAGAATGTCCCGTACCTACATCTTCAGGGCCTCTCTTAAGGTTTTTCTTGAGGAGCTTGCAAGCCTCACAATCTCCCGCACCTGCATCAGGGCCTCTCTTGAGGTTGCCAGGGACCGCTCCGCACGCCGCCATGAGCTTGGAGCAGCGGTGCCGCCTGGCGAATTCCATGGTGGCCTTGAGTGTCCGCTTGCTGAGGTTGCGGCACAGCAGGCTCTCGCACAGCTCTTTCAGCGTCTCGATGCCGCACCCTTCCGCGGTGATGAAAAGCCGCTGCAAGAACTCCGCCGTCTCGTCGGCGCGGCCCTCGGCGCCGGGAGGTAGCTCGTCGGTGTAGATGAAGTGCAGCATAGCCTTGAACACCGCGGGCTCCATGTCGTCGTCCACGGTTATCTCAACAGGCGATGGCGGCTGCGTGTCCAGGAGCTTCTTCCTGAACACCGGGGACCGCGCCGCGAGCACCGCCCTGTGCGCGGGGAAGGCCTCTCCTCCGACGCGGACCGTGACGTCCTTCCCGTCCTTGTCGTCCAGGAGCTTGCTGAAATCCTTGGACAGGACCCGCGGCGGCGCTTCGATCAGCGTCAGCTGCTTGGTCTCCGGCACACGAGGCGGCTTTATCACGGTGATGTCGCACCTGATGATGAAGCTGCCGTTCCGGCTGTACTCGGGCGTCTCGACTAGGTTGCTTTCTTTCCACGACGGCACGCCCCAGCACCGCGGCGGATGGTGCAGCGGGCGCATGGTCGGAAAAGTACGGAACACGGTGTGTCGCCCCCCGCTGACGTCGAACAGAGGGTGCCGCCGTCCAGTCGATTGGTCGACCAGGCTCAGATCGAACAACGCCCGGACCTCGACACTGGGCGTCATAAGCTGCAGGTAGACGGAGGCGTGGCGCTGGCCGTCGGAGGCGGGCTCGGAGCCGGCAGGGTAGAAGAGGACCCGCCAGCTGTGACCGCCCGCGTCGAAGGTGCCGGACTTCACGAACTTCCCGACGCCGAGGAAGCTCTTTAGCAATCTGTACCGATTGACCTTGAACAAGTGCCCGACCTCCTCCGTCTCCGGCGTGCACGACGACGTCGTCAGCCTCGGAAAACCCGCCGCGGCGAAAGACGTGGTCCGTGAGGCATCCAGCGCAACATGGGGCGGCGCCTCCGCCGCAATGCGCGAGGACGATGCCTTCAACGCGAGCACCGGCGCTGCCGCCGCCGCTGAAGGGGCAGAAGAAGTCGTAGCCAGTGTCAATCTCTGCTGCGGTGCCGCCATTGACGTCCTGCTCGTCGATCGATCGAGTTATGTATGCGTGAGTCGCGGCGACACGAGCGTATGTCTGCGATGTGGTCGCATAGCTACGCGCGGGGCGTCGGCTATATACACGGAGACGGAGAGCCTCGAGCTTCCACTGACGCAAGTTGCAAAAGCTCTTTCCCTACTACTACACGGCTAAAAACACTGAGCTCCTACCAAGTGTGTTTGATGTTTCTGTGCTGGATTCTACATGAAACTCCGAAGTGAATTTGAAACTGGAAACCGAATTCAAAAGAGCCAGCCATCATTTATGGCCATATACGTACAGTTCCGCAGTTCGTGAGATGATCTGTAAACGGACAAGGTTTTTTATCCAAGTTTGTATCAACTTTCATGCATGTCGTGGTCGGTCTCCGGCTCTTCTTCAATCGATCGATACATCATACATGGGTTATGAAATGAACTCGAGAGACAGACCAATTAAAAAGGGATTTCAACAAAAAGAGATTCTAAGTTACTGAGGAGCAATTTGGCCTTTTTTGGATGGGCTCCGAGAAAGGCGGAGAGGATCCGTTAGGGCGATTCCGGCGAGATCGGAGAGGAGCCGTTACGAAAGGGAGGAGAAGGACGGCGTCGACTCGAACACCCCGGCTGGGCTCGAGTACCTCTGCGGTACGCCTGAAGAAGATGAAGGACGGGACCTCCCTTTGGTCTCGCGCCGGATGGAGAAGAGGATTGGCAAACGCCAAGTTAAGGCGGCGGTGCTACTCGCCGCTGAGGAGGACGAGGATGAAGATCTTCAAACTCAATCTAACGTTGTTTTGCAGGACGAGAAGAAGCTGGTGGCCGGAGGATCTCGAACGCCGGTGTTGTCTCCGTCTACCTTTTTGCTGGAAGATTTCGATCCTAAGGAATGGATCCAGGTGGTGCGGAGGACCAGATCGCGTTGTTCTGCGAGGTGCCAAGCTGGCCATACGGGCCAATCTCACCTCGTCGGAGTTTCGTCGCCGGGGCGAGCTTACGACAGCTGCTCTCGGTGGAGAAATTTGAATTTCCGCAATTCCAGCTTGGGCCAAACGGGCCGATCTGCTCGATATACAAGATGCCAACATGGCCATACGGGCCCAGCATGTGTTTGTCGATCTTCTAAGGCAGGGAATTCGTTCCGAAACATCTTAGGTTTCTTTTGGTCCCGTGATTCGTTGCCGGCGCCGTGTGTTGCTCCTCGTCAGATGGCGAATCGAGATGGCGGTGGCGGCAAAGGCCAGGGGATTGGAGGCGGTAACAACTTCCGCTTCCAAGGTGGTGGAGATCCTGGCGCCGGACCTAGCAACGCTCGTGCTGGCGGCGGTGGTATGTACAACCAGCAAGGCTATGGTGGTGGTGGAGGTTATAGAGCTGTTGGATACGACTACGGTCGTGGTAACAACGACAATGGTCATGGTGATTTTGATCAGAGCAGAGGGATCTTCAATGGGCACAATGGTCCCAACTACTAGGGTAATGGAGGCTATGGCGGGAACTTTCAAGGCGGCGGCCATGGAGGTTTTCACCCTGGAGCAGGAGGCCGTTTCGATCATGAACAGAACAATGGCTATCCCAACAGGAGAAGAGATTTTGGTGGTCAGCATGATGGTGGCTTTGATCGACGGGGTCGAAACTTTCAGCGTGATAATCGCCGCCCTCCACCTCGTCGTGCACCATCTGCTTCGGACAGAAGTGATAAACAAGCACAACCTGCAACTGCTACATCCCAATCAGCTGCTCCGATTGTGCAAGCCACTCAGATAGCAGGTAATGTTCCACCTCCGGCCACGGCTGCATCATCTGCTGTTCAGGAGTCTGGTCTAAATATGGATAGTGTCAAGACTGCTGAGAAAAAAAGATAAAACTGCTTAAAAGGTGAAGTCTTTTATATGTGGAGCCAAAGGATATTTTTCTGTGGAGTGCACAGCGGTTTTGTGTGACCTTTGTGCTTCGGTTGATCATGCTAATGAGAGCTGCCCGCTCCACGATGCCCCTAAACCCTCACTTTCTCTTTATGGGTTGGCACATGAAGATCTTATGGTGATTGAAGCCCATGCTACTCCGAACTTTAGGCCTAAATCTGATAGTGGTCGAATGGGCAGGATCACAGTTTCTGGAGGGAAGATGTCTGTTCAGAAAATTGTGGAGGTGCTGCAGTGGATTGTTATTGATGATGATTTCCATTGGGATGTGCAACCGACTGGAAACAATGTGTATAAGACACAATTCCCTAGCAAGATGGAGCTGATTCGGGCAACACGCTTTGGAAAGTTTGAGACTAAGGATGGTGAGTGTTCAGTGCAGTTTGAGGAATGGAAGTCTGCGGTCAAACCTTCTTTTCAGCTGGAGGATGTTTGGGTGCTGATCCATGGAGTTCCAGATGATCTGCGGCAGGACTATTTGGCCCTATGGGCGTTGGGTGATCTGCTTGGGAAAACTAAAAAGATTGATATGGCCTATACAAGACGTTTCGATGCGGTACGTGGGCTTTATAGAGTGAGAGATATTTCAGTTATCCCCTATCACAAAGATATTCTTTTTAAAGGAGAAGGATATCGGTTATCTTTTGAGCTTGAAGATGAAAATGAACTGCTGCCTCCGGATGAGGATATGCCTCAAGCACCGGAAGACAAGCATGATGGTGACTCTGAGGGGACGGGAGGGAAGAAGGAAGACCCTAAATCTGATGCTACGGAACAGTCCAACGCCAAAAAGACTGATGTTTCGAAGGAAGATGGAACTCCAACAGTTGGAGTTGTGTTACTGTTACCTCAGTCTCATACTCGCACTGCTGCCCTAGGACCGAACATACGGTTTGGTTCCTTCTCTGATCAGTGATCAGTGGGCTGATATGGTTGACGAAGAGGAGGCCAGACACTCGAAGGGTCAGAAGGACTTGGAGGCAAGAAATCTGTTTGCCACACCAAAAAAAATTGGGGTTCAAGAGGACATAGCTGACCTTTTGGGTGTTCCTGTGATCGAGGATACGGCTCCAACAGCTCCCTTTGATGTTGAGGCTTTCTCGCCTGCTGTTGGGGCGTCTGCTGCTACGGCAACGGCCTCGGTTCTTCCTACAGTGACACAGATAGTGGAGGTACCTAACGTTCAGACTGCAGTTTCAACCGCTGCTGCATCCGCCGATGGAGCTGCGACCTCGGAGGTTGCTCAACCTGCTTCTCCAACTTCAGTACTTACAGAACCCAGCTTCGTACAACCTCTTTTGCATAGTGGTAGTAGGCCGTTCTCTCCATCTACACCGATGGGTGTCTTCAGCCCTGCTGCCACTTCACCAAGTTCATGTTTCAAGAAGACCCCAAAGGGAAATCTGATTTACTGCCCGGAGATTGATCTTTTGCCTCCTCATTCGGCTGGGGCGGGTGAAAGCTGTGTTACTCCTACAAAAGCTTCGACTGCGGATATTGTTGCTTTTGGAGGTATTCCGGAGCCCTCTTCAGCGGGACTGCGCTCTAGTACACGTCTAACGGCACAACCGAATGCCGATGTTCCAATGCTAAGAGGGCTATGAAGATTGCTGAACAGCGTGATTCTCCTTTTACCTCAGGTACTAAGCAAAAATCTAAATTCTCCATTTTAAATTTTTCAGATGCTCATTTACTTAGCAATGCTAGTACGCTTGGGGTTTCTCTAGGTAAATCACCTTCCAAGTTTCGTGTTCTATCAATAATGTCAGGAGTTTAGAAAAAGAAAGGTCTTTAACTATTCTCCACAAAACGGTTTGTTTCGAGGAAGAGCCACCTAAGAATTTGTTTCTTTCAAAAGTGTCGGCTTTATGTGGGGACTTGGAGGATGAGGAGGCGGTGGGGTTGGATGATCATAAGGATCTGTCAGTCCATCAACCGAGAGGAAAGTGCTCTATGGTGAAGAATAAAATTGATTTTTCTAACGTTCGACGTAGCTCTAGGTTTAAAGTTAAAAAATCTATTTGAAATGAGAGCTTTCATTTGGAACAACGAGGGTCTTAGAGATCCCGGTAAGATTTGGTTTATCCAGGAATCAATTAGAGAGCGGAATATATGTGGTGGCTATTTTGGAAACTGGCAAATCAAATTTTACGTTGTCTTTTTCGAACCACCTATCTGGGGGACGAGACTATACGTGGTTTTGTTTACCTCCACATGGGCGTTCTGGTGGAATTCTTATTGGCATTAACTTTACTTCTCTTGCTGTCAAAAAAGTTGACAGAGGCGATTATATGGTTAAACTTCATTTGAGGTCTAAAGTCGATGGGTTCAAGTGGATTTTTGTGGCTGTATACGGCGCAGCCCAAGATTCACGAAAACCAGATTTTTTGGCAGAGATGGTTCCCATGTGTGAGGATCAACCTTTACCTATGTTGGTTGGAGGAGATTTTAATATCATGCGTCGGCCAGCGGATAAGAACAATGATAGATTTTCTGGCCGATGGCCTTTTATGTTTAATGCCATCATCGAGTGCCTAAGTCTTAGAGAAATCGATCTCTCAGGAAGACAATACACTTGGGCTAATCGGCTTGACACTCCAACTTACGAAAAGTTGGACAAAGTTCTAGCTACGGTGGATTGGGAGCAAAAATATCCTCTGGTTTCGGTTCAGGCCCTAACTCGATCTGGGTCTGATCACACACCCTTGTTAATTGATTCAGGAGATCAATCTTACCTAGGGAACTCTAGTAAATTCTCTTTTGAGCTTTCTTGGTTGGGTCGAGAGGGTTTCTTTGACATGATTAAGAGGGAATGTGAGTCAGTCCATACGGGACTTTCTCCAATTCAGATCTGGCAACACAAAATTAGACATCTCAGGCGCTTCCTACGT
Organism: Poa pratensis; assembly: GCA_947311845.1. Taxonomy (NCBI): domain Eukaryota; kingdom Viridiplantae; phylum Streptophyta; class Magnoliopsida; order Poales; family Poaceae; genus Poa; species Poa pratensis. Next base: position 35,689,401 of record CAMZMU010000089.1, on the reverse strand, counting down.
GGATGGGCCAAGAACAAAAGTGGGGTGTATAAGCAAGAGAGGGATAGATTGTGTCAGATTATTGACCAACTAGATATTAAGGCCGAATCACTTCCTCTAAATAATGTGGAGAGGGAAACTTTAAGGGAGGCGTCCCTTAGTTTGGAGAAACTACAGAGAGACGAGGAGATTAAGTGGGCATAACGGGCTAAAGTGAAATTCATTCAAGAAGGGGGAAGCAATACGAAATACTTCCACCTAATTGCTAATGGTAGACATCGCAAGAAAAAGATTTTTCAATTAGAACAAGATGAGGGGACTATTGTAGGGCAAGAGAACTTAAAGGTGTTTATCACAGACTACTACAAAAAATTATTTGGAGCACCGACACCAAGTAATTTTTCTTTAGATGAATCCTTAAATGAGGATATCCCGAAATTAACTGATGAGGAAAATAGGTTGCGGATTTTACTTCTAAGGAGGTTTACGATGCCATTATGCAAATGGAACATAATAAAGCTCCAGGACCAGACGGGTTCCCTGCTGAGTTTTATCAAATATTCTGGACAGTTATCAAGGATGATCTAATGTCTATGTTTGTACAGTTGAAGGCAGGAGAGCTTGATCTGTATAAATTAAATTTTGGAGTTATAACTTTGCTACCTAAAAAAGAAAATGCGATTCAGATACAGCAGTATAGACCTATTTGTTTGCTCAACGTGAGCTTCAAAATCTTCACGAAGGTTGGAACAAATAGGATTTCTGCTGTTGTTGATAAAGTTATAAAGTCGACCCAAACAGCTTTTATGCCAGGAAGACATATCCTTGAGGGGTGGTAGTGTTACATGAAACCATCCATGAACTTCATAGGAAGAAAATGGATGGGGTTTTGTTTAAGATTGACTTTGAAAAGGCTTACGATAAGGTTAAGTGGTCGTTTTACAACAAGCTTTACGAATGAAGGGTTTTGATCAACTTTGGTGTAAGATGATTGAAATTTTTGTTCAGATGGGAAGTGTGGGAATAAGGGTCAATGACGATATAGGCCACTATTTCCAAACAAAAAAAGGACAGCGGCAAAGGGGATCCCTTATATCCTATTCTTTTCAATGTGGTAGCTGATATGCTTGCTATTTTAATAAACAGAGCCAAAGATGATGGCCAGGTCGGTGGACTAGTGCCTCATCTTGTGGAAGGAGGGGTATCAATTTTACAATATGCTGATGATACGATCCTTTTTATGGAACATGACTTACAAAAAGCGGTTAACATGAAACTTATCCTATGCATTTTCGAACAATTGTCTGGTCTTAAAATTAACTTTCATAAGAGTGAGATCTTTTGTTTTGGTAAGGCGCAGGACGAGGTTAACGCCTACAAGATATTTTTGGGTGAATGCGGGTCACTACCTTTTAAATCTTGGCATTCCCATACATTATAGGCGGCTGCTCAATAGTGAGTGGAGACCTATTGAAGATCGTTTTGAACGAAAGTTTGGGTGCTGGCAAGGAAAGTTACTCTCATACGGAGATAGACTTATCCTCATTAATTCAGTACTCACTAGCTTACCAATGTTCATGCTCTCTTTCTTTCAAGTACCAAAAGGGGTACTGAAAAGATGGGATTTTTATAGATCACGTTTTTTCTGGGATAGTGATCAGAACAAGAAGAAGTACCGCTTAACAAAGTGGAATATTATATGCAGACCCAAGGATCAGGAGGTCTAGGAGTAGAAGTTTTTGATGTTAAGAACAATTGTTCGCTAAGCAAGTGGTTGTTTAAACTCCTCAATGAGGAAGGAATGTGGCAGGGGTTGCTACATAATAAGTACCTTAGAAATAAATCCTTGTCACAAGTGACAAGTAATCCAACTGATTCGCCTTTTTTGGAAAGGTCTTATGACGGTCAAAGATGATTTCTTTTCTCGGGGTCATTTTGTTGTGGGCAACGGCATGATCACTCGTTTTTGGGAGGATGTTTGGTTAGGGAACACGTCTCTAGCTGTTCAGTACCCTACCCTATATAACCTGGTGCATCGAAAAAACGTTTTGATTGCAAATGTGTTTGCAACGCAGCCTTTGAATATTGAGTTTAGGCGTAATCTGGTTGGAAATAATTGGGGACGATGGATGCACTTGGTGCAACGCCTAATGCAGGTCAATTTGGTCGATGCGAAGGATGTTTTTGTTTGGAATCTAACCCCTACTGGACTTCTCAGTTAAATCGATGTATCATGATTTGTTGAATGATCATACGGTCTTTTTGAGGAAATATATCTGGAAACTTAAAGTTCCTTTAAAGATTAAGATCTTTACGTGGTTCTTGTAGAAAAAGGTAATCCTTACCAAAGATAACTTGGTTAAACGAAACTGGAAAGGGTGTACAAAATGCGAATTTTGTGATTCAACGGAGTCAATTCGGCATTTATTTTTGACCTGCCCTTTAGCACGTTTCATATGGAGAATTGTCGAATTCACATTTGATTTACCACCACCAGCCAATATCACGAATATGTTTGGGAATTGGTTGAGAGGGATGCAAAAATTAGATAAAGCACGTGTACGAGTAGGCGTGTGTGCTATACTTTGGTCCCTGTGGACGTGTAGAAATGATTTAGTGTTTAACAAGTCCAAACGCATGAACTATTTGCAGGTTATCTACAAGGCTATGTCCCTGCTTGGTGCGTGGTCTTTCCTCCTCCCTTTGGAGCAACGGGAGGAAGTGGTTTCTGGGTGTGGCCGGCTTGAAGCGGTCGCTCGGGCCTTCTACAACTTTGCTGGCTGACAAATTTTCAATAGATTAAGTGATGCATAAGTGTTTCATTCCTGTTATTTTTCGCTGGCTAGTGTTTATCGCTACCCTTTCTGATGCTTGAGTTGTAATCTTTTGAACTTCAGACCTCAAAAATGTAATAAAACAGCTGTATGCATCCTCGTGATGCAGAGGCTGGGGCCTCTCCCCATTTCTAGAAAAAAAGTTACTGAGGGGCCAATCAAGTAATTGCAACAAATAGAGATTCTAAGTTTCTGACACATCTATTCAGGTTGTCGCTCGAAAAATACTCAAGTATTCAGCTAGGAAATTCAAGTTGTTAGCATAAAGCCACCACTTTGATGCGAAAATTCTACAAAATCACCACTTTACGTTTCAATCGCAAAAAACCGCCACATTTTGCTCGAACCTTTGCAAAATTCACTTACCACGAATTAAACGCAAATTGACACTCGTGCTGTCATGGGACACCCACTCAAAGGCTGACATGACACATGGAGCCCCACTTGTGAGGACCAATTTGCATATTGGAAATGGATCCCACTTGTCCGACAATTTAAAAAAAAGAAATATGTAGAAAAAAATATACAAACGTATTCCGCCGTCGTGGCGCACGCATCCGTTTTCATCGGGGAGCTCATAGGGACGCAGCTTCAGTGACTTTGAAGCTTAAAGTCACGGGTGGACTTTGATGGCATCTCAACCATCCAGAGCAAATCAACTAGCCATAAATATATCTATTTGACAAACTCAAAAAGTGCTATTTTTTTTGAAAAAATCCAATAATTCTTATGTGTTGAATTATACATTTTGAAAGTCTTGTAAGATTCAGACATATTGTTTATGAATAAACCTCGTTTTAAGTTTGACACCAAATTTTGAACAAGAGTGTATTTTGGAATTTCTCAATCTGATAAAACTTTCCCATAATGTATAATGTAACATATAAATTCTGATATGTTACATTATACATTATGGGAAAGTTTTGAGAAAAGCAGGACGAGGTTGCCTGTTGCAATCCATGCCTAACTCGGCGATCCGCCGTCCAAAGCCGTTTCTGGACCGCGAGCCACATAAAAATCTTCATCTTTGGTGGAGCACCATTGCACCATATCGCCTCAGCTAGGGGAAAAGGGTCCAGGCCTTGGCCTTGTATCAACATCCCATAGGTTGAGCTGACGGTGTACACACCTGATTTGGAGCACGGCCAACTGAAATCGTCCGCCGCATTAGCTCTGTCGACATTCGGGAGGGCTGCCCACGGCGCCAGGCATTCCCGCGCTCCCAGGTAAGCCATAGTTCCCGAGACGTCCTTGAGCCAGTTGTTATCAGCCACCCCCTCGCCACCGTCCGACGGTTCCTCGCACGAGTGGCAATCAACGACACCAGCCCAGGCGCAAAGTAACTTGCTGACTTCCCCTGAATCCATCTATCCGTCCAAAACTTTGTACGAGTGCCATCCCCCACCTTGATTGCGACCAACCTATCAAAACTTCCGTAGCTTCCTTGTCCTTCATCATCGGCAGGCCTTGCCAAGGCCTCGACAGGTCAGTGCGACTGAGCCACTGCCATCGTACCCGCAAGGCCAACCCCTGGAGCCGCATGTCCTTGATGCCCAAACCCCCATTCTCTTTTGGTTTGCACACTTTATCCCAGGCCACCAAGCATTGGCCACCATTTGCTCTCTCTTTGCCAGCCCAGAGAAACCCTCGCCAGGAGCTCTCCAACTCCTCAATTAGCCAATCAGGTGCCTCCGCCACCATGAGGTGATGCACAGGACGAGCTGCCATCACCGCTGTGATCATCACCAGCCGGCCTGGCCTTGCCATCATACCTCGCTGCCATGCTGGCACAATCTTTGTAGCAGCATCAAGCATAGGCTGCCACTGAGCCTTAGTAAGTGGTCTCAGCGCAAGCTGCAGCCCTAAGTAGCGGATCGGAAACTCTGTGATCGCGTAGCTTAGGATCCTCGACACTCTATTCTTCTCCAGCTCTCCTCCCCAGATCAAGGTTGCCGAGGTTTTTCTGTAGTTCACCCGAAGACCAGAAGCATCCCCAAAGATTGCCAAGAGCTCTTTAATAACCACCAGATCCTGCACCTCTGGCTTTGCGAAGATTACTACATCATCAGCATAAATGGAGAGCCGTTGCAGCGGCGTACAGTTCCCCACCGGAAGAAGCAGACCTGCTTCCGACACTTTGTTGATCAAGCATGACACGACCTCCATGGCTAACACAAAGAGCTGCGGGGAGAGAGGATCTCCCTGGCGCAGCCCACGAGCATGAACAATTCTATTCCCTGGCACTCCATTCACTGCCACCCGGGTACTAGCTGTCCTAAGGCTGATCGCAATCCAACGGAGGAACAGCTCAGGGAAGCCAAGCTGTCGAAGAACCTCCAGCAGAAAAGCCCAAGATAGTGAGTCAAAAGCCCTAGAGAGATCCAGCTTAATAAGAACACCTGTTTCCCTTCTCCCATTTATCTTCCTTGCTAGCTGACGAACAAGAACAAAATTATCATACAGATTTTGCCCCTTGATGAAGGCAGACTGGCTCTTGCTAACCAGCTCCTCCATTCTTGGCCTCAGACGATTCGCCAACAGTTTAGAAAACAATTTTGCTACACTGTGAATGAGACTGATTGGCCTAAAGTCCCCAACCTCCTCTGCATCAGGCTTCTTTGGAATAAGTGTGATAATGGCACGATTTAGTCTACCAAAGTTTCGTCCATCCCCCATAAACAGCTTCAGAATTGCCGCCATGATTTCATTTTTGATGATGGGCCAAGCTCGGTGAAAGAAGGCGCCAATGAATCCATTAGGCCCAGGAGCCTTCTCCGCAGGCATCTCCTTGATCACCAGACACACCTCCTCGTATGTGAACATCTCACCGAGCTCCTCTAGATTGTGCTGCTGCATCCCTAGAGCATCTAGATCAATTGTTCTCTCCCTATTCTGAATGCTGCCCAGCAAGTTGTTATACTCTTGGAAAAAACACCTCCTCTTTTTGCGACTGGTCGGTCACCAACACTCCATTGTGCCGTACTGCTGGGATAAAATTCTTTGCTCTGCGGCCATTGGCTACCGCGTGAAAGAGTTTGGTGTTAGCATCACCATCCTTAAGCCATCTAAGCCTTGATCGCTGTCTCGCCATTGTCCTCTCAAGGGAGGAAAGCCCCAGGACCAGCAGCTTCAGGGATTTTCTAAGCCACCATTCCCCATCTGTAAGCTGTCTTCTATCTTGCGCATCATCAAAACGATGAATAATGAAGTTAGCCATAGCCAACTGGAGCTTGATGTTGCCAACCCTCCTGTCACCCCACTTTTGCAAATGAGCAGCAAGATTACGGAAGCTGCGTCCAAACGCAGGAAAGGATCCGTAATAGCAGGCGCACACACCCACCCTTCCTTCACCGCATCCTCGAAGCCTTCCAATTTGAGCCAGAAAAGTTCGAACTTAAAGCGTTGCTTCGGTCGGTGACTGGCATTCATCGAAAGGTGCAGAGGAGCATGGTCAGATACCGAAGAAGACAGAGCCAGCAGCAGCGAGTCTGGGAAGCTGAGGTCCCAATCTATGGAAACAAGTGCTCTATCAATTCTAGACATCGTTGGTGTTCTTCTTTCATTACTCCAGGTAAACAACCTCCCATGCAAGTAAAGATCTTTGAGCTCCTGCGTGTCGACAAAATGCCGGAACCTACGCATACTCACCCGATCCATGTTGTCATTGTTCTTCTCTGATGCTCTCAAAATCATATTGAAGTCGCCTATTACAAGCCAAGCACCTGGACAAAGCGATCTACGCTCCTCTAATTCAAGCAAGAACTGAGCTTTATCCTCGCTGGATTGCGGTCCATACACCACTGTGATCCACCATGGCTCAGCTTGGCCCACACGCACCTCTCCAGTGATAGCATAAGTGTCCATAGAGAGAGTGGTGATGCTGACCTCCGAAGTTTTCCAGGCCAACAGAATGCCACCCCTTGTCTCCTCCGCAGGCAAAAAGAAGAACCCATCAAAGGCTGGTCCTAAGCACTGCTGCACCACAAACTGATCCATCTGTTCCATCTTAGTCTCCTGTAACCCAACAATATTCACCCTAAGAGAGGCCACAACCTCTCTCACTGAATCCCTCTTCGCAGGGTCATTAAGCCCACGTGGATTCCAACTAAGCACCTCTGGGTTTAGCTCCATAAAGACAACTAAAAAAAGACACCTGTCAGCATACTGGCCTAAGCCAGTACGCAGACTTCCCGGCTAGCAGAAAGCCGGAGCTCCTCATGATGTGGCAAGGTCTTGCCAAACACAGCCGCCAGCACCCTGAGTTGCGGCTCCTGAATTGGAGAATCGAACAAGTTCTTTAGTTCCTGCACCGCTTCTTCACTTGCCGTGAGCTCTGCAGGCGCAAACCCTAGAGCTTTGCAGAGAGCATTCTCTGCAGCCGACGCCATTTTAGATTTCTTACCCACCGGATGAACGGATGCAGGCGTGGTCAGTCGCAGGCTTCTGCGTGGTGTAAAGGGTTCAGCTTCCGGCCTCAGCTTCGAGAAGGATTCGACCTCCTTAAGCAGTGGCGACGCCAAAGACCTCAGAATTCTCGCACAGAACCCCCTGATTTTCCCCATGGCTGCCGTCTCCAGTGCTGCAGCATCATCAACAGCCACTGGCCCTTGTCCCCCAGCAGCAGCAACCGCACTAGAGATGTCCTGATCAACCTCAGCATTCCCCTCATCATCCATCTCTTCTAGGGAGAGCGAGACATTGAAATAATGCTCCCTACCCCACTGTCCTCTTTCAGAACACGGAGTCGCAAACTGAATCTTCTCCTCCACAAACACTGACTCATCTTCATATATGTCCTGTGGGGATCTGGCTTCCTGGCTTGCGGAATAACCCGGCCCAAAAACACAGGTTTCCACCAACACAGCATCAGCTAGCTCAACCGCCCCAACTGTATCTACTATCTGAGGGTTCGGACAACCATGATGAATATCCTCACACCTCGACAGACACAGCTCAACTTCCTCCTGCGATCCCTTCCTACTTTCTTGTAATTCTGGCTGAATACTCATCACCTCACGCGCCTCTAGTTCAAGCTCAACTGAAGAACCTGCAGGCTTAGACACAGGCAGTCTTTGCACAGACTGGGGAAGTTCCCCAGTTCGCACAGCGATCTTACCGGCTAAACCAGGCAGTCTCCAAACAGCCGGCTCAGGGTGTGTAGCTCTAATGACAGCACTTCCCCTCTGCCTTCGCTCCTGCACATGAGAGCCGCTGTCTCGAGCAAACGTGCCCCTATTATCTGGGATCCCAGACCTCCATGATCTGACAGTTGACACCCAGTGCCCTGCACCGTCTTGCACCATGTCGTCCTCCTCAGGCAAACCATCCCTGTCACTATCCGGTGATCCACGCATCCGGAACCCCGGTTCTTCCAATAAGCAGAATTCATCCACTCGCTCGATATGGGTAAGCACCCGATATTGCAGCAGCCCCAGCTCAGTGTTCGTCTCCAGCGGCGGCGGAAACGGAATCCCAGGCGGAGGTTCCGGTACCCAGAGCAGGCTCAACGGCGGAATCGCCTCCGGATCCACCGTCCACGCATCCGCCCTGAACGTGCCCAAATCCGTCCTATCCGCAGTTTCTTGCGCCACCGCCTCCACAGACGCCGACGTGCCCAGGATGCTTTGGACAGCGTCCGTCTCCCACGCGTGCGGCGGAATGCCCTCCACCGCAAGCTGGACCTTGGAGCGCATCACCACCTGACGAGCCTGGGCTTGACGAGTCCAAGGACGGAAATACAGCTTGAACCCCTGATGCTCCAAGAAAGGACTCCTAGCCACCGCACGCCGATCCACCTCCGAACTGAACACCACCAAGAAATCTTCTGGTTTGAACAGGTGAACCGAGAAAGCTCCCTTGGGGATGTTGGCCTGAGTAACGATAGCCTCCTCCGCTTGCTCACGGGACACCGCCGGCCTGGCGCCGCCCACGTACGCCACCATTGCATAGCGAAGCCTGACTTCCATGAGATCCATCTCTGCTGTCCGCCTGACGATGCAGACAGGGGGGCCCGACTCTTCCGGCGTCCCCAGCACCTTGCTTGCCCAGGATTCATCCATCACAGGGCCGGCCGCCCTCGCGACCGGCGCACGCCCTTGAGTTGGCCTGACTTCCAGACCATCCCGGCTTGACGTACCAGGCTGACTTGCAGCAGGCACATCAAGACCATGGCGATCTGCTCCACGCTGAGCCTGAATCCCTGCATTTGCCCGCGGCCTCCATTCTCTGCGCGCCGGTTCCGGTGCCGGTTGCACAGCAGGCGTTCGCCGATCTGGTTCACCAGGCTGTCTAGCAGCAGGCGAACCCCGATCTCGACCACCAGGCTGCACAAGCCGGCCCCTTTCCGCCGCCGCCCGCAGCCTCCTTTCCACAGCTGCTATGGCTTGCTGCCTGAGCTCTTCTTCTGAATCAGGGCTTCGCGGGCGCTTGCAGCCGCCTGAGCCGTGGCCCTCTTCACTGCACCTGATACACACTTGCTCATTGTTGCAGCCGAGCTTAAAGTGCCCACCTTGCAGACACCTGAAACACTTCCCCGCCATGGACGGCGACACCGACCTTCTTGAGAAAGCCGCCGCCTTTGCTTCCTTGGCCTTCTTCAGCTGCTGCCTCTTCCTCCACTTCGCCTTCCTTGATAGCTTGGGCTTCGACCAGGTCAATCTATCCTAGGCCCGGCCACCCGCCGGCGCCAGATCTGTCGTCGCCGCCATCTCCTTCCGGGAGGCCTCCCGACCAGAACTCTCCTTCGAACATGCTTCCGAGCCTCCGCTCGACCCCGCCATCGATTGGGGGGACGACGAGCTCGCGGACAGCCCCAAACCAGACACCACATGTCTCGCCGAAGAGGACGACCCTGTGCTGGGCGGTGCGACCGGTGCGGACTTCTCGCTCCTCACAGGGGGGTGGCCGTCGTCTCCGGAGCGGCCGACGACGGGTGGGTGGGCGCCGGGGCCGGAGTGGCCTTCGGCGGTGGCGCGGGGGCGCGGGCGCGAGGGTGGACGCCGGGGCCGGAGTGGCCGGCGGCGGCGGCGCACGGGGGCGCGGAGGTCGCGGGAGCTATCCTAACCATTTTCATCAGTTAGCAGATCATTACGTCTCATAATGTAGAGCAAGGTTAAGCAGAGATACATCCCCAAATACTATTTTCCATAACGCAATTAAACACGCAGCTCCCTGCGAAAAGATGAGAGTATTGTCGTCAATGAAACCTAGGCTGCATGCTGTTTTTGCGATGGTCATAACATGCTGGTTTAACTGAATTATTCTACTTGAATGTTATTCTAGTATAAACAACAGAAATATTTTGAACATTTCTCCAAATTAGTGCCCCAAAACGAGATACGGTAACTTCACCAGCTAGCTATAGCATACTCCAAGAACTCAAACTTCTCCAGATTTTACCCCAAAACGAAATTTGAGCAACATCAGCTTCCTAATTGATCATAACATTTCCTGTATCTTTTACCTGTAAGAGACCTGAAAATAAAACAAGAGACATTAGGGACATTGTATAAACACATGAAGATTGAGCAATATATAGGACAATGAAACCCTTCAGTTAGCAGAAACAGTAGTAGTCCTTTTTTTTTGCGGGTTGTAGTCAATCTTTTTGCTTGGCATGTATACGAGCAGTGCATCTTTGTAGCTTTACAAAATTGGGAGGAAATTAAAAAAAAGTGAGTTATTCTCTGGAATAACATCTTTGTTTTCTATCCATTTTAATTGCAGCACATAATTGCACCATGATCACTTGTTGAGAAATATTATGCTTCAGCTTAAAGCTTGACCACTTGGCCACAATGTTGTAGGAAAAAGGAAAAAAAATGATCATTACAGTGACAAAGTTAGACATCATTGCTCTTATCAAGCGTTCATCAACTCATGATAATGAATAAAGCTACATATCCTTTGGCTCCTAAATTACTGGCTTAACCAATTAATAGTTTTTCACGTAATCATGCCTTCTCAGAAAACACTGATGTGAGGTCTATGCTAAAACACCAACTGATATTTTTTAGTGCCTAGCAAGCTAAGAACCATAATTATGTACGAGCGGAAGAACAAGTTAGACAACACATGTAAAGGGATTTTTTCCCTATCTCAAATTCCTGTACATAACACTCTATTCTATCTAATCGGATGACGGATACGACCGTCTTAAACCTCAAAAAAAAAGTAACCATTCTGTGGAGTAATGTGGGGATCTGGATCTGACTTTATGCCTAACAACACTTAGCATCGACAGCATAAAATGCAATTATGTAATTACTCTCGAGTTCCCAAAATATTACTAGTCTAAACAAGTTGGTATTTAGGATGGCGCTAGGCAATACATATTATAAAAAGGGCAGCCCCGGTGCAGTAGCTCCCGCTTGCGCAGGGTCCGGGGAAGGGTCCGACCACTTTGGGTCTATAGTACGCAGCCTTTCCCTGCATTTCTGCAAGAGGCTGTTTCCAGGACTTGAACCCGTGACCTCGTGGTCACAAGGCAGCAGCTTTACCGCTGCGCCAAGGCTCCCCTTCAGGCAATACATATTATAAATTAGCAAAATGTGCATAGCATTGTTTTGCCATTTGATCAAGTAAAATTTGTAGAGAAGAGGTGTATGAGCAAGTGCACGTATACAACTATAATAATGGATCGATAAGAGAAGGTACACAAGATACATTAGATGGTAGCCTGGTTCTGGTATGCAGCATCTCTTCCCTTGTCTGCCTGAAGCTGTGAATGAACACGGACATCGGCGAAACACTGGTTTTCTGAGATGTCCTTGCCTGAAAATGGTTCTGCTGTTGAATGTTCAAGATTCGAACAACAGTTAAAACATAATCAAAAAACAGTTTGTACTGGTGCAGATTTTTGTAAACTGCACATAGTAACAATTGAGCTAAGCGAACAAAATCAATACATACAACAGGTTATCAAGAGCTCAGGGCAACGTATTCATAACTTGAGGCTAATCAGAGGAATTTGTTCTTTCTTGAACACAATACTAGAGCAGTAAACAAGCTACGAAGTGTAGAGGATACACCATAATAATTGTACTTTCTAGCACCAAATTACAGAGAGATGGAAATAATATGCACGACATGCATTGTAAATCTGAAATTCACAAACATCAGATTCGGACAGGAACCTTGCAGCTTGCAGTAAGCCACCCAATTTGCACTTGAGCCTCCGAGCACACATATGTAAAACAGACTTAGTTACCTGAAGACGGGATCCGGCTTGATCCAAGCCACGGTGGAAGAACACATGGTACGAAAGCTTCACGGCCCTTACGCGAAGAATTCCCAATCACCTCCCCCATGTCCATGTCCACGGCGACGATGTACTCGCCTACAGTGAGGTGCATGACACTGGCGTTCAGTGGGTCAAGGACCGCAATGTGTGGCGTCCCTTGCAAGGGCAGCCACGGGTGATCGCCTCCATCCGCCAAGACCCGACTGAGCGCCACCCGGTGCTCCAGCGTCCAAGCGCCGCCGCCGCACTCCTCGTCGAGGGCTAAGGAGCTGAGCACGAACGGCTCCCGCTGAGACACCTCGGCGTACCGCATCCTCCCCTCGCTGACCCCCATGCGCCGGTACCTGCCCATCACTTTCCCCTCTTCGTAGCGCGCGCCGGTAGGCGGCGGCAGCACGCTGCCCTTGGGCAGCTCGACGAAGTGGGTCTCCGGCCGGTCGCTGAAGGGGTCGACCGTCACGGCGCCGCAGCCCACGTCCACCCACCACAGCCGCCCGCCGAAGGCCAGCGTCGCCTGGTATATTCCCCCCATCCCGCCCGACGAAGGCGGGAGTTGGCACGGCGCGCCCTTTACAATTTCCCATCTTCCTGTATCGGAGAGGAACCGGACCATGTGGTTTCCCGCGTAGATCTGGGCGACGGCGAACCTGTCAGGAGGCCCGTGGCCGCGGTCGGCCTGGGTGATGATGCCCATGCGGTGCTCGCGCAGGACCTTGGTGGTGCCGCCGATGTTGGGGACGCGGAGCACCTGGCCGCTGACAGGGTTGCAGACGAGGTAGGTGTAGTCGGGGACGTGGCCTTCGACGGCCTTGCCGGTCCTCTGGCGCGTTCCCCTGCTGCGCGAGGATGGGGGACTCGAGGCGGGCGTCGCAGAAGGTGAGCAGGAGGAGGCCATCGGCGCCGCTGGAGGAGGAGACCAGGCCGCAAAAAAGCTGCTTGACGTCGCTCTCGGGGCAGGGTTCCGGGCTGGTGTTCATGAGGTGCCCCGGCATCTGCAGGTGGGAGAAGCGCGGGGGCTCGGCGAGGTGGAAGGCCGGCGGCTCCGAGTTGTAGGCCACCGACACGCAGTCGGCCCACGGAGGGTGCAAAGCGGCGGCCGCGGAAAGGGAGCGGCGACGGAGGTTTCCGGTGGCGGCGGCGGAGAGGCCGAGGAGGCGCCGGAACGACATCGCGGTGGTGGAGTGGAGTCTGAAACTGGTCAGAGACTGGGGGTTTGCGTTTCTTTTCTGCCCAGAGATGCGACGGCTTTCTTATTGTGGACGCGGTGCACAGAGATCACTCATGGTAGAACGAAAGCATCTTGCGCTGGCCAGGGTGTCAGACAGCATCGGTGCAGTGGGGCTAGTCCATGAACCCATTACCATATGAGGAAGGTGTACGTCTTCGCGCAGAGTCGTCCTGCAAAAAAGCAGACAGCTTGTTTGAACGTTTTCGACAACTTGTTTGAACTTCGTTGGCAGGCTGGGATAGTTCTTGAATCTGCCGGCGTGCGGCGTACCATTTGCAATTTGAATTGCACAAACACCACTGGTTCCCCAAGTATGAAGTTCTAAGAGCATCTCCAGTCGCGGCGCTCAAATAGCCGCCCAAAGCCCTTCCGGACGGGCCATTTGGGCGCCGTCGCTCCCCACTCGCGGCGCCCAAATATTTTTTGTAAACTTAAGTTTCGGCGATTTTCATTCAAACTTTAGAAAATTTTACAGATTCGAATGAAATTTTAAAAAACTAAACCTAATCTACTGGCCCCGGTAGCAGCGCCTGAAGGCGTAGTAGGGGTCCTCCTCCTCCTCCATCACCTCCTCCTTCACGCCGCCGCTGCTCCCTGCGCCGCCGGTCCACGCGCCGCCGTCGTCCTCCTCCTTGACGCGGCTCGGTCCTGGGCCGTCGTCGACGGTGAGGTCGAAGAAGGGCACGCCCTTCTCCTTGGCGGTCTCGCGCGCCAACCAGGTGCAGGCCGAGGGGCTGTCGAGCGGCGGCACGTCGTCCATCGACGCGGCCTCGACGGCCGCCGCAATGGCGTCGTCGTCCGTCCCCGCCTGCGCCGCTATGAGCTCTGCCATGAACGGCGAGAGCTCCGGCTCCGCCTTCACCTTCATCTGCTCCGGCTTCGGTATTAGCAGAGTGGAGGCGCGGGAGCGAGATGAGGACGACGCCCGCGACGAGGACGCCGTGGAGCGCGACGAGGACGGCGTCGCGCGCGGCGCCCACTGGTTGGCCGGAGGTGGCGGTGGTGCCTAGGCGGCCGGAGCAGGGGCGGGTGCCGCCGTCAGGAGTGAGCCGCCGTTCGCGATGTGGTTCATCACGAACTGGAGCGTGCACCCGGGCACGCTCCAGAACGCCTCGCGCCCGGCGACGTTCTTGTCCGTCGGCGCCGGGCCGGGGCCGTCCCAGCGGTTGAAGTCCTCCTCGTAGGCGCGCTGGAACGCCGCCTCGTACCGGCCATGGTTGGCCGGGTTCCGCGGATCCCAGCGCGGGTCCTGACGCTGCTCCGGCGTCAGGTCACGCCAGTAGTGCATGTTAACCGCGGCGGTGAAGCCGCGGTTCACCCGCGTCAGGGGCTTCATCACCGGCACGCCGTTGACGCCGATGACGAACCCGTGGCAAACGCGCATATCCGGCGGCACCGGATAGCCGTTGTCGCGCAGCGCCTCCGTCTGCTCCTTGAGCAGGGTGCGTGGCGCGAAGCCGTTGGCCGCGGCGCCGCCGGTGCGCCTCCAGGTGCCGGCCATGGAGAAGGAGAGCGGCGGCGGTTTTCGAGTGGAGAAGGAGCGGCGAGGTGAGAGAGAACGGCGAGGGCGAGAGTGGCGATGAGTGGAGGCCGGCGCGCGCCTTTTATGGCGGCCGGAGAGCGGTGGCATTAACGCCGCTCGCCTCGAAAAGGCGCGCCGCATTCACTCCGGCGAGCAGAGGACGCGACGGCTCACTGGCCGCCCGTCGGCCGTGAAAACGAGGAGTCGCCACGCGGCACGCGCCTTTGACGACGCCTTTGACCACGGCGTGGCCGTGTCACTGCCAGGCGTGGCCCGCGCGTCGGAGGCGTGCGTTTCCTTCCGTCCGAGGCCGCCCCAAGCCTCCCCAAGTTGAGGGCGTGGGCTGGGCGTGCCGGACATAAAACTGGGCCGCGCCGGACCGAATTCGCGTTTGGACGCCGCG
Organism: Poa pratensis; assembly: GCA_947311845.1. NCBI lineage: Eukaryota > Viridiplantae > Streptophyta > Magnoliopsida > Poales > Poaceae > Poa > Poa pratensis. The sequence goes on along the minus strand of CAMZMU010000089.1, from coordinate 35,674,194 downwards.
AGTGGGCGCGATTTTGTGTCCGGCACGCCCCAAACAGCTTTGGGCGGCCGTTTGGGCGCCCCGACTGGAGATGCTCTGATCACAAAATTTCAATTTGAACTCTAAAATTTAGGCCACCCCTACCATGGGTCGTTCACACTAATGCAACTAGAAATTATTCGAGCATCTCAAACATATCATACAAAATAGGACAGTTACACAAGAACTAGTTGTTAGGCCATTTGGAATCAAAACGGTGCTCTAGCATTACCCTGCTGCGAAAGAATTGGAGGAGCCCTGTAGTTTGACAAAATTCACCTAAAAAAAAGCTCTGACATTGAACCAAAATTGAGAAGATACACTCATTGACTCTTGAAACCGATCATAGACTCTTGAAACCGATCATAGGAATGAACAACGTCGATGTGGATGAATTTTCATGTAGACTTTATATCGGATCAAAACACAGTTGTATAGATTAGACGGAATTAGATGAATGAGATTAAAAAATGAGGAGAAACAAAAGCAGTACCCCTAACAGTGTACGTGTTTACTACTCCCTCCGTTCCAAATTAGATGACTTCCATTTGTGCACATGCGGATGTATCTACACATGTAACATATCCAGATACATCCATATTATGTAGACAAATAGAAATCATCTAATATGGAACGGAGGGAGTATTTGGCCCGCCAGTAGTAAACTCGTTAGCCGAATACACTGTTCCCTCTGGCCAACTTTTAAGCTACTTTGATGTTTGTGTGAGCCAATTTCCGAGCACAATGGTCTATTTGGATAACTTGCATGCAATCAAACACACCCCTAAGTCCCTAACCCTCTTCTGATTTATAAGATAGGAAAAATGTAGAAATAGGAAGCCTATAGGACTAGAATGACATGTCTAATCGAATTCTATGAGAAGAGGAAGTTCCTTTGATTGTGGTGAAGAAATCTTCCATGAGTTTAGGTCTCGTGTTATTTCCTATAAAGTTTACACTACATGATTCATATAAGAAATTCCTAAGAATCAAACGGCTTTCATATGTTTTCCATTCTAGACAAATCCTTTAAGAATCTTATAAATTAAAGGTGTGCGTGGTGTTTCCTTCGGGAAACACTACCCACCGGTAAAAGAGCTACTCCCTCCAGTCCGTTTTATGTGTCGTGGGTTTTTCACGTACGTAGCACAATGTGGTAGCTGTACTACCGACACTTATTGCGGACCAGAGGGAGTAGCAAATTCTCAAACTATATATTAAAGAAAATTGTTTAAGATGTGGGTCTACCCAAAATTAAATGCATTTACTGTTTGTCTGTCCCTTCTCATTTGTGGTACACTAAACCGAAGGTTTTTTTAGACGAAAAGGCAACCTAACCTGCATTTTATTGCTTTAGAAGAGAGAGTACAAGATGTACCGAACCGGAAAAAAAAACTAAACTAAAGGACTGGTGTTTTAATCTCCAGCTCCACAAACAGAGAAACTAAACTGAAGTTATAGCTGCAGGTCAACCCTTTGCTCCTGCCATAATTCAATCTCTACTTTCCTCTCTTTCCAATCTTATATTTACTAATTGGAGGCACCATACGAGCCTCCACGTTAATCCTGGAGGTTAGTGAATTTTGTCCATCAGATCTACCCATAATTTATTTGAAGCCGTCTGATCAAAGTTGTTTATCCAACGCGTATACGCGACTCTTCTCGCACGTACATCCCCGTCTTGAGTTCGATTCCAAAACCATCCTACATGACAAACTTTTAAATGCCTTAATAATGGTGCAAACTTGAAAAATTCATAAGTCATGCTACACAACTCCGAATTGTGCAAATAATATATCAAACTGAAACCAAAAATGCAACCTACATGCTCATTGCATTTGCATGCATATTTAAATAACTTTAATTTTCGAATTATTTGAAATCACCTTGTAATTAATTAAGTACATATGGGGTTCTATTCCTAATTGCTTTTAAATAACAACTAGCAGGGTAACCCGCGCATTTGCGCGGCTAGATTTATCATATGTGATGATATTTGTATCATTCTATATATTTATATGTCATATTTTTTGTGTTAGTCTAATTTTTTAGATACCCATTGAAAACATATAGAAAAAGCATGCAGTAGAAATTCACCATCGAAATACTTGACTAACCTAGTTGTTTGTCAAGTCCTGATATGTGAGATAGAATTGTCACCGGGCTAATATTTAGTGTTCACCTCTCCACTTCTCCTTGTCCATTTGTATTATTTCTATCAAAAAATATTATACAATAATTCAACAATTAGATCCATACATTAATCACTTGAATATTAACTTGTACTGTCATCGTCTTGCCATGATTTTTTTAAACCCATTTTTCATCGGTGATATGCAATTTCTATTTTCTTTTCTCTATGTTCATCTTACTACAATCTCCTCGGTTGATTGTCCATCCAAGGCACTGTATATACATATGTTTATTCATCTAAGATTGCTAAAACACACACTCACTCTCATAGAAATTCATGCATATTGATACAACTGGTGCATGCTTATATACCCACCAATGGGTTATCTTTTCGCACAGTGACCTACACATTTGCTCGGTCAAATTTGTCTTGTATTACGATTGTATTCCAGATTGACCAACCACATCTTCATAGTGATTAGTGAACCGTCTGATGGTGGAGTACCACAAAAACGATCCAGTCCATCCTATTCCATTAGCATGCAAACGTCAGTTCATGCATGCGCTTGTTTTCCTTTTAAATTACAGGCATGCCCTATCTTGCTGCAAGTTTTGATCTTCCATTAGACGTAGCAGTACAATGCGTACCTTACCTTCCTTTTTTTTTCAACTCACGTGCATGCATGAACCGAACTGATGTCTATTTGCAGTTTGAGTCCTTCAAGGCCTCGGACCTGAAAGGTACATATCACTTGCATTAGAATTTCAAATACCAACAATAAAAGTTTAAATTGATGGCATATATATTTTTGCATGTAGATGAACTCATAAAGGGAAGATAGATAGATCGTCCATGGTATAGGCTGACTTACCTGGAAAACGTCCAGCATGTGTGTGCCTACCGTCACCATCCAATCATGTGGTTGCAAATGCATGAGGATTATCCTATTTGAATCGACTTGATGCATTGCGGTCAATTTATAACAATGTTTTTTTGTCGGCATCAATCCAAATCGTTCATGGCTTTCTAGCGATGTTGCTTCTCACCAGATCAATGTCCGCATGCAGACTCGATGTAGACTTGGCTCGTTTGTTTGTCAAGATCGCTGGCGTGAGATCACCGTCGTCAGTTTTTTTCATCGTGAGTTTGCCGTCCATGCCTCGAGCTGATTGGAGGTTTTTTGCTGGGGCATTACAGGGGACGTGCATGACTTTCCGTCGACGGCGAGAATCGCCGGATAAATGTCGCCATGCAGATTCATCGTAGAATCATGGCTCCTTGTATGCTTGTCAAGCTTGTAGGCGTGAGATCTCTGTCGAATTGTTGCAGTCTACGCCTCCTTGAGCACATTGGAGGTTTTATGCTGGAGCATTGTAGGCGACGCTGGCAGTGACACCGGTGGAAAATGTAGACTAAGATTTTTCCATCTTCCAAAACCTATAGGCTAGAATCCCTTACGTTTGGCCGTTGAAGAGGACGCCGTCAGCCATACCGATCAACTGCCGAGATATATGATTTCTCTCCCTCGTGAAAATCCTATAAGCTAAATGGCTTGTCTAAATCAAAGACATCCTCCCAGCAAAAAAAAGTAATCAAAGACATGGTCCAAATAATCACGGAGGAAGAAATTTCTCGACATTTCACGACTCTGATCCCTTCTTGTATTTGCATTTGAGATCATTACCAATAACTGCACATTATTGTTTAAGTGCAGATGTACGAACAACTGAAGTACTGTTTTAAGAAAATAGAAAAAAAATGCAAGAAGTAAACGCTACCTGAAATTCGCCCAAAGTAATTTACTAAAATCCTATTGTTCCACCAACCATTATCCAAAAGGGCATGACACCTGCAAAAATAAAGAACAAATAATGTATGCTAACAAAGGTTGTAATGTTTTACATGAACCAAGGCTATAATCTTCGGAAGGTGGTAAGCAGAAACAGAAGCAATTTTATGCTCTCTAGTCGAAAAGATTGGTTGTAGTTTCAATTTAGCCAATCTTCAAGTAAGGGTATATCTGAGCAAAAGTACGATCATTAGAAAATTTAATGACATCAGTGGTGGATTTATTTTAAAATAACATCCATTAAATTTGCACTCACCAAAATTGCAGAATCGATAGATCAGATCAATTTTGTTGCCATGAGTGGAACATTGTAGGAACCGGGAGGAACAAATAATAAGCATTGTAAACTCAGTTGAGGATACGTGTTCATCCCTGAAAAAAGAACCATGTCCGTGGAAATTCTTCTCACGGACGGGAACCATAATATGACCACTTCTATGAGCTTATTTCCTCAGAATCGATCCTTGCATCATGCATGCAACAACTGGACTAACTTATTAATTCTTGAGCTCGTGTAAGTACAACATGGTGGTTGCTGGCTAACAAACGGTGTCCCGAACTCGTTGTCACAGGTCTCAAAGTTGTACTCCAATCAATCTGTTCGATTTTGGATGTCATGTTTTTGTCTTGCGACCACGCAGATCCTGATGGCCACCATGATAGAAGGGTGGATGTGGCCGACCGATGCCACCGGCCGGCCGGCCGATCTTGCTTTTCTTGATGCTAGCATATTGCCCCGAGAGCAATCGCACCTCCTCCTGGACCTGGCATGCTAGATGAGGAACAAAACAATTCGGATGAGCTGAGTAAAACACAACCGTTCCCTTTCCTTGTCTCTACAGTCGAGACAGGCGATAAGGGAGGCGACCTCCGGTTCTTCGTTCTCCGCCGCCGGAGTCGGTGGTTCCCCTCCCCTCCGCTCGTCGCTCCGGCGGCGGGAGGGTGGGGAAACCGCGGATCTCCTGGTTAGGCGTGTGAATAGTAGGTGTAGTTTAGGTGTGAGTGCCCAGTTGATGGCGTCGAAGACGGTGGCGACGGCGTCGGCATGTAGGGCGTGGTCCTCCCCCTCCTTTCCCCGTTCCGGCCTCGGCGCCGGGGAGGTCGTGGAGGTGTTCCGTCAGGTCCCTTCCTCCTGCTCTGTTTCTCTGGCCGTCCGTGGTGGAGGGGGAGAAGCTGGTGGGTGGAGGTGTTCTGCTTTTGGTGCTGGTTGTGGTGGTCCTCTTCATCGAGTTTGCTCCGGCCGGCCGTAGAGGCGAGGGGAGCAGCGACTGGAGGTTGGTGGGTGCTCGTGGTGGCCGGCCTGGGCGACGGCGTGTCGGCTGGATGCTGGGTGGAGCTGGGGTGCGGGCGCTGTGGCCGTGCGCGTTCAGTGCGGCTAGGTTTCGTCGCGCAGCGGCGGACGACTTCTGCGGCCATCTACAACGTGTGGCGGCGCTCTCTCACCGGCGGCATGAGGTACGGCGACGGCGGCGTCGGCTAGGTTTCTTGGGAGCCGGCTAGGGATCCGATTGCAATTCTTCCAGGGTGCTCGGGGTGCTTTGTGCTTGTTGCAGGGTCCTTTTGTTTTTTCTTTTCCGTGTTGGACTTGTTTGTAACTTGTACTGAGTGCTCTGAATATATGGATCGGATCCTTCCCTAAAAAAAAAACAATTCGGATGCGTGGCGTGTGGACAGCTGCCTGGTTCCAGGTGTGGCGGAGCAAGGCCGCCGGCCGCCCGGCCTTGCCTTTTGCAAGGGATCAAGATTACCCGGCGAGACAGCAATCGATCGCACCTCCTCCAAGCATGTTTCTGCAGAGAGGTACTTCGATGATGAACAAAACACCGACGCGTTCTTATGTTATGATTGGCACCATACGAGCTCCACGTTAATCCTGGAGGTTAGTAAATTTTGTCCATCAGATCTATGAAGGAGCTGAATCACTCAACTCCCTGAACCTTTCTCTCTGTGTCGCACAGCTCTCTGAAGATACAAGGATTTTGGCCTTGCGCTGTGTCACACAGCCACAAGTTTTCTTCTCTATTTCTCTTGACTCAATGAAGTATGCAGATTACATCACCTTAAATAGGCACACGCACACACACGGCCAGAGGCCACTCACGCCACTAACCCATGCACTAAGCCACTAACCCACTAACAGCTGACCTTATCATCTCCTAGAATCTCTCTAAGCACTACGACCAGGCCTGCAGCTAACAACTGGATAGCGTCCAAATCCCTGCATGCAACACAGCGGCTTCTCGCCACCAACGGCATCTCACCGGCTTGCCGTGTCGCACGGCTCCAGCATGCATGCACTGAACTGCAGGAACACACACCCAACTAATACATGCAAATACAGAAAATAAACATGCAGATACAGAAACATCAAGATTAACGCTAACAATCTACCCATAATTTATTTGAAGCCGTCTGATCAAAGTTGTTTATCCAACGCGTATACGCGACTCTTCTCGCACGTACATCCCCGTCTTGAGTTCGATTCCAAAACCATCCTACAGATCGATCATTAATTAATTATTTTGTGCCATGCATGCAGACTAGCCTATCCCGTAGCCAATCGACGTCAGAGTCTGAGTCTCCCGTGCCATCTGACTGATTTCTGTCATGCACTGCCTCTCTGCCCATGGCCTCGCCGTCAGTATATATGATAGTTCGCCTCCGCGGCGGCGGCTGCCAAAATTGGCACGATCCGGCCGGATGCAGAGTTTGCCAAGGACGATTTACCTCTCCAGTGGCCTTCGGTGGATCATGCAGATCGTGCGATTTGAGATAGCAACGGTCAAAGTTTGCTTCACCTCTCCCGATCTGACGCAGCTTGGAGTCGTGGAAAACGAGGCTCTACATGGCTACTCAAGCAGTAACTACGATTGATCCCAGGTATGCAATTCCCTTCTCTTTTCAGCTATTCAAATCGATGTGCTGTGCTAGGAAACTACCGACTGATCCCATGACCAACTACTTCAACCTTTTATATAAGCTTGGACAATCAAAGTAGCATGCATGCAGTAGTACGTACGAGGGTTGGTCATCCGATGATTGATTTTCCAACCCACTGCTTAGTGCTTACGCTTAGGTTCATCTCTTCACATGGCATGTAGCTTATAACAGGATTAATTCCACGGCACACGAGGTATAATGTGATCCACACGACGCAGATCACGTCATTGGACATTGGTACGCCGGCATGCATGTGCAACCATCACAACGGCTGTGCGGGGTTGTGTGACTATCGTGCAGATCTTTTGTTGTGGCAGCCTGGCAAGACAAACCGCTAGAAGTTTTGCTGCAGTTCGGCAGTTTACCCATGTCGCCCACTGCAATATACAGGAAAACTGTCCTTTGTACAATTGTACTTAATCCTAATATACGTCAATGATCTTTGTTTATTCAGCTTTCTTGCTTAGCTTCTCCATATTTCATTCATATATATATATTTTTGAAACAAGTCGGTTCATCTATATATGTCCGTTTAAAAAATGATTATATCAGCCTTAGCCCACTCTATTCTCTATGTCGTTGTTGTATATTCCAGTCGTGTCCTGGGCACCAGCGACCCACTACAATGTGTCAGATTAGTTTAATTAGTTGATCCTACTTCGACATGATCTAAGGGTTTCATAACAGTTAAGTTTCTTCTATTGGTGAATTTATGATATTAGAGATGGACTGTCTGTTAAATTTGTAAAAGTTCATATTCTGTATAAAATATTTCGATAAGTAAGTTCCGATTCGTATAAATTAATTAAACGTTTTGTGAACATGATTTGTTTTCAAAGCTACCACTTCCAATGATTTCTTTAATGTTTGTTAGTGTACTCGCTTTCAGCAATTCCACTTGGATGGTTCTTCAAAAAAAATAGAACGGAATGAGTATGCATGAAGAAGCAATATGTTTCCCAATATTACCACCAAGGCAGTAACTCATAGGCTCACGTTTGTTTAGTTGTTTGGTGGAATGTCATGATTGTGCCCTAAACTTAAGAAACTACTGCTCCGGCTTTGTTCATGAGTGTATGTTGACATATGTATATCTTATTTTTTTTTCCAGAATTGTAATTTTTTTCAAAACATCTAACTTTAAACTATCTTAATTCCGCATAGATATATTAGGCATTGTCAAATGGAGACACTTCTGCTGAAACGTACAATTTTTAACATTTTCGTTTCAGGTAAGAAAACTGCAGGTCATTATAGTAACAGTTGAGTTATTATAAATAATATACATTGAAGTTCTTAATAATTATAAATCTATTTTTCATAATTATAAAATCTATTTTTCATAAATATACGCAGTGCTTAGAAAAGGTGTTAAACTAAATCATTATGCAAATATTTTAATAACTAGCCCGTGCAGCCGCACGGGTTAACGACTAGTTTATATAATTGCCTCTGTTATGTTTGGAAAGCCAGAAATTAAGATGGGTTGTTTGACAGAAAAACTGCATGCCTCCTCAACTGTATGCAGCACCAAAACAATTATTCAGGGAGCCAACCTTGAGGAAACATACCCCACATAAGACCAAGAGCTAGCGCGGCCATACCATCTCCTACAAGCGTCCCCTCCAATCATGTGCAGCACAAGTCTGATCTTTTTGCGGGAAACATTATATTATCTGCCGCAGCTGCAAAGGCAGACAGATAGCCTGAAGCATTAGTGGCGCGTTTGATGGCCTGCAGCTACTCTCGCGCCCCGCCAGAATAGGCTGTGGAGAGCCTGGTCTGGCGAGACTAACCTCTGAGCCATGTTCTGCGTGTTGTTTGGCAGACTGCATCGCACTGCTAGCACAGATTGTGCACTTCGTTTGGTAGGTTGCACCTTCTCAGAAAAGGAAGCATCCATGTAATGTTAGCTGTTTGGTTGCGTCCGAACTTCATTCTGCTCACCCCTTATCGCTAATGGTGAGCTTACCATACCACATAGATGGAAATACCAGTTCATCGAGTCCTAGCTACTACAACTGGCAGTTCAAGAGTACATCACTAACTACTACGAATGGCAGTTTATGAAATAGCATTACAGTCCCAGTGATAATTATGAAAGGTTCGGCATGGATGGTGGGGGATCAGTTCTTCTTCATCTTCCTCTTCTTCTTCTTGCTCTTCTTCTTCTTCTGCCAGTGCTGAAGATCATATCCTGGCGGCACCTCTATCATCCCACATTGACTGAGCCCACTCCATCCTTTTTGCCTTCCAAGCTTCACTATCTCCTGTGGGGACACCATGGCCGCCCAGCTCTTCATCGGCAGGCGTCACATCTTCCTCCGTGGGGAAATGTTCATCCACACCCCACCCCAAGATCCAATTGTGAATGTAACAAGCAAGAACTAGCTTAACTTGGGTCTCAAAAGAATGGAATGACTTCTGGTCAAGAATCTTGAATCTGTTTTTCAGCGCAGCAAATGCTCTTTCTATGGTGACTCTAAGGCTAGAGTGACGGAGATTGAACAATTCTTTGGCATTCTGCGGACCATTCCTTGCACTAAACTCGTTATTATTGTAGATGTAGTTCAGATTAGCTATCCTCTCTTGATCCCAGGCGAACAAAGGACCGTACTGGACAAGAGGGTACGCGTTGTGCCTAACTATGATCTTCCGAACGAGGACGATCCATGCTTGCACGATAGCTATGAGAGCAGTTGTCTGCTTGATCAGAGCCAACCCCTCGGCCTAATTGTATAGATCCATCATTAGTATCGGATGTCGTCGAACTAAACCCACCGCCAGTTGGGAGTGAGGAAGTTGCTTACCTTCGACATTGGAGAAGATGAACTGTGGCTGGAGTGGAGCTCCTCCCGCCGGCCTTGCAGAGGACGGCGCAGATCCGGTGCCGGAGAGGAAGGTAGACGAGCTGCTGCGGAAGAACACGTTCTGGGCTCCTCCTGCCGGTCGAGGACATGCCGTCGACGAGACGGTGGCGGAGAGGGTCGGCACGAGCCGCCGTGAAGATCTGGTGTGGGGAATTTTTGGGTCCTCAATGGCGGGCGGTGACCGAATAGAGGAGGAAGTGAGGGTATGTGTGGCGCGAAAATGCGGTGACCCAGCACACCACTGCATATTGTAGTGTACAAGTCATTGACATAACACTCACGGAAGGACTAATCCGTAAATATTACATCACTCAGAGTAGCACAACAGAAACATTGCCGGTTCACTTTATTACACACTGCTAAAGATTACAAGCCAGAAATGCATAAAAACATCGACGTCTTCCTCCGACATGGGAGGAATGTCTATTATTGCGATGTTGACAGGTGTCAACCTACTAGCGATAGAAAACAACAAACTAAGAACCATATTGGCTCAGCAACTAAGTAATACTAGTCTAGTTCTGCTCGGCCAGGTTCCTACTATGATAACTCTAAGTCTCCACCTCTTGTTCTTCAATATCGTCGGCTCCGTAGGCGATGATGTAGTCGATGCCCTCTATTCCTCCAGACAGATCAGGTGCTTCAAAGTAGACGTCATCGGCATGGTATGCTCCATAGTTTCCTTCCACGGTCTCTTCAAAGTCTAAGCAGGGGATCAAAAGGGGAACGAATGAGTAACAGCGTTACTCAGCAAGTTCAGCTAAATGCTTAGATAAGTGGAATGCACTAGCTACCATCCTGACCAGAAAGCCATGGATGAATATGCAAGTTTTGTAAAACATTTTTAGTAAAAGGTCCATTTTATTTTGGAAAACTATGCCCCTAGCCTCCACGGGTTTATAGTCATCACTTGGGATGCCTTTCCCGCTGCGGTCTGTAGTCCCCTCCTGGAACAAGGATGTGACAGTCACAATTTCTTTGTTTAACTCTGCAGAGCTGCACCACTTTACCCAACAGCAGCCTGGCTCTTTATGCTCTCTCCGCACACCATTTGTGCTATAGCCAGAACTCAGGGCAACAAGTCATGTAGAGTCGCTTCCCCGCACAACGCATATCCGCCCATTTGTGACGCGGCTGGTAACTAAGACCATTAGCCCGCCACCCCTCCCGAGCTTCTATTCCAGTCACTTCGTCGAGTGGGAAGGTCACGCGCTTCCACGCAGTTGGCCGCCACAACGGACGCAACCAGGTAATAGCCTGCCGAGGATATGCGAACGAGGGAAGAACCTCTGACTAGCCCATCCATAGTGAATCTGTTGGCTGATGCTTCGATACGGCGCTAGGATCACTGGGCCATGGGTTATTAATCCTAGGTATATACTTTCCCGTACAATGGAACCTCCACCACAACATCAATCCGTGGTTCCATTGCCAGCCAACCATAATAAATATAGCAATTCACTGTGGCGCCCCGACCCGACTGTTATACAGTCATGCTGTGTGTCACCGGTTAAGCGATACAACCGGAGGTTACGGGTTTACCAATCCCCGGCCAAAACCTTTGGCAGGCGTTGCTCGGTATGGATCATCGGCAACGCAACACCCCGATTGATGCCTTAACACAGGCACAACCCTCAATGTATAATAGAGAGATCAAGACTTGTGGAACAACTGGCACATCACAGACTCTACGACACAAATCATTATAGTTCAACTCTTATAATAGAGAAAGATAGCAAATTACAACCAGAGGTCACGGACCCAACATTACAACAAGCGGAAGCGAATTAGGTTGTTCTAAACAACAAGATCCAAATTATGGCCTAAGAGGCCTACAGATAAGCATTCAAGCGCCAGCTGTTCGGGATGTCCCAAGCTGCCACCTGGGAAACCCAGACTACTCGTCGACGTCCACAAAGAACCCACCTTCGAGGTCGGTGAAGTCCTCCTCTGAAACAAAACAAACGACGTTGAGTTCGACGAACTCGCAAGATTATATATAGAGCTTTAGCTCGATGAGGCTTTCAAAGTTTTATGACTGTTTTGCATAAAGCTGATTTTATTTATGAAAACATAACTCAATGGCATCGACTATTCAGAGTATTTTCAAAAGGGGTAAGAAGTGACTCTTTTCTTGATCACTTTTCTCAACACCAACCACCATTATCAACCACTGTACCTGTTTCACCAAGGCACCTCCCCGAATCACCCTCGAGGAAATCAACCTTACAATCTTGAGTGGTACCTCTAGTACCCCAGTTTTAATCATTCCGTTCAAGTTATTCTATGATCTTACCTTCACTTCCCAAGTTCGTCCATAACCGCGGACACGGCTTTTTGAAAAGATTTAACCCTGCAGGGGTGTACAAATGTTTGCCACGCGTACCGTCCGGCCATTACCTAGCTTTTAGCTCTCTTCCTTGGAGAGCCGGCTGGGTGGGAGCGGTGTCGACTTCTCCCTCGTTAAGGACTTTCCAGGATCATCAGTGGCGGCAGGACAGCCAGTGCCTTCAACACCCGCCCCACGGCCACTCATTCTCCTAACACCACCATCCTCATCTCAGTTCATCCCACCATCATCACGCACGCGCAAATGGAAGCCCGAACTAGAGGAACCTGGCTAGCCCCGCCCGAGTTATTTAGTCTATGAGGGTTCCTGCAATTGCATAGGCCTCACGCATGGTTGCACGCTCAGTCTTGGTTCAAGAGGTAAAGAACTCGCACCTAGGCGGCGAGAACGAGACAAAGCACCACAACCACAGTGGCCTCTCATCCCCACCTTTAAGCATTTTATTATCCGACACCACAATTTCTCCACCATCATTCTCATCTCATCACCTGTTTCCAACATGAACCATCCATCATATAGCTATGCAATTAACTAAGCATGGCTAAGCATCAACATAGCATAGTAAGTATCTTGGCCAACAATACAATCCTATGGATAATAGGAGGGAAACAGGTATTGGCATCGGAATCTTAATGCAACTATAGGATACTCTAATCCAATAAAATTGACATTTGGAACCGCATGCAATATTATAGTGGAGAAAATATCTGCGGAAATATAGGATAAGACATGCTCAGAGGGGGATTACGCTTGTCTTATTGATACGGCTGGTAGTACAGATCCTCGGGGTATTGCGGTGTAACCCCGGTTGCTTGATCTATCGAAACATACAACGGAGAAGCAATAAATCACCACACATGCCTCAACAGATGCAATGCGCAAACACATGATGTCATGTCAATTTATATCCTCGGGGAGGGGATGATTCAATCTATTCAATTTAAACGGAGTTCGGACGCGCAAGGGGCACATCCCGAATATACCGTGGATTTAAGTAACGCGGCAAATTTACTTGTTGAACAATGTAGTTGAAACCCTAGGATTAAATTGTAGATGAAATGACATGAGCATGATATTTATTTTAGTGAGTAAATCACATTTTTCCGGACATTTTGATATGCCACACGCATTTTTCCGAATCACCGATAACAAGTTATTACATGTACAAATTCTCTTTGAGTTAATCCCCGGGTTATCATTTAATCCAACATAGAATAATCATTTAAACCCAAAAGGAAGAAAGAATAGACTAGACAGGAAGAACTTGGTACTGCTCGAATCGGATTTCGCTCGGAATTCCGAACACTCGTATTAATCCGGATTGATTCCGAGTTAAATCCGAAATGTGCGACAGCGGTACTGGATCCTGTCGGAATGAGGTTGTTAGATACCCGGAATTTTCCGGCCATCCAGAATTCCGGATGTACTCCGAGTTGCTTCCAAGCGAGGAAGAACATCCGACGCATGGGCAAATCGCGAGCGACGGTGAACTAGGGCGCGAGAGGGAGAGTGGAGGCAGTGGGAAGAACCGCGAGCTCACTCTGGTGATGTACGCGTGCACGGGGAGGCCGGGGACACGGCGACGGTGACGTATTCGTCCGCGGCGGCGCTCGAAGTGTAGCGGCGAGGTCGTGGGTGGTGACGGCGATTTCGGCCCTCCCGCGTCGATTCCTCCGGCGGAGATGACAAGGACGACACGGCGGAGCGTTTCCCCCAGGCAGTGGTGTTCGGCGTGGGCTACGGCAGCGGGGAGCGGCGGTCAACGGCGGCGGTCATGGCGGCTCGGTGGGGGGAAGAGGTGGGGAAACGGGAGCAGGTGAGGGCGTGCAGGGTGGGGGAGCAGCGTGGACCTCGGGTGTCCTTCTTCTCCTCGCGTGGAAGGGCAGAGCAGGGGGGCCCGCGTGGCCAGACGGTGCGGCGCGAGCACGGCGAGCTCGTCCCGGTCGCTACAGGAGGAACAGGAAGCAGAGTTTGCAAAGAAGTCCCTGGAAGTTTTAAAATCATCACAGTTCGGTCCTTTTTGCTGTTTCTTTTTAAATCCAGTGGCTTTAGGGATTTATTTAGGGCACTTAAACATTTTATTAAAATCTGAGAAAAATTGGGGAGGCTCCCCTTATCACCTAGTTACTCCACAAAAATTGGGGTTTTAAAATAATTGTTTTGACCAACTTTTGTTCATAGGTTTCAATTATGGCAATTTTCCAAATTCTCAAAACTGATAATCCTTTAGTAAAATTAGAGCAAGTCAAAATATTAATTTGAGCTCTTGGAACTTCCTTGAAAAATATGAGATGTCAAAGTATTTGTTTTTGCAAGTTTGAGTATCTTCATGGTGGGGAGATTTGTTGGAACAAGTTGGGCATTTCACTTTTCAATGTTGCCAAACCAACTATTGAGTTGTTTAGCAATTTTAAATGGATGCCATGATGCATGTATGGAATGCAAAAAGTGAAAATTTGGTCCATAATTTGCATTACCAAAAGTGGGCTGTTACAAATCTACCCTCCTTACAGGAATCTCGTCCCGAGATTCTAAGAGTGCGAAAAGAAGTCGGGATACTCCTCACGAAGACTAGACTCTCTTTCCCAAGTGCTTCTTCCTCGGAATGGTGAGACCATTGAACTTTGAGGAACTTGGTAGTCTTGTTACGGGTCTTTCTTTCGGCTTCATCCAGGACACGGATAGGATGCTCGCGATAAGTGAGATCTTCCTGGAGATCTAGCTCCTCATGATTGACTCCATGGATAGGATCCTTGAAGCACCGGCGAAGTTGGGATACATGAAACACATCATGCACATTTGGGAAGATGGACGGTAACTCCAACTTGTAGAAAGATCTCCTCGCTTGGCCAGAACGGTGAAAGGGCCAACATAGCGAGGGCCAATTTCCCTTTGATACCGAAGCGGCGAACGCCACGAAGGGGAGAGACACGGAGATAAGCTTTATCACCAATTTCATAGTGAATTTCCTGATGGTGCTTATCATAGTAGCTCTTCTGCCTAGACTGAGCAATCTTCAGATTCCCTTATGATTCTAACCTTCTCCTCAGCTTCATTGATAATCGGACCAAAGAGTGCTCTCTCTCCGGTCTCGGACCAATTTAGAGGAGTGCGGCATTTTCTTCCATAGAGAACCTCAAATGGAGCCATGCCCAGACTAGCTTGATAGCTATTGTTGTAGGAGAATTCCGCGAAAGGGAGATACTTTTCCCAATCCTTGCCAAAAGAGATTACACATGCCCTAAGCATGTCTTCCAAAACTTGGTTCACTCTTTCGGTCTGACCATCAGTTTGAGGATGGAAAGCGGTGCTGAAGTTGACGAGTTCCCATAGCATTTTGGAAACTAGTCCAAAACTTGGAGGTGAATAGGCTTCCACGATCAGAAATTATCTTCTTGGGAATGCCGTGAAGGACGACGATACGAGAGGTATACAGGTCTGCCAACTTGGCAGCTGTAATGTCCACACGAACGGGGAGGAAGTGAGCCACTTTTGATAGTCGATCAATGATGACCCAAATGGCATCATTCCCTTTGGAGACTTCGGCAGACCAGTAATGAAGTCCATACCAATTTCATCCCATTTCCACTCGGGAATAGCAATAGGGTGAAGAGTGCCGGCAGGCCTTTGATGTTCAGCCTTTACCCGTCGACAGGTGTCGCATTCAGCAACATACTTGGCAATTTCCCTTTCATACGGTCCACCAGAATTGTGGTCGAAGGTCTTGGTACATTTTGGTACTACCGGGATGAATAGAGAGAGGAGATTCATGAGCTTCTTGGAGGATCAACTCCCTCAATTTTCGTTTCTTTGGCACCACCAAGCGGTCACCAAAATAAACAACTCCGATTCATTGACAGAAAAACATTTGGCCTTCCCGCTAGCAATGTTCTCCTTGATTTTTAGAATACCCTTGTCACGCTTTGAGCATCCTTAATCTGGTCCACAAGAGTAGATTTGATCTCCAGATTTGCAAGGTAGCCGGAGGGAACATTTCTAAGTTCAAACGGAGAACTCTTCATAAGGGCAGGTTGGCTTTCAATCATCAGATTGTTGCAATAGGACTTCCGACTTAGCGCGTCAGCCACGACGTTTGCTTTGCCGGGTTGATAGTTCAGACTCACATTATAGTCCGTGATTAACTCCAACCAACGCCTTTGCCTGAGATTTAAATCCGGCTGGGTGAAGAGGTACTTCAGACTCTTGTGATCCGAGAAGATCTCGCAACGGTTACCAAACAGGTATGGTCTCCATTGCTTCAAAGCATAGACCACCGCGGCAAGTTCTAGATCATGAGTTGGGTATTGTGCTCATGCGGCTTAATTGGCGAGAAGCATATGCCACCACATGGCCATCTTGCATTACACAACCCAAGCCTTGAAGAGGCGTCACAGAAGACGACGAAATCCTTGCTGTGTCCGGCAGGACAAGCACAGGAGCGGACGTGAGTTTGGCTTTCAGTGTTTTGAAGCTCTCTTCAGCTTCGGCCGTCCATACAAACTTTTTATCCTTCTTGAGAAGGTCAGTCAGGGCCTTGGCTATCTTGGAGAAACCTTCGATGAATCGGCGGTAGTAACCGCCAATCCGAGAAAGCTACGGATGTCCTTGACATTGGAGTTTTCCAATCCAGAATGGACTGAATCTTGTCAGGAATGACAGCCACACCATTAGCGGATATCACATGACCAAGGAAGACAAGATTATCCAACCAAAACTCACACTTGGAGAACTTGGCATAGAGGCGGTGTTCTCGAAGTCGTGTCAGAACCAAACGAAGATGTTCCTCATGCTCTTCATTGGTTTTGGAATAGATGAGGATGTCATCGATGTAAATGACGACAAACTTGTCAAGATAATCCATGAAGATGGAGTTCATGAGCCTCATGAAAGTAGCTGGGCATTGTGAGACCAAAGGACATGACGGTATACTCATATGAGCCATAGCGAGTAACAAATGCCGTCTTTGGAATATCCTCCTTTCTGATTTTTATCTGATGGTAGCCTGACCTCAGATCCATCTTGGAGAATACCGTTGCACCAGCTAACTGATCCAACAGATCATTGATGCGAGGAATAGGATACTTGTTCTTGATTGTCACCGCATTCAACGGTCGATAGTCAGAGACTAGACGAGGCACGGTAGAATCCTCTTCTTGACAAAGAGTACCGGACAACCCCAAGGTGAACTGCTAGGCTGGATGAAATCCTTGCTAACAGCTGATCAATTTGCTCTTTCAACAGAGCCAACTCTTCCACCGGCATACGGTAGGGCTTCTTGGAAATTGGAGCGGTACCGGGAAGTAGATCTATGACAAACTCCACACTTCGGTCAGGAGGCATGCCAGGCAATTCTTCCGGGAACACATCCGGGAAGTCACACACCACGTGTATGTCCTGGATTTCAGGAGGGGATTCGCCTTCCATAAAGCAAAGGAGGATCTCAGGTGAGTTGGGTATGATGAGGACGGAGGTCTTGACAGTGCAGACCAATACTTCACATGTCACCGGAAGAATTGGTCACGGTGACGGTCTTGGCAGCACAGTCGAGATTAGCCTGGTATTTGGCTAGCCAGTTCATGCCCAGTATGACATCAATGCCACTTGACCTCAGAGCTACCAAGCAAAGGAAAGAGTAGTAACCGATAGTAATCTGGACTTCAGGAGTAACCCCATCGGTTTGCCATTTGGAGCCAGGAGTGGCGATCACCAAGGGATGGCTCATTTTCTCGAACGGTATTTTGTGGTCTTTTGCAAAAGCTATGGATATGAATGAATGCGATGCTCCAGAATCAAACAAAACTGTAGCACGTTGTTGTTGATTCGTAACTCACCCATGAGAACGCCGGGGTCCTCTTCAGCTTCTTCAGCAGAGATGTGGTTCAGGCGACCACGCACAATAGGTCCAGCCTTGCCAGCTGGAGTGGCAGGGGCTCGTGCAGGAGTTATCGCGAGAGGTGCCTTCTGGGGGCACTCCCTGGAGTAGTGGCCAGCCTGGCCACAGGTGTAGCAAGTGAGTCCAGGTGGAGCAGGTAGCATAGGACGGTACCCACTCCCGCCTACCCCAAGTGTCGAAGTAGTGGGGCGCGGAGGAGGTGGCCTGTATCCTGCTGCCCGGCATGAATGGAGCACGAGGTACGCGCTGTAGGGACAAACACCCTGCGCTTCTTGCTCTCAGAACCCGAGGAACTCTGGTGGTCCCCGTGTGCGGGCCTCTTGGAAGCTCAAGTTCCTTTCTTCCTTGCTCGAGAGTAAAGCCTGGTTGAACAGCTCCTGATAGGTCTGGAACCTGAAGGGCAATAGCTCATAGCGGAGCTGCGGAGTAGACCCTTGCGGAACAGCTCTTGCTTGTCAGCATCATTGGTCACGTCCCTTGGGGCGTAACGAGAGAGATGGTTGAACTCACGACCATAAGTGCGGAGGTCCATCCGTCCCTGTTGCAAATCCAGGAACTCCCTCCTCTTCAATCCATGATCGGCTGGGGAATGTACTCCGCACGGAAGGCAGTGCGAAAATCAGCCCAGTGAAGACATGGTTGGCTGGAAACAAAGCCACATGGCTTTCCCACCAACAGCCAGCAGCACCAACCAAGAGGTAGGTGGCAAAGTTGACTTGCTCAGCCACTGGGACATGCAGCGCGGAGAACTTGCGCTCCAAGCACGAAGCCAATCATCAGCTTCCAGTGGCTCCTTAGCATCAGCAAAGTGGGTGGCTGCGACGCAGGAACTCAGTGAGAGTGTTGCACTCGTTCCTCCGTGCATTCTGCTGCACCAACTGCTCAAGCAAGCGCTCATTGCGCCCACGGTTCTCCTCAATGGCCATCAAGACCTCAGCCATCGAGGGTGGTGGCGGCAGATCATCCTCATCATCATGTGGTTACCGCGACCACCACGGCCTCCTCGAGCCATTCTGGAGATTTGACAATGACACAGTTAGTATCTTTCTCCGAATGGTCGAACAATAGCATTAGCGTCTACACAAGTACACAGACTAGGGACGATAATACATTGTAACAAGACAAGGAATCAACAAGATAGAACTTGGGTCAAAGATCAGCATCATGTGCTACTAGCGAGAGTTAAGAAATCACAACTTAACACACTCTAGTTGGCACAATCCGGGACCTTATGTTCAAGTCCTTGGGTTAAAACCCAAAGGATCAAATGATTAACTCGGTAGAAACATCTGAGTTGATTTGGGATTGCAACGCAGCGGGAGCAACGGACACATAACACTAAAGGTCGAACCCACCCACGTTTCTAATCATTTTGAAGTAACAGACGAGAGTAAAACCTTTAACTCAAATCGAGGTAAGATTGCTCCGAGATTAGAGGGTAACCAGATAAGGAGTAAAAAGAATCCTAAGATGGTTTTCACAACTCATTTTTAGGTTAAAAATATTTTCACAAACACTAGACTCAACATCGACCAGTAGAAGGGTTTCCTACAGGCAGTACTGCTCTGATACCAACTTGTGGCGCCCCGACCCGACTGTTATACAGTGATGCTGTGTGTCACCGGTTAAGCGATACAACCGGAGGTTACGGGTTTACCAATCCCCGGCCAAAACCTTTGGCAGGCGTTGCTCGGAATGGATCATCGGCAACGCAACACCCCGATTGATGCCTTAACACAGGCACAACCCTCAATGCATAATAGAGAGATCAAGACTTGTGGAACAACTGGCACATCACAGACTCTACGACACAAATCATTATAGTTCAACTCTTATAATAGAGAAAGATAGCAAATGACAACCAGAGGTCACAGACCCAACATTACAACAAGCGGAAGCGAATTAGGTTGTTCTAAACAACAAGATCCAAATATGGCCTAAGAGGCCTACAGATAAACATCAAGCGCCAGCTGTTCCGGGATGTCCCAAGCTGCCACCTGGGAACCCCAGACTACTCGTCGACGTCCACAAAGAACCCACCTTCGAGGTCGGTGAAGTCCTCCTCTGAAACAAAACAAACGACGTTGAGTTCGACGAACTCGCAAGATTATATATAGAGCTTTAGCTCGATGAGGCTTTCAAAGTTTTATGGCTGTTTTGCATAAAGCTGATTTTATTTATGAAAACATAACTCAATGGCATCGACTATTCAGAGTATTTTCAAAAGGGTAAGAAGTACTCTTTTCTTGATCACTTTCTCAACATCAACCACCATCAACCACTGTACCTGTTCATCAAAGGCACCTCCCCGAATCACCCTCGAGGAAGCTCACCTTGCATCTTGAGTGGTACCTCTAGTACCCAGTTTTTAATCATTCCGTTCAAGTTATTCTATGATCTTACCTTCACTTCCCAAGTTCGTCCATAACCGCGGACACGGCTTTTCGAAAAGATTTAACCCTGCAGGGGTGTACAAATGTTTGCCACGCGTACCGTCCGGCCCATTACCTAGCTTTTAGCTCTCTTCCTTGGAGAGCCGGCTGGGTGGGAGCGGTGTCGACTTCTCCCTCGTTAAGGACTTTCCAGGATCATCAGTGGCGGCAGGACAGCCAGTGCCTCAACACCCGCCCCACGGCCACTCATTTTCCTAACACCACCATCCTCATCTCAGTTCATCCCACCATCATCACGCACGCGCAAATGGAAGCCCGAACTAGAGGACCCTGGCTAGCCCCGCCCGAGTTATTTAGTCTATGAGGGTTCCTGCAATTGCATAGGCCTCACGCATGGTTGCACGCTCAGTCTTGGTTCAAGAGGTAAAGAACTCGCACCTAGGCGGCGAGAACGAGACAAAGCACCACAACCACAGTGGCCTCTCATCCCCACCTTTAAGCATTTTATTATCCGACACCACAATTTCTCCACCATCATTCTCATCTCATCACCTGTTTCCAACATGAACCATCCATCGTATAGCTATGCAATTAACTAAGCATGGCTAAGCATCAACATAGCATAGTAAGTATCTCGGCCAACAATACAATCCTATGGATAATAGGAGGGAAACAGGTATTGGCATCGGAATCTTAATGCAACTATAGGATACTCTAATCCAATAAAATTGACATTTGGAACCGCATGCAATATTATAGTGGAGAAAATATCTGCGGAAATATAGGATAAGACATGCTCAGATGGGATTACGCTTGCCTTGTTGATACGGCTGGTAGTATGGATCCTCGGGGTATTGCGGTGTAACCCCGGTTGCTTGATCTATCGAAACATACAACGGAGAAGCAATCAATCACCACACATGCCTCAACAGATGCAATGCGCAAACACATGATGTCATGTCAATTTATATCCTCGGGGAGGGGATGATTCAATCTATTCAATTTAAACGGAGTTCGGACGTGCAAGGGGCACATCCCGAATATGCCGTGGATTTAAGTAACGCGGCAAATTTACTTGTTGAACAATGTAGTTGAAACCCTAGGATTAAATTGTAGATGAAATGACATGAGCATGATATTTATTTTAGTGAGTAAATCACATTTTTCCGGACATTTTGATATGCCACACGCATTTTTCGAATCACCGATAACAAGTTATTACATGTACAAATTCTCTTTGAGTTAATCCCCAGGTTATCATTTAATCCACAATAGAATAATCATTTAAACCCAAAAGGAAGAAAGAATAGACTAGACAGGAAGAACTTGGTACTGCTCGAATCGGATTTCGCTCGGAATTCCGAACACTCGGATTAATCCGGATTGATTCCGAGTTAAATCCGAAATATGCGACAGCGGTACTGGATCCTGTCGGAATGAGGTTGTTAGATACCCGGAATTTTCCGGCCATCCGGAATTCCGGATGTACTCCGAGTTGCTTCCAAGCGAGGAAGAACATCCGACGCATGGGCAAATCACGAGCGACGGTGAACTAGGGCGCGAGAGGGAGAGTGGAGGCAGTGGGAAGAACCGCGAGCTCACCCTGGTGATGTACGCGTGCACGGGGAGGCCGGGGACACAGCGACGGCGACGTATTCGTCCGCGGCGGCGCTCGAAGTGCAGTGGCGAGGTCGTGGGTGGTGACGGCGATTTCGGCCCTCCCACGTCAATTCCTCCGGCGGAGATGACAAGGACGACACGGCGGAGCGTTTCCCCAGGCGGTGGTGTTCGGCATGGGCTACGGCAGCGGGGAGCGGCGGTCAACAGCGGCGGTCATGGCGGCTCGGTGGGGGGCAGAGGTGGGGAAAAGGAGCAGGTGAGGGCGTGCAGGGTGGGGGAGCAGCGTGGACCTCGGGTGTCCTTCTTCTCCTCGCGTGGAAGGGCAGAGCAGGGGGCCCGGCGCGGCCAGACGGTGCGGCGCGAGCATGGCGAGCTCGTCCCGGTCGCTACAGGAGGAAGAGGAAGCAGAGTTTGCAAAGAAGTCCCTGGAAGTTTTAAAATCATCACAGTTCGGTCCTTTTTGCTGTTTCTTTTTAAATCCAGTGGCTTTAGGGATTTATTTAGGGCACCTAAACATTTTATTAAAATCTGAGAAAAATTGGTGAGGCTCCCCTTATCACCTAGTTACTCCACAAAAATTGGGGTTTTAAAATAAATTGTTTTGACCAACTTTTGTTCATAGGTTTCAATTATGGCAATTTTCCAAATTCTCAAAACTGATAATCCTTTAGTAAAATTAGAGCAAGTCAAAATATTAATTTGAGCTCGTGGAACTTCCTTGACAAATATGAAATGTCAAAGTATTTGTTTTTGCAAGTTTGAGTATCTTCATGGTGGGGAGATTTGTTGGAACAAGTTGGGCATTTCACTTTTCAATGTTGCCAAACCAACTATTGAGTTGTTTAGCAATTTTAAATGGATGCCATGATGCATGTATGGAATGCAAAAAGTGAAAATTTGGTCCATAATTTGCATTACCAAAAGTGGGCTGTTACATTCACATCATTCGAAAATAGATTTTTCTTTTTCATGCAATGATAATCCATAGTACTTTGTAATTACTTTGGTAAAAATAATCAATCAAGGACATGCAAGTTGGAACTTGCCTTGAGACTGACAGGTAGTGCAGTCTAAAGCTTTCGACGAATTGGGACCCTCGTGTTCTGAAAATCAACATCATTGTCTATATGAGACAATGTTTGAGAACCAAATAGATGCTATTATGCATAGGATGCAATGCTTTTCCCCAAAATTTATTGAAAGCTTTGTTAAGGATTTTTAAATGGTCTTTTATTCAGATTTTTATTTAGGATGAGTGACATGACAGTCATGATATAGTTCAAATCATACTGTGAACTTAATACATAATTTCCCATATTATTTTCTTTGAAAAATAA